>CM044005.1:15827763-16165263 GCA_024085815.1 Flaveria linearis | reverse complement strand
AAATTGAAGAAAAAACATAGTAGTGCATAATGCATGCATCTTGCGCATTGGCGCTGTTGAGGTGTGAAGGCCTTTGGGCTTTCGGATGGAGTTATGGGCCTGGCCCATTGAAGCTTCTTAAAACCCTAATTATTCTTATATATAGAGCATGTCATTGTATTGTAATCTTGTCCCTTGAGCTTAATAAAATACCTAGTTGCAGAGAGTGGACGTAGGTCATCTTGACCGAACCACTATAAATTCTCGTGTTCTTATTGCTTTCGTGTGCGTGCATATAATAATCTGTTTATTTCTGCTGCGTAAAGATACCTAATAATTGGTATCAGAGCATCAGGCTCTTGAAGATTTTCGTCGCCGCCGCTATCTAGGGTTTCTGCCGCCGCCGCCGCCGCCTAGGGTTCCGCCGCCGCCACAGTACCGCGTGTGAACATTGTTTTCCGGGGAAACAGTGTTTTCTGGAGTGAACAATATTTTTTCGGGCGTGAACAGTGTTTTCCGGCGTGAATAGTGTTTTCCGACGTGAAACAGTGTTTTCCCGCTAAAACAGTGTTTTCTGCGTGAACAGTGTTTTCCGGCTAAAACAGTGTTTTCCGGCGTGAACAGTGCTTTTCCGCGTGAACAGTACTGCTAAAATTTGTCTGTTTTTTCAGCTGTTGTTCGGTTCTGTTTTGCTACTGCTGTTTTGGGGTGTTTTTGAGTGATTTTGCGATTAGAGTTCCGGCTAGGATCTCTTGAAGTTGCTGGTTTCGCTCAGGTTTTGCAGGTGAAGCGCCGGGTCGGGTGTTTCGGGTTCTAAGGCTTTTGGTCGGAAGTACAGGATCTGGTTTGTCTATCCTTTGTTGACTGGTTATCAACTGTTTAGCGTGCCTGTTTCGTTTGTTCTATTTTGTCTCTGGTTTGTTATTATGGCTGAAGATAGGAAGACTATGATCGAAAAGTTCAATGGCACTGATTTTGGTTGGTGGAAAATGCAAAATAGAGACTTTACTTTGTCAAAAGGATTTGGATATGATACTAGAAAAGAAACCGGAAAGTATGGTAAAGCTGAAGAAGCAGTTTGGAATTCCAAGGACAAGAAAGCTAGAGCGGCTATTATGTTATCTTTGACGAAGAGTGTTGCTTTTAACATCATGAAAGAAACCATTACAAGTGGTATGATGTTGGCTCTGTCAAATATGTATGAAAAGCCATCTGCAGCTAACAAAGTGTTCTTGATGAGGGAACTGTTCATGACGAGAATGAAAGAGGGAAGCTCAATCACCTCCCACATTAATGATTTGATGTCTATTCTTACTAGATTAGAATCAGTGGGAATAAAATTCGATAATGAGACTCGAGCTTTGGTGTTGCTATATTCACTGCCTGATAGTTGGTCCAGGACTGTAACTGTTGCTACAAATTCTATGGGGGCTAACGACATGACATTTGAAAAGATCCGAGACATTGTGATAGGTGAAGACACACGTCTGAAAAGTGCAAATGTTGGATCATCTTCTGAGATGTTACATGTTGGTAGGGGAAGGGAAAATAGCCGAGCCAGTGGGAGTCGGGGAAAGAGTTCAGCTCGGACTCGGAAAAATGTTAGGTGCTGGATCTGCAACGAGGATGGACATGTTAAGAGTCAATGTCCAAAGACAAGTCTGAACACTGCTGCTGAGTATGTCAATGATGGTGACGTGTTAATTCTTGAGGCTGAAAACAATGTGGACTCTTGGATCATGGATTCTGGTTCTTCGTTTCACGCCGTACACAGCAGTGAAATGATGGTGAATATGAAAACAGGTGATTTTGGGAAGGTACGTCTCGCCGATGGCAGAATGCTTGATGTAATGAGCATGGGTGATATTGATTTGGTGACTCCATTGGGAACTACATGGAACTTAAAGAATATCAAAGTGATTCCACGTTTAAAGAAAAAATTAATTCTGTTAGTAAATTGGATGATCAAGGACTGGAAGTCAAGTTTGGTGGTGGTAAATGGAGGGTAATTAATGGGAACCGGGTGATTCCTCGTGGTGATAAGCATGGGTCATTGACTCATTGTACATGGTGGAGGTACCTGCTAAGGGACTGATCAACCCGGTTAAGCAAGTCAAATTTGGGTTCGCTAAATCTGCTGCTAAGAGAGTTCGTTTTGCAAACATGAATTTTGGAGCAACGATTATAGCTGAATGGGGTCATAAGTCTAAACCAGCCAGAGAATTTTGTGACAGTGGGAGCATGGGGCATGTTCCGGGTACAATCAAGAAGAATCGTGGGGTGTTGAAGACTACGACTGGAAAAATCTCTCCTGGTGATTGTTTGCTGAATTTGGAGAGTGTTAGTGGTTCTCGGTGTATCTCTGAATCTGGTGGATTGTGTAAACCAGTTGAGACAGAGGATGGGTTGCTAGTGGAATTTACCACGACTGGGTTGGAGCTCGGGGGAGCTTCAACGGGCCCTTTCAAGTAATTGATGAGAAGGGGCCTCTGCAACTAGGGGATTTGGATTGAAATCTTAGCTTGTTCTTTGGAATTGAAGGCTTGGAGGATTTCTGTTACTTGAAGATTACTGATGACAGGGTTGCTTTGTACTTAAATGGCTAGCTGGAGTATTCACAAGGCCTTCAAGTGGGAGATTGTTAAGGTGTGAAGGCATTTGGGCTTTCGAATGGAGTTATGGGCCTGGCCCATTGAAGCTTCTTAAAACCCTAATTATTCTTATATATAGAGCATGTCATTGTATTGTAATATTGTCCCTTGAGCTTAATAAAATACCTAGTTGCAGAGAGTGGACGTAGGTCATCTTGACCGAACCACTATAAATTCTCGTGTTCTTATTGCTTTCGTGTGCTTGCGTATAATAATCTGTTTATTTCCGCTGCGTAAAGATACCTAAAAAGCGCATCAAGGGCGCATCATGTAAATGCAAACACATCATATGTTGCGATGTGCTCACAGCAGCGCATCACGCATTATGCGCACATAATGCGTGCATTTTAAAACCAAGATTCTTATAATTCTTTACTTAAAATTGTTTTTTTTATTGAAGGTTCCTCCATGTATGTGCGCGTGTGATATAATACAATTGTTTGATATAATACAGTTGTTAATGTAACGAAAAAGTTAAAAAATGCTCATACTAATTTTGGATTTGAGTAATATGTAGTTGGATTTTGTACACATGTGAGTAAAGGTTTTTGAACTAATGTGTAAAGCATGTATCATTTTGGTAATGAAATGCGTAATTTGAGGCATTATCAACTACGTTACATACCGCATTTTACACCTTTGTCAACAAACTACATATTTTAATTGATTGTAGATTAAAAGTGCAATACTTTTTGTGAGAGGGCATTGGTGTGTTGGTTAATTTTTTTTAATGTCCAATTTTAAATAAATTCAAAGCTTTTAATATACACATGGCATCTAAACATAAAATTTATTGCAAAGTTTTATGAGAGTAAAAGCTTTGTTATAAAGAGTTGGTAGTGGAATATATAAGACCACAGTGGTAGAAGAGGTGAAGAGAGCGGTGGTGTTGCTTATTTTCTTTCAGCTTACCTATTCATATATTTCTGCTTTTAAATTTCCTAACATCAAGAAAGATGGCATCTTCAAGTGATAACATAGGTGAATCATTTTTTCTTATCAATATTTTCATATTATCTTATATTCATTTTGCAAATTTCTTGATATGGTATAGTGTATGTTCTTTACTTCTTTGTGGCTTATTTTTCCATGTTAAAAGAAGCTCTTGTTTAATCAAATTTTTGTTGGTAGAAAACTTTTGGTAGACGCAATGATCCTTTGTGTTTTGTTTGATTATTTATTCTTATTTTTCGTTCTAGGTTTCAAAATCGGAATCTAATTTTTATTTTTTGGTACGTTGTTATTAGGAAATTTTTTCAGGTTGTCTTATATGTTTCTATAAACATTTGTAACCAAAAAGGACATTTTTCAGGCTTAATTCATAACGAATCGAGTTCTCAAAATTCATTTCTTTGATCGAATTGGGGGAGCGTTCATGCGTTTGAAGTAAATTTCATGTTTTTTTCTTGACGTGTAAATATGGAGTAATGTGTACAAATCCCCAAAAATAACTATGAAATAGCTTGTTTTGGATATTTTCGTTCACAACCTCCACTTACGATTAAAAATTTTTTTTCTTATCTTTTTATCTCACACCATAAATATGACACCCTACGTAAATCCCACATCGTTCGTGGACAGGAGAGATGCTGAGTTATAAGTAATGTCTGGCATTTAATATCATCAACGTGTTTTAGGCGTATAGGTTGTGGATGAGAGGAGAACTCAACAGTTAAGCGTGCTCAGGTGACAACAATCCAGGGATGGGTGACTCCCTAGGAAGTTTTCACCCGGGCAACCAAAAGCTTCTGTGAGCTCCTCGTAGGCAAAGCAGACAATATTGATGGTATGAGGGGCCGAGTGTTACAAAATGGTATCAGAGCCACTCTTGTACCGTTCACGATGGTGGGGTAAACCTCACCAAGTATGGTGAGTCCTTGTGCTCATGGAGGATGATGAGTCAAAGAGGGGATGATTGTGACATTCTACGTAAATCCCACATCGGCTGTGGACACAAGAGATGCTGGGTTTATAAGTAATGTCTGGTCTTTAGTACCATCAACACATTTTGGGCGTATTGGCTGTGGATGAGAGGAGAACTCCACAATTAAGTGTGCTCTGGTGACAACAATCCAGGGATGGGTAACCTCCCTGGGAGGTTTTCACCCGGGCAACCAAAAGGAAATCCGTGAGCTCCTCGTGGGCAAAACGGACGTATTGGTGGTATGAGGGGCCGGGTGTTACAATAAACACAAAAATGAATAAATTCATGAAAAAACTATGGAATTTATTGTCTTAGAATTTTCCGTTGACAACTACCATCTATGATTAAAATTTTATTTTCTTCTTTTTTCTTTTCTCACACCATAAACATAGAAATAAATAATTCATTTACTATGCTAACACGGTATATTTGGTTTTAGTTGGAGGTAATGATCAAGCTGATCTTTATAATCAACTGTGGCATGAATGTGCTGGGCTCACCATTAAAGTTCCTCAGGCTGGAGAAATGGTTTACTATTTCCCTCAAGGCCACCTTGAGCAGGTTCGTTTTCCTTTGTTGTTCTACATTATTTTATAATGAGCATATTAATAGTTAGATTTAAGTGATTATTTGTAATCTTATAGTCCGATCACATTTAATGCACTTTAGATTGCACAATTCCTATATCTGAACCCAGATGGGGTAGGCCTACAATGGCATATGTTAATGTTATATGTACGAGCTTCATCGAATCTTGTTAATATTTGGTTAAAAATACTAATTAAAACTTCTGGTTTTTAATTTTTTCTAAAAATACCAACACTGAGAGAAATCCTGCTGTACTTGAAATTTTAAATAATAATGTTCTAGTTATATATAATTTTGTGCAGGAAATAATTTCTATAAATTTCTTATTGATGTGAATATAGCTAACATTTCTAAGGACTCACCTAGTTATCAATTTGCTTCACATCAAATTACTCAATTGTGCCATAGTATGCTATTGAATAAACCTGTTGCTTTTTTAATCTGCTAGATTAAGGAATGCATGAAGGACGGAGATTTCCCAAATATACCTAACTACTATTTACCTTCAAAAATTCTTTGCAAGGTCGTTAATGTTGAGTTTAAGGTATGTTTTGACTTTGACAAGTACCTTGTATTTGACTAATCTTTGACTTTAGGTGTTTTAATCTTGCATGTTGGCAATGCCTTCACCTGTATAACGTATTCTTACTTTCAGTTCTAACTTTTGCAGGCGTTCCCTGACTCTGATGAGGTGTTTGCTGAGATTGTGTTGCTTCCAGATGTAAGGCATTAATGTGACTCATTATTTTTTAATTTTCTTTTGGAATGGACCGTTTTTATATATTTTTACTTTGAACTGATTTTGTAATTTGGATTATCTAGAACGAAGAACGTGGGAAATCAACTGTTATAAGTGTTCCTCAAAAGATTCCTGCCAATTCTTTTCAAAAGATTCTGACCATTTCTGATGCAAGCACACATGGGGGATGCGGCTTACCCAAGTCACAAGTTGAGAAAACATTTCCACCTTTGGTATGGCTTAATGTCATGTTTCCTTTTTGAATATCACAGATAGGGTCGTGACTATTACTATTCTGGCATGATCCTTTCTCTAACAATAGTACTTTTTAAAGATTATAACAGATCATGTTTCTTTTTCTGTGTGTGCAGGATGCGAGTCAGGATCAAGCATCCCAAGATTTAGTGGCCAAGGATCTACATGGGGCAACATGGGATTTCCGACACATCTATCGGGGTAACGTCTTTTGACAGAATTCATCTGAATAAAAAGCAGTTCATATGATCCAGTTATCTTTTATGGCTTTCATTGTAAGTAACGTTGTAGAGTGTTGGCTATCAGAGATGAATGCAAAACAATATAACAAGATAACTAAAACAGTCGGATGATTTCTTCACTTCAAATGCTTGAATACTGATTACAAAAGAAGTAAAAGAGAGTATTTTTCGACTGATTATTCTTCTACTAGAGCAACCTATTTATAGTGCTAAAAAGACAAACAGAAAGAGACCTACAAACCAGGTCTTATTCCTCAATAGACTCAACAGACTCAAACGTTCATTTTGACCACACATGCAAGTGCCAGTTACTTCCTTGCTGTTCGGCTGACAGTTTGAGTGGGTCAGACACTAACCAACACTCTCCCCCTTAGTGTTTGCTTCAATCTTCAGATCCTCCACTCCCATAAGACTTCTCATCTCGCAGAACTTAACTCGTGGCAGTGCTTTAGTTAACATGTCCGCCTTTTGTAAATCCCCGCTTACATGTTGAACATCAATTTGCTCCCGTTCCACACATTCACGTATAAAGTGAAACCTTGTGTCAATATGTTTGCTACGCCCGTGGAAAACAGGGTTCTCATCAAGGCAATCGCTGACTTGTTATCAACCAACAACTGGACTTTCTGGGCTTCTTTTCCGGTCAGATCACTGATCAAATTCCTTAACCATAGTGCTTGGCACGCAGCTGATGTTGCTGCCATGAACTCAGCCTCACATGAACTTAACGCCACTGTTTGTTGTTTTTGTGAAGACCAAGTTATTAGATTTCCAGAATAGTAAAATGCTACTCCAGTTGTACCCCGTCGATCTTCAATATCTGTGCCATGACTACTGTCGCTGTATCCCACTATCTTACCATCTCCTCCTTTTAAATACTTCAATCCATATCCTGTGGTACCTTTAAGATACCTCAGAATTTGCTTCACTGCAGCATAATGACTTTCTTTGGGGGATTGCATGTACTTGCTCACTACTCCAACAGAGTAACTTAAATCGGGACGAGTATTGATCAAGTACCGAAGGCTGCCAATAATTCTCCTATACTCTGTCGAGTTCACTGGCTTCCCCTTGTCATCCTTAGTTGTAACTTAGGATCCATAGGCCATTTTGCTGGATTGCAGGCTAGCATCCCTGCCATTTTAAGCACTTTGCAAGCATAGCCTTCTTGCTTTACAATTATTCCATCTTCTTTCTGATCAACTTCTATGCCCAAGTAATAACTCAACTTGCCCATGTCACTCATATCAAATATGGCTTTCATCTTTTCTTTAAACTCGTGGACCTCCTTTTCTCTTGAGCCAGTAACTATCATATCATCTACATATATCCCAACAATCAAGATTGAGTTTGAGGTCTGTACCTTGTACACTGCTTGTTCCTGTGCACATCTGCTAAACCCAAGCTCCTTCAATGACTTGTCAAGTTTTACATTCCAGGCCCTTGGTGCTTGCCTTAATCCATAAAGTGCTCTGTTTAGCTTATACACCATGTTTTCTTTACCTTTAACTTCATAACCAGTTGGTTGAGACACATACACTTCTTCCTTAAGTTCTCCGTTTAAGAAAGCTGACTTGACATCTAGATGATGCACAAGCCACTTTTCTTTAGCCGCCAATGCTAACAACAGCCTGATGGTCTCTAATCGTGCTACTGGGGCGAATGCATCATCAAAATCCACACCTTTCTGTTGTACATAGCCTTTCGCGACTAGTCGAGCTTTGTGTTTAGTTACCTTGCCACTTGCATCTCTTTTCAGTTTGAACAACCACTTTAACCCAATTACCTTTTGATCAGTGGGCAAATCAACCAGGGTCCAAGTGTTGTTCTTATTTATGGCTTGTAGTTCGACTTCCATGGCTTTTTTCCAGTGTGCATTTGATGCAGCTTCTTCAAATGTAGATGGTTCATCATTCAAGAGAAATAACTCCTCTCTTGCATACATGTCTTGAATTTGTTCTCTGCTCATAGCCTTGGTTTCTTGATACACCTCATTTAAGGGGCGACAACCTTGCTTTGGTGTGTCATCAAAAGGAACGTTTGGTTCTTGGCTCGATGTTGTAGTTGTTTGAAAAGGACTTGTGGAATCTTTTTGACTTTGCATGTCTTCATACTCAACATCCTGCAAAGAATTATTAATAAATGGGGAAACATTAGTACTAGGTGTGCATGGGGACCACTCCCAATTACTGCCAAGTTCTTGACGGGTATGATTTGTCACATCACCATGCATGTGCACATGGGTCCATGTTGAAGGTGTACCATGCTGTTGTGATTCGTGTTCCCAATCCCATGCTTTATGTTCATTAAACACTACATCACCTTCCCTTGCAATTATAATTTTCTTTTCTTTGGGATTAAACAATTTATATCCCAAGCTCCCTGGTTCAACTCCCAAATAAACTAGAGGCATACTTCTGTCCTCTAGCTTAGTGATATGACTTTTCAACTTTATGGTGTAGGCCACACACCCAAAAATTCTTAAATAATGCAAGCTTGGTTTCCTTTTCTTCCAACCTTCATATGGGGTCATGCCCCTTACTGATTTAGTAAGTACTCTGTTGAGTATATAGACTGCATGATTTACAGCCTCTCCCCATAATGAGTCTGGTACCTTCATTGTTTTTAATAGGGCTCTCGTCATCCCCATCACTGTTCTGTTCCTTCTTTCCACAACACCATTTTGTTGTGGGGTATAGGGAACTGTCTTCTGTCTTCTTATACCTGCCTCTTTACAAAACTCATCAAAGGCTTGTGAGTTAAATTCACCACCACGATCGGTTCTTAACATTTTAACTTTAAACTCACTTTCCTTTTCTACTTGAGTTTTAAACAGTTTGAACTTTGACAATGCTTCATCCTTTGTTTTTAGCAAATACACCCACATGTATCTACTATAGTCATCCACGATCAACAGAAAATAACGATTACCTCCTATTGATTGTGGTGTGATGGGCCCACAGAGATCTGCATGAAGAAGCTCTAGTGGCTGCTTTGCTCTCCACTTTGCCACCTTGGCCTTACTTGTTTTGCTATGAGGCAGCTTTCACAGATCTGTCTTGGATGTACAATCTCTGGCAATTTTGATACAAGTCCCTTCTTGGCCATGGTTTCCATGAGTTGAAAATTTGTATGCCCAAGTCTGGCGTGCCAAATCCACGCATCTTCCTCCAACCTAGTCGTTAAACACACAGGTTTTGCATGGTTTAAAATGATTTTATACAGACGGTTTACTGACCTGGTAACATTCATCATAAGTCTTCCTTGTTCATCTCTCACTCTTAGAGAGTTGTCTTTCAGCGATATATCATATCCATCCTCAGTCATCTGGCCAAGACTTAGTATGTTACTTGTCAATGCCGGTATGTAGTATACATCAGGAATCATCAACTGGTCACCGTTCTTGCATTGAAATAGGAGAGTCCCTTTGCCTTTGATCTCTACTCTCGAACCATCTCCAAACCTTACATGACCTGTTACATCTCCGTTTAATTCCGCAAAAAATTCACTTTCACCCGTCATGTGATTACTTGCGCCATTATCCAAGTACCACATTTGTCTATTTTGATCACCCCGATCTTCTCTTTGTAGAAACACATTCTGTTCGACTAGGGTAACAGGCGAGGGTGTTTTTTCCCCAAACACACTCAACAGGAGAGTCGGTTCTTCATCACTTTCTTTCGCCAGATGTGCTTCTTGATCTTGTTTCTTCCCAGTTTTGCACTCGGATGCGTAGTGTCCAAGTTGGTGACACTCATAGCATCGTATATGGCTTTTGTCGCGTGGCTTTCTAACATTGTTTCCGGTCTCTTGAGATGATCTACTACCACTTTTATCACCTCTACCACGGCCTATCCCTCGTCCACCTCTAGATCCATATCTTCCTCCTCTTGATCCGGATCCACCCCGGCTGGGTGTGGCACTCCACTTGTGACTGTTCTTGCTAGTACTTTGGCCTTCTGTCTTGGTGAACAACAACGTACTTTCACCACCAGAACCTGTCCCTTGACGTAGCTTCAGTCTATCTTCATACGCCTTCAGTCTACCGATGGCCTCTTCAAATGGCATCGTCTCTAGATCTGAATATTGTTCCATGGAAGCTACCAGATGGATGTACCTTTCAGTCACTGTATCAAAAAGCTTCCGGACCAGTTCATCATCTTTCAACACCGCTCCAACACTGTTGTATTTTGAGATCATCCCGGATAATTTCCCTGCATACTCATCAATGGACTCTCCTTCCTTCATCCGCAGTGATTCGAATTCACTTTTCAGTGTGTGCAGCCTGGCCTTTTGCACTCGCTCAGCCCCTACGAACCGTGTTTTCAAGGACTCCCACACTTCCTTCGCTGTCTTCTTCTTTGCTACCTGCATCAAGATTTCTTCTGGTATCGCCTGGAAGATGAACGCTCGGGCTGTCTTGCTCTTCTTCTCATCCACAACCATACCAACCGTGGGTTCAATGGATTCCCAAAGCCCTTGAGCATCCATTACAGCCTCCATCTTGATTGCCCACGTTGTATAATTAGTGGAAGTTAGGATGGGACATTGGAATGGAAACGGACTGTCTTTGGGTGGGTTAGAAGTGGTGGCCAAGGTTGTCATGGTGTTGAATCGAGGTTACTTAGGCATACAAGAGGGATCGAGACTCAAGTTCTGATACCAAATGTTGGCTATCAGAGATGAATGCAAAACAATATAACAAGATAACTAAAACAGTCGGATGATTTCTTCACTTCAAATGCTTGAATACTGATTACAAAAGAAGTAAAAGAGAGTATTTTTCGACTGATTATTCTTCTACTAGAGCAACCTATTTATAGTGCTAAAAAGACAAACAGAAAGAGACCTACAAACCAGGTCTTATTCCTCAATAGACTCAACAGACTCAAACGTTCATTTTGACCACGCATGCAAGTGCCAGTTACTTCCTTGCTGTTCGGCTGACAGTTTGAGTGGGTCAGACACTAACCAACATAGAGAACTTTCAATGAGAGATGGTTTTGGACTTTTGACATCAACCCTAAATGCTTCCAGAATTGAGTATTATTTGGATCTTTTTTTGCAAATTTAACAAAAGAGTTAGTCGATTTAATTTTTCTCGAAGTTGCATTGCGGAGTTTACAATCGAAGTAGTTTTCTACCTTCGCATTAATATCTATTCTTCAACGCACACAAAACTCTAAAAAAAATATTTTTGCTTGCAAGTACAGGCAATCCAAAAAGACATATGTTGGTGAATGGCTGGAACTATTTTGCAAGTGAAAAGAAGCTTAAAGCAGGCGACACTTGCATTTTCATGAGAGGATTGTAAGTGTTTGTGTGTTTTATGCTCTTCAAGCCGCTAGATATTTCTCATCTTTCAACATTTTTCTCTATGAAAAAGTTTTTATTTATATAAAATGTTTGACCATTTATTTTCTTGTGATAGAGGACCAAAGGAAATTTATATTGGTGTCCGACGAGCCAATATAATGCAAAAAGAAACTACAGATTTGACTGGATCCGCTATGAGACATGGCGTACTAGTCGCTGCCTCTGTTTCCATGGAAACAAGATGCGAATTCACTGTAATTACCATCCCAGGTATGCTTCTCTATCCCGTAAACCCCTTTAATTTTTCAGTGAAATTCAAATAGTTTCATCATAAGTTATCAAATTTATGTATTCATAATATGTTATGAATTTATGTATACTGCAGGATGTGTGCCTCTGCTTTTATTGTTCCTTATGATAAGGTCATGGAAGGGCTTAAAGTTGATTACTCTCCTGAAATGGGTTTTGAAATGCTTGTTTATGGAGGAGAAGATTTTGAACACATATCGGAAAGGTTGGCACTTATTGCTTTGACTATGAGGCTAGTGGGAGTCGTCCCAATGGGGATAATGGGAAAAAAACATGAAGTCCATGCGGAGGGTGGTGGAGGTGATGATGAGGCTAAACCCGGTGAATGCTCACCGGGTTCGGGAGAATTTACAAGGAATAAAAGGGTAGATCCAATCCTTGATTTCCACACCGTGTGCCCTAAAGTGGAGATGGCAAGATGGTGGGTCAAACGGGTTGAGTAACAGATCATTGTCTTAAAACGGACCAACTCTTTATTATTTTTTAAACTATTAATGTGTAATTTGTGATTACAAAAACAATTTTATTACACAATAATAATAAGCTTAAATTTTGAAAAAATAAAGGTTTCTGAGGTTGTGTTGTATCAATAAAAAAAGAGTTTGTGCAAATCTCAACTTTCAACCCGTTTGACATGTTCCCGTTTTATTAAGATAACCCAAATAGTAGGAAAACAAACAAACAAACAAACAAACCCAGTATATCCCACTCAATGAGCAGGGTCTGGGGCCAAATAGTAGGAAAAAAATGGATCAAAATTGCGAACTCCAACAATGAGAATGTTAGTGATGAAATTAACTGTTCTACAAATTAAAAAGAATGTTGTCACCAGATTTTCAGGGATCATAACTGCGATTGAAGATATTGATCCTGCTAGGTGGCCAAATTCTGAATGGCGATGCCTTAAGGTAATTTGTTGTTCTAACCACACTTAAGGTACTGAAGGATAAAACTCTCTGTTAAACGTAGTTCTTAATCCGTATTTGAGTATTAATTAAATATGTTATATGCTATTATCGTAGAACGATAACAAACACTTGTAAATCAATACCACCCTAGTTTCAATTAGTGAGGGTTAATTCAAGAGTTTAAACGTGCAGTGCATAAATTCCATTTTTTTTATATGATGTTTTTTATAACTTTAAAAGAGGTATCTTCAAGATACTCTAATATCATATCAAAATAGCATCTGCAAATAAAAAGTTAAAGCTCTGTATGTTCTATATTACTTAAAGCCAATAATATAGAATATAATAATTGTATATTCATATTTTTTAAAAAATTTTGCAGGTTCAATGGGATGTTACATCATCCAATCGTGTGCTTCCTCCTAGGGTTTCACCATGGGACATCCAACCTCTAGGTTTAGATATGCCACATATGCTGGCGTCTATTTCCATTGGCCGGAAGAGGTCAATGCCATTTGAGCCCATACATCGTGATAACCCTTTTTCAAGAACCAACGGTTAGCATTCCTATTTTGTTCCGTCATACAGAATAAAATAGCTTTCATTATGAGACCAACTTTCATTTTCTTATTCTATACGATACTTGTGACAGAAAATGACCAATCACGTGGCTTCATAAGTCATGGGTTGAATCTTTTCATTGTCGAAACTGGCAGCTCCTCGCACCAAGATGCGACAAATATGGCTGAAGATAACTAAAGGTGTTATTACCTTAATAATATCATTATATAATTTTTGAATCTCGTCTAATTGTAAAAATGTTGTAGGTGTTGAAGCATGGAATTGCTCAGTGGAAGGGATCCATCAACTAAGCTGTTTTCTCTCTATCTAAAAGTTGCCTTTTTTTATTTGAACCCGTTTCTAAAAGTTATCCTTTTATTTGAACCTCTATCCGACCCGTTTAGGTTGGAAGTTAATTATCTGAGACATATATATGCTTGAACTGTATGATGAATGTTTTAAGTCATACTAATATATAAAACTATCTAAAATATTAGACAATTGAGATTTGTTGGTGTGAACTTGGTTTTTTAAAGGCGTACATGTACATGAGACGCAAGGCGCACGAGGTGTTCAGGAAGTTGCATCAGCCCAAGGTGCTGTATTATGTACTGGGTCGAATTGGTCAATATTAGATACTAGTGTATAGGAGGCTGGTATTTAAAAACAATTAGATATTAAGCCATTATGATAGGGTTACTTGATAAGAAGGCTGATATGCAAAACAGATTAGACATGTAGAACTTCTAGTTGTAAATAAAGCTTATGTTGTTGTACATAGAGCAATGTCTTGCGTACCTTATACGCCCCTCTTGTCCCTTGCTTTTAGAATCCTAAGCGTCCACTTTTGATGACCTGTCTTTTTAGCCAAAGTAATTGTTTGACAAACATAAGTTTTTGCATATTCTTGTGCTTGCAAGTTGAATTTATTAGTCATTAGATTGATAGTCTAGTATTTTAAGAATCAAAGACTCTTTAGAAACCAGCTAGATTTAAAACCTGGTTAGAATTAGTTTTAGGGGTCCTAAAATAACATATTTTTGTTTAAGAAAATGAGATGGAGATTATTTTAGTTACATATTTAATAGTTATTTTATACCAGTATGTGACATGTAATTGTCTTGCCCATAAGTTTTGGATTGATGTACTTAGATTGCATTTAGTAGACCCTATCACTATTAGTCTATTAGTGCCACTTTGCAAGGTAATATATAGGGCTATCAAAGTACATACAATTTAATTGTTAAAATTAAAACTCATATATTATATAAACATAATAATTTTAAATGCATACCTACTTTGGTTGTAGGTTTGTTAAATTACGAATCATTGTGTCATGTTTGGGTTCATATGTTTAATGAAATTTAATTGTTTTGTCAAATGTTCTAGTTGGTGTTGGGTAAGACGCCTAGACCAGCCAACACAAGTAATTTAGTACCCCTTGAGTCATGTTTATTCTCTTCTAAACAAGATGTTGAATCTAATTTGACTGTTAGTAGTAGAAAATAAACTTTCATAAGCTTCCATTTGTAGGTCAAGGACTTCATAGTTAGAGGATTGTTTTGATGGCACTATAGCTCAAGTGAATAGCTTATGTTAACACCAGAGAAAACTTGTGCGCATGCTTTCAACATATTATAAGGTAGTAGGTCAAGGACTTCATGGTTAAAAGGCTTTATGAGTTTTTATTAGAAATTGTCCAGCCTTTGCTCCACTTACATATCTTGGTTTCCTCCTCGCAACTAGTTTGTGACTACGAACAACCTTCCTCTCTTCTCACCACGTATGGAGTCTCTTATCCTTCTTTTTTTTTTGTTCATCTGTCGTTGACAACAACCTTCCTCTCTCCTCAACATGTATGGAGTTTCTTATCTTTCTTTTTTTTTGTACGTTTGCCGTTTGTTAAAAAAAACACAGTCTTAAATTTGGTTTGTTAGTCTAAATCTATCCTTCGGATGTGGTTTTTGCTCATTAATAAACTCAAGCGTACTTCTTAGAATTACTTGGTGGGTTATTTAATCGGTGTTACATGACTTTCCTCTTAGATCCGCCCTATTCAAAAACCATGTTAAAAACTCTATTGATTTGTTACCTCTTTGCATTTTTATTTTATCAACTTTTTGCTACTTAATATTAATCGTTAATAGACATAACATATTAACATGTCTAGAAACAATGAAAATATTTTTTTTTCTATATAACAGATGAATAGTACTATTACTAAATGCAACAATTTCATGTTAGATTACAAATCTAGTATGTATGTTCTACTTCGAGATAATAAATAACATAACATTTCACAAATTAAATTAAACTTGATTAAGATTAGACAACCCAAATAAGATTTTTAATTTAAAAATAATAATCTTATTTTATCCAACCAAATCATCCAATGTGCCCATTTTCCTTATTATTTAAGTTTCGAACACAATGGTCCTAAATACCAACTCTGTTTTGTACCCAATACTTCTCATTTGACACAAGAAAACACCCCATAAGGGGCTAAATGTCTATTAGTGTCTCTTAAAGACGTAAGCTCCCTTACACTATGGTCCCTACCCCACCAAATGAATGATAAGATCCTAATTTCATCAACATAACATAATTATAAATATCAAAAGCAAGAGTGTGCATGTTTAACCCTACACTCAATATTATTTAAACCAACATTTTCTAGTGGTTATGGGGCCAGTTGGCATTTATCTTTATATATAAGTGGTTAAATTTGGATAGAGGAAAGACTAGCCGCCACCTACCCCTTCCAGACCCTGCTCTTGAGTGGGATATACTGAGTTTGTTTGTTTGTTTGTTTGGTTAAATTTTAATTTTTAATAAGTTTGGTGTCATTAGGTATCCAACTTTTTCGCAATTTATATTCCATGAGTTTGTCGTTTATTATGATAACTATTTATTTATTGGAATGATTGTTTTTTTTAATTAACAAACAACACATTACAACGATGATTGATTTTGAATATATTATAGAGAATTTTAAATAAATAAACATTTATAATACTTATAAAATAACCACTATAATATATGATCCTATTAAAATTTATAAAGTTAGTAACCTTTATATACATATATATCATCCCATTTTTTTAAATATTGTAAAAGAAAATTAAAGTCACCATACATGTTCTTGATGACATCATTTAGGACCTAATTCTGATAACTTTCATGTGTGTGCTTTGAATAGCTGACATCAACACTTTGAAACAAATGCTTCAATGAACTCACATCTTTATAAAAAAACAAAAAAACCTAATATAGAGTAATTACATAAATAAATTGTATTGTATTACATTACATTATATTATATTACATTACATTACATTATATTATATTACATTGCATGATATGATACCGTATCGTATCGTATCGTATCGTATCATATCGTATCGTATCGTATTATATTGTTTCAATCTCATTAATATTTTTTATATGTTAATTTTTTAATCTTTTTCAGCCCACTATCAATATTTACCCATTACTAAAATTTAATTTTATTTTAAAACCCAAATAAAATAACTTGGGTGTTGTAAAA
The DNA here is from genome assembly GCA_024085815.1 of Flaveria linearis. Lineage (NCBI taxonomy): Eukaryota > Viridiplantae > Streptophyta > Magnoliopsida > Asterales > Asteraceae > Flaveria > Flaveria linearis. The sequence continues at coordinate 16,148,244 of CM044005.1, read as the reverse complement.
GAAAATTTGAACTAGTGTCTAGAATAACTACTTGTTGAAGCCCTAAAATCTTATACATGAGTTATTTATTTTATATTATAAGAGGCCTTTTTTTATCACCCAATGCGTAAATTTTTTTGACGATTTTCAAAGACGGCACTGGTTGAACACTTGAACCCACAACTTATTTATAAGACTCCCCTCTTACCAATAGACCCAACATCCCATCTTTATAAGATTCATTCAACCAATAAGTTTAATTGAACATTTTATTAAAAAATAATAGTTCTACAAGAATTTTATTAGTTTTTATAAAATTCGAAGTCTCACAATCACCTTCGTTCTTTTTTTTTTTTTTTTTTTCTTTTTTAAGAATTCCACAAGCTATATCTATATTTTAAAGAGGTTTTTTCTTCTAAAACTCGTTTACTTGGCACTTTTTGTCAAAATGCATATCATAAGGTCAAGGTTTTGCTACATGTTGCCTTACGGTTTCGAAACACAACTATATATAACTTAGTATAATACTCTAATTAAAACTATATGTTGATAGTTGATACTAATGTTGCATACTCCTAAGCGTACTATGAGTTTTTGTAGCATATTTTGCCATTTTGGACCTAGCTCATACTATTTTTAAAAGGTTGACTTATAAATAAGAAGTTAACGAGTTTTACTATGAAAGTGTGATTTATAAATAGCATTACATAGTCTAAAAATATATACATATATAGATATTCTAGAAGGGTGCCTGCGCAATACGACGGAGTGACATTTTACATCCAACACGTGTTTCTTATATTTTATTATTCTTGTAGTATTTATAAAAAGTCTATTTCTTTTTTTCTAAGCTAAAAAGTTTAAAACACCAAATAAATGAGTTTTGCATAATTACTTGCACATTTACGTATTAACTTATTATACCTCACAAAATACACATCGGTTTAACAAAAAGTTTACACTAAAACGTTTAAAAAAACACATATTACAATTGTAGTGTTACAAAGTTTTTAAAATCTTAAACAAATTAAGTTTTTTTTTGTTTATGGGTAGATAATATAAAATTTTATGTAATTGTTAGTAAGTGTAATGTTATTATGTAACTAATTGTAAGGGTAATATATAAATAATGTTACAAATACTATTTTACCTTCAAAAGTGGTTGTGTATTATGAATTGAATAAAGTAATTGTTTTTAATTTTATGATATCTTAAAATACCCCTCTCATATGCTTTATATATAATATAGATAGATATTAAATTTAAAACTTACACTACTAGAAAATAGGGTTAATGCAATATTTTAAAAACAACCATTTTCAATTGAGTTATATTTGAGTATTAGAGAAGTTGCATTTTTCAAAGTAAAAAAAAAATCTCATTACAATATAAAAAGATTGCATAAAAAAGTTGCATTAGAATAGTTGTAATGGGTCTTGAAAGGATTGCACCAGATCTAATGAAACTGCTTTTAATATAACCCCTAGTAAAAAATTGCATTAAGTTTAATATAACAATTTTAAGACCTAGTAAAATATTTTATAAGGATTGCATTAGCTTCAATTTCTTATAATAATAAAATGTTCCCTTTATTTTCTTCTCCTCGTATATCATGCCAATAGTATAAAAGTAAAGCATGTTTTCTTTCGTTTGCATTTTAATGCCTTTTTCTAATCCTTTACCACATATATACACCTTGCATTACAGATATAATATTACAAGATCGATCAAGTTAAATAATAACAACGTATAAAATATCAAAATTTGGCACTTTGATGTAACTTACTAATTTATCATAAATTGTTATTTCTAAACCATCACATAAAGGGACCGAGTTCGATTCTTTACAGTTGCATCTTATGGAGGGTCAGTTCATAGGCGATGATCACGACAGTAGACGCCTATGTAGTAGTGTTTTTGTAAACTATGTGGTAGAGATAGCAGTTTGAATCTTGTGTCTGATCAACTCTAACACTGTATAGCCTACATTTTCTTCCGTCTTGAGCTTTGCGGGCTAACACATGCCGGTTAATGAGTCCGATAATACCCTTTTAACAATTATTTTAAGGTTATTAATTAATATTGGTTTTTACAATCCTCTTAAAAAACATGGGCTATATGGATATGTGACGATTTTTGGTTACTTTTAAATTTATGTTTCTCGTCTCTCTCTCATTTTAAATATGTAAACTAAATAATCAAATATTTAAATTATAAATGTTTTATTTTTAATATTTTATTAAAACATACTAAACTATATGATTTATATTCTCTTATCTTAAAATATAATATTATAATTTTTTTATAATTTATTAATTTTTATTTTACCAATAGCTAATGGATATATTATATAAAACATTCATAAAAACTAATTAGAGTTAATCTCGGTTTTGGTCCCTGTGTTTTACAAATTGACTCCATTTGAGTACCAATGTTTATTTTGTCTCCATTTGAGTACCAAATTTTAAAAAAGTTGTCTGTTTCAGTCCAAATTTTGAACGGTGTTAACATTTTGTAAGGCCCCGTTCCCGGGCACCTCACAGTTGGTCGTCATTACCCATAAAACATACATTTAAAATAACTTAATAAAAACCATGCAGCGAAAACTTTAAATTTTTACTATAAATGCTTTTGTAAAGTAATACAACACCCGTTACAAAATATCATTTGTTTGCATTACAATACAAAAACGTTAACAAAAGAATGCCATCCCAAAAGAGCTGAGTAGCCGCCTCGTGCCATCCTCAGCAACACTACCTGCCAACTGGAAAATACATAAAAGTCAGCGTTGCTGAGTGAGTTCTAGTTTTGTAATAAAACATACTTTTACTTATTTAAAAGTATCCTTTCGTGCATGCGTTCATACATCATACGTACACAGAGATAATATTCGTTATTATCTTCATCATTCGTTATTCATCGTTATCTTTAACTTCTCGTATGGATTCTGTCAGGCTTTACCCACTTCATAGCACTTGGCTATGATTACTGTGGTCGAATGACAAGAATCCCATTCATACTTACTTGCACGCATTGAAAGGTGAATTGTACCAATACCATATGCTACACCCCGATCGTTATTAGCTACCGGGCCGTAGTCAACCTATGACGGAAAATCGTATGCCACGGTACTAGAGGTAAGCGGTAGAGGTACCATGACCATGGTCAATCACATAGAAGGACCAATCGCGTTATTCAATGCTTGCAAGACATAATTCGTTCGTTCATTAATGCATGTATTCATCATCATTCTTCTTTTCGTTCGTTCGTTAATACATGCATTCGTCATCATGTTCCTCTTTCATTATCTTTCACTTTACGATACATAATACTTCATTAGTTCATTCTCGTTATTCGTAAAGTTTCAGAAAGATAAGCACAAAATTACAAGGAAACACACTCATCATACATACTCATCATACATTCATCACCATACGTACATCATCATACATTCATCGATGTGTGCTAGACTATACTAAATTAGACTAACAAATAAAACTCTAACTAGACACTAAAAAGCTTTAAATTTATAAAACTAAGACTCGATCCTAAGCAACACAACCGGCAGTGTACCGGTCGACTGCAGAATAGCTATTAAGTCCGAGTTATCGAACCCAAAGACTTCTGTATGGAAAACGAAAATTAAACTTACCTAAGACTCGACTAAAAATACTAAGCGAAAGTAAAATAGGGGGTTTGTTTTTAAATTGTTTTAGAAAGAACTAATACTGGACAGAAAACAAGGAATTGACTAGATTTAAATCAGGAGAAGAAATCACTACCTAGGTAAGAATCCTATACATGTTTTTGGCTTTTCTCCTAACGGTTTTGGAAAGACTTGTGTAACCGGGATCTGAAGATACTAACTTAAAAGGGACCTAGAGAAACCTCGACACTTTCAAGGAAAGCAACTAGATAGACCTAATAAGCCGATAAAACACCGGTTAATGGATTCCCCTCACAGGTTCTCCAACTATGCTAACAAGGCACCCGAAAGACACTCTACCTCACGGCGCAAGTGACTCAATACCCTAAGACAGACACTCTACTTCACAGCGCGAGCGGTCCTAAGGCAAGGGGATAGATATCGGGTGACTGATCAGATTCGGTAAACAAGATGTGAAGGGTAAACTAGACAGAACTCCTCACAGAGACTCTAACCTAGCAATCGCAACACACTAGACAAACCGATAACCTAATCAACTTCACAGTATTAAGATTAGTTGCATATTTAGTTAGTCAATTTCAAGACAAATCATTCCAATGACTCACTACGTCTAGCAAATCATCCAAAATCGCAAACATATAGTAAATGACCTAGCATGTACCTATTCTATGACAGACAATCACCAAGGAACACGTGGAATGATAAATCACTACTCAAAACTGATCTAAACACACGTCCACAACTGATCATTCAAACCAATATCTTCTCATTAGCAATTAAACACAATCATTGTTCCAAAAACCGATAAAATTCATAATCAAACATGCATATTCATCAAAACCTAGGTAGCTACAGAAGTTTACCCAAGAACCATATCAAAACAGTAGCTAAAGTTCATAAACAACTCAGTAAACATGATTCAAAAGTAAGAGTAAACAAGAAGAAGATGAAACCGATGAATAACACCCTTGAATCTTCAATCCTCTTGCTCAATCCTTGCTCCTTGATGCTTCCAATTGCTTGTTCTCTGCTTGGGATCTCCAAAATCGTCTCCTTTTTCGTCTGGAAGTCGCCTTCTACCGTCCCCTCTCATTAGGTTTTTTAAAAAAACCTTAAATAATGATCTAGGGCAAAATTTCTCGGTTTAGCAATCTTAGCGCGTCGCCAAAATAACCACCAAAATCTTCGCTACGCGCTAAAAACAAAATAGTCGATTTCTGACGCGGGAATCTTGGCGCGTCTCTCAGATCCTGTCATCATCTTGGCGACGCGCCAAGATAAGGATTTTCAGAAATCTCCCATTTGACCAAGCTTCTTCCGTTCCTTAGCTCGCATGCTTGTTTATTCTTCAAAAATCAACCATTTATGCTCCTTGAACCACAAATACCTGCAAATACACAAATACGTAAATAGAAACCGAAAACTAATAAAAACGGGAAATAAAGACTAAAAATATATACAGAAATCGTATGGAAAACAGATGTGTTTTGCAACACATCAAGTATCCCCACACTTACCTCTTTTTCGTCCCTGAAAAAGTATTTTGCTATGGAATCATAATCAGGTTTAAATCCGGTTCTCAAAAATTCAGGTTAACGACTTATATTAAGATATAAAAAACATGTTGACCGCGATCACAGGTACATTTGTCCACTTAAACCCAACCGCCGATCATTCAGGTCCCCAATCGTATTGCAATTAAGTTCAAGTATTTGATTAATTCATTATGGGTCTCACACTTCGGTACCTATTCCCGCTTCAAGCTTTCTAGGCACAGACTAAATCAAATTTCTAAGATTTTTCTACCACCGTAACCCACTACCCAACTGTAATCCCTCTATCTCTAGATGGAATTTGTTTGTGCCCCTTTTGGCATCTTTTCTGAGCTTTTCTCAATATATATATATATTTTTTTATGAGCATTGCCTTATTATACCTAATTCTCAGAGGCGTTGCAAGCAAGAGTCACCATCCCCCGCAACCAACGCATGAGCCTTAAGCTTATTATACCCAATTCCTAGAGGTGTTGCAAGCAAGAGTCACCATCCCCCGCAACCAACGCATAGGCCTCAGGCTTTTAAAATTTCAAGTTCATTGCTCTCTTTTTTTTTTTTTTTTATACGGGTGGATTTCCTAAGGGCGCCGCCTGTTAAAGCGTGCCTGCTAGAAAAACTACAGCTGGGTCTTAACCTACAGTGGTACCCCTTATACTGTCTACGGTTTTGGCTTCCAATGGTGAGAACCCACAAGACTTAATAATGTTTAATTAAGTGTATTTAAATACTCCTAGGATAACCTTACAAGATCAGCTGGGCCTACCCGCACATCCCAAATCAGACATGTTTTCAATCAGTTATTCATCTTATATATGTAGTAGTTGAAAACCAGACACCTGACTGTACCTATCATTTTCCATTTTTAATATATGCAAACATCAAAATCAGGGAAATTTTCTAATTTTTTTTTTTTTTGATTTTTTAAAGACACACCAAAATAAAATTAACTAAACACACGCAAAAATTAAAAGAATGACTCAATGAAATTAAACCTAAGACACATGTCTTCCTATCCCCACACTTAATTTAAACATTGTCCTCAATGTTGAAACTAAAAGAAAGACATAAATAAAAAGAAGAGTTTTGGAAAAGACTTAGCTGGTAAAGCAGTGTCCAGCTGTGCAGAGTCTGAATCCAAAACCTCTGATCGTATAGCATTTCATTCGCGATCAGGAATCACTGGTTGCCTCCTTATAAAATTGTTAGATATATTCACCCGAATGGAGATTGAGTACGGGTGAATTATTCCAGACCTGCAAAACAAACAACTAACAGGCAAACACAGCATCAAACAGACTCAATAAAGAAAACAAAAACGACTCACAAAACAGAGAAACACACGTATGAAATTCAAGTTGCTTTGAACAAGTGGAAAAATGGATGACATGATGGTAGAAGGTCGAAAATGGTGGAAAAATGGGTGAAATGGTGAAAATTAGGTAAAATAAAAAAGATTCAAAATTCTGGGATCCCTCGCGTGACGCGAGGGCTAGGCATGAACATGGAGCGATACGCGAGAGTCGTCGCGCTACGCGAGAGAAATCAAGCAGCCCGGCGCGTAGCGCGAGGTTGCATTTTTTTCAGAAAGTTACGAAATTTTTCATGCCTTAGCCAAATTTTTGGCCCCAACCGTTTTATTACCTCTATTAACATGAACCAAGTGGGAAAAACTTACCTGGTAGCCTCCCGGTCATGTGTCAAATCGCAACCATATGATCATTTCCCTGCAAACACTTAACACAAAGACGAAAACAATGCACACGAAAACACAAAAACCAACATAAAAACTCAACGAACTACCTAAAACTCAAGTAAACCAACTCTACAAACTCTATAAACGAGTCATCACCCAAATATCACCAACTAGCTCAATCAGGAGGCTTCTCCTTTATCGATTTCAGCACCGCTTCTACCCTAAGCGGTAAACAAGCTTTCAACACCGAACAACTAAGCATGAATTTCTTGATCCTGTTGACTCCTTCACTCAGATCAGCCCACCAAGACTTAAATCTACTAGGTCCAAAACTCATCCTTAACAAATATCCTAGTAGTTTATCAACCCGAAACATCCCCACACTTGGGGTTTGGACTGTCCTCATATCACACTCATTCTTCCTATCTCTCTTTTTTGTAGGAGGAAGCCTACACCTAGGGGAACTCCCAACACTCTCATCCACCTTCCCCACACTTAGGGTTTCACATGATGTAAGTACTTTCCTAATCTCTTGTTTACCTGCTAACAAAGCTTCTAAAATAACCAATTCACTTTCCGGATCAAACTCACAACTGTCCACATATTCAGGTAAACTCTCTAACTCTCCTACAAATTCATCCTCCCAGGAGTTACTACTCTCAACTTCTTCCTCAGCAATCACCCTCTCAAATTCTTCAACTATTCTATCTAACTCCTCATCTTCAGCATCTGAATACTCTTGCAAACTACACACACTTCCAAACTCACTCCTTGAACTCTTGACAACTTCCTCAATCCTAGAAATCACAATTTCCTCAATAACCAGAGGTGGGACAACCGTTAATGTCTCTGGTTCTGGGAAGTCATCTTGCTCACACTCACTTGCTAACTTAGCATCCATTGCCTTAAAATGCGATTCCCAATCAAATTGCCTCACCTCCTCCGGTGATGGAATGTAACGAGTAGTGCTACCAGGGATTTTCCTACCAATAGGGATGACAATATCAGCAACACTATCTAAAGGCTCACTATCCTCTGATAAAGTATCATGACACACCATTTTTCTCTTCTGTTCTTCCTTCCATGAGATGTATCGTTCGATGTGTTCCTCAACATCCGGATCAGAAAAATCAATAAATCTAACTGGAGGTGGGACTTGAAATTCGTCCATTATCGTCTCCGTTTTCGGGTATTGGGGAACATCAGTCAGCTCTACTCCACTTATCACATCTCCATCCTCATCATCCTCTGACTCATCATCATCACTAAAATCTAAAGAAAAATCATAAATCCCTGGTTGAGTTTGCTCAACATCCTGCTGAACCGAAGGTGGGACTGAGATGTCCATTTTCGTCTCCGGCTCATCCTGAGTTCTATATTTTTCATTTAGCTCTACCTGCGGATCAGGATAATAATAATTTGGAGAATACCCCGATGAATTTAGGCAAAGACAAGTAAAATGGGGTCCTCCACAGATTTCACACATAATGACACTTACAGAAACAAGAAAACTAAGTGACTCTACAGACTCAAATAAAAACAAATAGAATTAAAACAAACTAATTAAAAAAAAAATACTTAGCACAAATAGCAATTAAATCAAGTAAGTCCAATGAACGCAATCGCCAAGAAGTCCCCGGCAACGGCGCCAAAAACTTTGATGTGTGCTAGACTATACTAAATTAGACTAACAAATAAAACTCTAACTAGACACTAAAAGCTTTAAATTTATAAAACTAAGACTCGATCCTAAGCAACACAACCGGCAGTGTACCGGTCGACTGCAGAATAGCTATTAAGTCCGAGTTATCGAACCCAAAGACTTCTGTATGGAAAACGAAAATTAAACTTACCTAAGACTCGACTAAAAATACTAAGCGAAAGTAAAATAGGGGGTTTGTTTTTAAATTGTTTTAGAAAGAACTAATACTGGACAGAAAACAAGGAATTGACTAGATTTAAATCAGGAGAAGAAATCACTACCTAGGTAAGAATCCTATACATGTTTTTGGCTTTTCTCCTAACGGTTTTGGAAAGACTTGTGTAACCGGGATCTGAAGATACTAACTTAAAAGGGACCTAGAGAAACCTCGACACTTTCAAGGAAAGCAACTAGATAGACCTAATAAGCCGATAAAACACCGGTTAATGGATTCCCCTCACAGGTTCTCCAACTATGCTAACAAGGCACCCGAAAGACACTCTACCTCACGGCGCAAGTGACTCAATACCCTAAGACAGACACTCTACTTCACAGCGCGAGCGGTCCTAAGGCAAGGGGATAGATATCGGGTGACTGATCAGATTCGGTAAACAAGATGTGAAGGGTAAACTAGACAGAACTCCTCACAGAGACTCTAACCTAGCAATCGCAACACACTAGACAAACCGATAACCTAATCAACTTCACAGTATTAAGATTAGTTGCATATTTAGTTAGTCAATTTCAAGACAAATCATTCCAATGACTCACTACGTCTAGCAAATCATCCAAAATCGCAAACATATAGTAAATGACCTAGCATGTACCTATTCTATGACAGACAATCACCAAGGAACACGTGGAATGATAAATCACTACTCAAAACTGATCTAAACACACGTCCACAACTGATCATTCAAACCAATATCTTCTCATTAGCAATTAAACACAATCATTGTTCCAAAAACCGATAAAATTCATAATCAAACATGCATATTCATCAAAACCTAGGTAGCTACAGAAGTTTACCCAAGAACCATATCAAAACAGTAGCTAAAGTTCATAAACAACTCAGTAAACATGATTCAAAAGCAAGAGTAAACAAGAAGAAGATGAAACCGATGAATAACACCCTTGAATCTTCAATCCTCTTGCTCAATCCTTGCTCCTTGATGCTTCCAATTGCTTGTTCTCTGCTTGGGATCTCCAAAATCGTCTCCTTTTTCGTCTGGAAGTCGCCTTCTACCGTCCCCTCTCATTAGGTTTTTTAAAAAAACCTTAAATAATGATCTAGGGCAAAATTTCTCGGTTTAGCAATCTTAGCGCGTCGCCAAAATAACCACCAAAATCTTCGCTACGCGCTAAAAACAAAATAGTCGATTTCTGACGCGGGAATCTTGGCGCGTCTCTCAGATCCTGTCATCATCTTGGCGACGCGCCAAGATAAGGATTTTCAGAAATCTCCCATTTGACCAAGCTTCTTCCGTTCCTTAGCTCGCATGCTTGTTTATTCTTCAAAAATCAACCATTTATGCTCCTTGAACCACAAATACCTGCAAATACACAAATACGTAAATAGAAACCGAAAACTAATAAAAACGGGAAATAAAGACTAAAAATATATACAGAAATCGTATGGAAAACAGATGTGTTTTGCAACACATCAGTAGCATCATACCACATTTAACAATATTTTAATAATATTGTTAACTATAATACACTGATAATATCAGAAACAATAAGGGTTAACCATAATCATCATTACATGCATGAAACATCATCATTTGTTAACCCTAGTCAGCCCTGGTCAAAACCTCGAACTTCGGTATTTCAGGAAATTTCTGAAAAATTCTAAGTGTCCTAGGCGTTTGAGCCCTGTTGGGCGTAAAAGCCCTCTGGCCGTATGAGCACTATTGGGCGTAAGAGTACTGTTGGACTTTTCATCTTACACTTAGATTTATCATCTGGTCATACGACCACACTGTTAGTCGTATGAGCACTATTGGTCGTACCATCCCTGGACTTGGGAAATATATTCTGATCATACGACCACTGTTGGTCGTATGAGTCCTGTGGGTCTCTTCATCATACTTAGAAAATTTCATCACATAGTCATACGACCACTGTTGGTCGTATGAGTCCTGTTAGACTCATCAGCACTTAGAAAAATATATCTCCTCGTCATACGACCACACTGTTGGTCGTATGAGCACTGGTGGACTCATCAACCTGTAATTAATTATTCTAAGTCCCATTTTCAGACATATTTGCAACCTGTTCATGAGTCTAATCCATAATCCAAGTCCCAAACATCATAATGCCTAATTCTAAACATATACACATGATTCTAGGCATAAATCTAGCATAAACATAAACATGCATACATTCAGTTCATACGGGTATCAGCATAAATTTTATAAAAAAAACATATATATGCATTTCCAGCCCCAAAACGTTTAAAAATCAGTAAAAAGGGGTCTAGAACTCACCTTAATTTGCCTTCGGGTTTTAGATGTCCTTTCCTTGAACGTCTCAGTCGTTTATACACCTAAAACACACACACAGTGCAACCCGAACACACTAGTTACATTTATAAGCTCATAAATGGTTCTAGAATCATCCTAAATATCATAATTCGAGATTTCTTACCCAAAAACTTCGAATTTCTCAGGTTCTTCTTCAAAAATCCCGATGGTTTTCTGCTCCTGCTGCTTTCTCTCTCTAAAAACCGATGCAAAGAAATGTGCAGGAGGTAATGGGCGACCATGCCTTCCTTTTGTACAAAATAAATAATAACTTTGCCCATTTGACACTTTTGGTCCCTCCTTTTTAGTTTCTTTTATTTTCTTTTCTTTTCTTCCTTTTTCTTTTATTTCTTGCTAAAAAAAAATACGGGTGTTACAAGTCCACCCCCCTTATATAGGTTTCGTCCCCGAAACCTGTCATTCCTCAAACAGATGTGGGTAGTGTTGTCTCATCTCTTCTTCAGTCTCCCACGTAGACTCGGATCCCTTCCTGTGCTTCCACTGTACACGCACAAGAGGAACCACTTTATTCCTCAACCTCTTTTCTTTACGATCAATGATTGCCACTGGTTGCTCCACGTAATTGAGCCGTTCGTCTACTTCAATATCCTCCAGTGGTACAACCATGTCTTCATCAGCTAAGCACTTCCTCAGATGGGATACATGGAATGTGGGATGAATTCCACTTAACTCATCTGGCAATTCAAGTCGATAGGCCACCTCTCCTACTCGTGCGACAATTCGGAAAGGTCCTATGTATCTCGGGCTTAGCTTACCTCGTTTCCTGAATCTAATGATCCCTTTCCAGGGCGAGACCTTCAACATGACTCGGTCACCAACCTTGAACTCTATCGGTCTCCGCCTCTTGTCAGCATACGACTTTTGCCTATCTTTCGCCGCCTTCATGAAGGCTTTGATCTTTTCTAACTTCTCAGTCGTAGCTTCGACCACCTCAACACCTCCTAACTCTTTCTGCCCAATGTCTCCCCAACATACGGGCGTCCTACATCTCCTACCGTATAGCATCTCGTAGGGTGGCATGCCAATACTGGCATGATAGCTATTGTTGTACGAGAATTCTGCTAACGGCAAGTGATCATCCCAACTTCCTCCAAAATCGATCACGCATGCCCGAAGCATGTCTTCGAGTGTTTGGATCGTCCTCTCAGACTGACCGTCCGTCTGAGGGTGATATGCTGTACTAATGTGTAGTCTCGTCCCCATCGCATCATGAAATCTCTTCCAAAACTTGGAGGTAAACCGGGTGTCACGATCAGACACAATAGACACCGGCACACCATGACGAGCTACAATTTCTTTGATGAACAGATCCGCCAATCTTTCAGATGAGTACGTTTCGCGGATTGGTAGGAAGTGGGCACTCTTTGTCAAGCGGTCAACTATCACCCATATGGCATCATACCCTTTCGGGGTACGTGGTAGTTTCGTGATGAAGTCCATGGTGATGTGCTCCCACTTCCACTCAGGTATATCCAACGGTTGGATCTTCCCGTAAGGTTTCTGGTGTTCCGCCTTCACTTGTAAACAAGTCAGGCACTTACTCACGTACTCCACTACGTCACGTTTCATACCCGGCCACCAGTAATCCTTCTTCATATCGTGGTACATTTTGGTAGCACCGGGGTGAATGGAGTATCGGGTCTTATGGGCCTCATCCATGATTCTTCCACGTAGATCCCCGTATCGAGGAACCCACATTCGCCCAAATCGGGTCTTAACACCAAGAGTGTTCTCACCCAATTCCGTCACTAGGCCTCTCATCCTTTCGGAGTTAAGACGATCTTCTTTCAAAGCCTCGTCTTGAAACTCCTGAACCTGTGTCATCACATCGGGGGTCATGATCAGCTGATAAGCCTTCACCCGAATCGGCTCAGGTCTTTCTTTTCGGCTAAGGGCATCAGCCACCACATTGGCCTTGCCCGGGTGGTAATGGATCTCACAATCATAATCTTTTATCAGCTCCAACCACCGCCTCTGCCTCATGTTTAGATCCTTCTGCTCGAAGAAGTACTTCAAGCTTTTGTGGTCAGTGAAGATTGTGCACTTCGTCCCGTATAGATAGTGCCGCCAAATCTTCAACGCAAAAACCACCGCGGCTAATTCTAGATCGTGTGTGGGATAGTTGACTTCGTGGGTCTTCAGCTGTCGAGATGCGTAGGCTATCACCTTTCCACGTTGCATCAACACATAACCTAGCCCAGAATAAGATGCATCCGAATAGACCACTAAGTCTTCACTTCCCTCAGGCAAAGTCAAGACAGGAGCTTGTGTTAGTCTTGCCTTCAACTCCTCAAAAGCCATCTCCTGCTCTCGACCCCACACGAATTTTACGTCCTTACGAGTCAATTTTGTCAAAGGTGAGGCGATCTTTGAAAAGTCTTGAATAAATCTTCTATAATAGCCCGCCAATCCCAAGAAGCTACGGATCTCGGATAGCGTCTTTGGTGATTTCCATTGCATCACAGCCTCAACCTTTGCTGGGTCCACCATTATTCCTTCTGCATTCACTACGTGACCCAGAAATTGCACCTCGCGTAACCAAAAGGCGCACTTGGAGAACTTGGCGTACAATTTCTCCCTTCTCAACGTTTCCAACACTTCCCGAATATGCCCGGCATGCTCTTTTTCACTTCTTGAATAAATCAGAATATCATCGATGAATACAATTACTGATTTATCCAACATTGGTCGGCACACTCGGTTCATCAAATCCATAAAAGCAGCCGGCGCATTGGTCAACCCAAAGGACATGACAAGAAACTCGTAGTGACCATAGCGCGTACGAAAGGCTGTTTTAGGGATATCTTGTTCCTTCACCTTTAGTTGATGGTAACCCGATCGAAGATCTATCCTTGAAAACCAACTGGCACCCTGAAGTTGATCAAACAAGTCATCGATCCTTGGTAAGGGGTATCTGTTCTTCACCGTCAGCTTATTCAGCTCGCGGTAGTCGATGCACATCCTCATACTACCATCCTTCTTCTTTACGAACAGAACCGGAGCACCCCAAGGTGAGATACTCGGTCGGATAAACCCCTTATCCAGCAGCTCCTGCAACTGCTCCATCAACTCTTTCATCTCCGTCGGAGCCAAGCGATACGGTGCTTTTGCGACAGGTTGGGCACCCGGTATCAGGTCGATCTGGAATTCGATCTCTCGGTCAGGTGGCAATCCCGATAAGTCTTCGGGAAACACGTCTGGAAAGTCACACACCACTGGCACATCGCATAGCTGTGGTGTTGGCGTCTCTACATTCTGTACATAACATAAGTAGGCGCTACATCCGCGCCTCATACACTTTCCCGCCACCGCCATCGAGATCACCTTCGGAATCGTCGTAACTCGGTCGCCATAAATTGTCACCGGACTTCCGTCGGTCGCCGTCAGTCTAATCATCTTCTTTCGGCACACGATATTCGCTTCGTAGGTTGCTAACCAGTCCATCCCTAACACTACATCAAATCCTCCTAGGGGCATCACATGTAATCTAGCAGCAAACCTATGACCTTCTAATTCTATGGTACAGTCCTCTATCACACTGAAAGATTTAAACACCAACACGGTCATTCAAGGAAATAGCTCAGTTTATGTCAAGTATAGTAAGTCCCTAATTACAGTGGCCAGTTGTGATTAGCCACTTACTCTACTCTTCACACCCCGAGCATTACCTGTCCTGACTACATTAGTATCTAAGTCTAACAGTACACATAAACACATAACATGCGCACGTAACACTGGTTAACTTTCAAGAAAATACCTGATGGCACGCAGCTACCCAGATGGCATTCTTATTCTCCCTGTCCCATTCTCAGTTTAAGTCTTAGGTTTATTTTAAAATTTTACCCATTTCACTTAAACTTTGGCTCTGATACCAACTTGTAAGGCCCCGTTCCCGGGCACCTCACAGTTGGTCGTCATTACCCATAAAACATACATTTAAAATAACTTAATAAAAACCATGCAGCGAAAACTTTAAATTTTTACTATAAATGCTTTTGTAAAGTAATACAACACCCGTTACAAAATATCATTTGTTTGCATTACAATACAAAAACGTTAACAAAAGAATGCCATCCCAAAAGAGCTGAGTAGCCGCCTCGTGCCATCCTCAGCAACACTACCTGCCAACTGGAAAATACATAAAAGTCAGCGTTGCTGAGTGAGTTCTAGTTTTGTAATAAAACATACTTTTACTTATTTAAAAGTATCCTTTCGTGCATGCGTTCATACATCATACGTACACAGAGATAATATTCGTTATTATCTTCATCATTCGTTATTCATCGTTATCTTTAACTTCTCGTATGGATTCTGTCAGGCTTTACCCACTTCATAGCACTTGGCTATGATTACTGTGGTCGAATGACAAGAATCCCGTTCATACTTACTTGCACGCATTGAAAGGTGAATTGTACCAATACCATATGCTACACCCCGATCGTTATTAGCTACTGGACCGTAGTCAACATATGACGGAAAATCGTATGCCACGGTACTAGAGGTAAGCGGTAGAGGTACCATGACCATGGTCAATCACATAGAAGGACCAATCGCGTTATTCAATGCTTGCAAGACATAATTTGTTCGTTCATTAATGCATGTATTCATCATCATTCTTCTTTTCGTTCGTTCGTTAATACATGCATTCGTCATCATGTTCCTCTTTCATTATCTTTCACTTTACGATACATAATACTTCATTAGTTCATTCTCGTTATTCGTAAAGTTTCAGAAAGATAAGCACACAATTACAAGGAACACACACTCATCATACATACTCATCATACATTCATCACCATACGTACATCATCATACATTCATCATCATACGTAGCATCATACCACATTTAACAATATTTTAATAATATTGTTAACTATAATACACTGATAATATCAGAAACAATAAGGGTTAACCATAATCATCATTACATGCATGAAACATCATCATTTGTTAACCCTAGTCAGCCCTGGTCAAAACCTCGAACTTCGGTATTTCAGGAAATTTCTGAAAAATTCTAAGTGTCCTAGGCGTTTGAGCCCTGTTGGGCGTAAAAGCCCTCTGGCCGTATGAGCACTATTGGGCGTAAGAGTACTGTTGGACTTTTCATCTTACACTTAGATTTATCATCTGGTCATACGACCACACTGTTGGTCGTATGAGCACTATTGGTCGTACCATCCCTGGACTTGGGAAATATATTCTGATCATACGACCACTGTTGGTCGTATGAGTCCTGTGGGTCTCTTCATCATACTTAGAAAATTTCATCACATAGTCATACGACCACTGTTGGTCGTATGAGTCCTGTTAGACTCATCAGCACTTAGAAAAATATATCTCCTCGTCATACGACCACACTGTTGGTCGTATGAGCACTGGTGGACTCATCAACCTGTAATTAATTATTCTAAGTCCCATTTTCAGACATATTTGCAACCTGTTCATGAGTCTAATCCATAATCCAAGTCCCAAACATCATAATGCCTAATTCTAAACATATACACATGATTTTAGGCATAAATCTAGCATAAACATAAACATGCATACATTCAGTTCATACGGGTATCAGCATAAATTTTATAAAAAAAACATATATATGCATTTCCAGCCCCAAAACGTTTAAAAATCAGTAAAAAGGGGTCTAGAACTCACCTTAATTTGCCTTCGGGTTTTAGATGTCCTTTCCTTGAACGTCTCAGTCGTTTATACACCTAAAACACACACACAGTGCAACCCGAACACACTAGTTACATTTATAAGCTCATAAATGGTTCTAGAATCATCCTAAATATCATAATTCGAGATTTCTTACCCAAAAACTTCGAATTTCTCAGGTTCTTCTTCAAAAATCCCGATGGTTTTCTGCTCCTGCTGCTTTTTCTCTCTAAAAACCGATGCAAAGAAATGTGCAGGAGGTAATGGGCGACCATGCCTTCCTTTTGTACAAAATAAATAATAACTTTGCCCATTTGGCACTTTTGGTCCCTCCTTTTTAGTTTCTTTTATTTTCTTTTCTTTTCTTCCTTTTTCTTTTATTTCTTGCTAAAAAAAAAAATACGGGTGTTACACATTTTCTGTTAGATTTTTTTTAAAAAGACCAAAATACCCCTAAGGGCTATAAAAATATCACCATCTCACTTTTCAATTTCTTCTCCACAGTACCACACACCATCGCCACCACACACCACATACCACCACCACCACCACACACCACCGCCGGCACACTCCACCGCACCACACTCCACCACCACCACACACCACCGCCACCACACACTACCGCACCTCACACCAATTACAGAACCTCATTCTCCTCTCTGCTTCAATCCCCCTTCACCCCATCCACCACCGTCGCCGGAGCCCTTCACCACCACCGTCTCCGGCGTCACCCATTCACTCGCAACCTCTGCTCCATCTCATCCCAATCAACCCCAAAACAGTCACACCATCACCGCCCCAACGTCATCGAAATCCTCGAAGAAAGAGGCTTACTGGACTCCCTCATCGGCGAAAACCTCCGAACAATCTGCTCAAATTCGTTTGTTCGAGTGTACTACGGCTTTGACCCCACCGCCAAGAGCCTCCACCTCGCCACTGGCGAACAACATCAACGTTGATCTTTTGGATAAATTAACTCTCACAAATCGAAAAGCGCTAAATTGGGGGGGGATGAAACGACGTAAGGTAATGGATCGATTGTTCTTGCCAAGGTAAGATCTCGATTCTAGGGTTAGGGTTGTGAGATTAAAAACTCCGACAATTCAAGAAACAAAGTGCCCCACACAACGGGATCATTCCCCAACGGCTGACTGAAATCCCACGCTGATGCGACGAGTCACGGCGGGGGAACTGGTGGAGGTGGAGGCCGTGGATGGCGGGGGAGTTGTAATCGCCGCCGTGGAGGTATCAGAGGGAGTCAAGGGCGGCGTAATAGGGGAGAAAGATGGCGTCAGCGGCGGTGGGGTCGTTGGTAAGGCAGGTGGTATTCGAGCATACGGCAGTGGAAGAATGGTTCAAGGAGGGCGGTAGGATTGGTTATAGGTTTTGGGGCCGAGACCGTGGTTGGTGGTGAAGGGGCAAAGGTCGGTGGCGAAGGGGTGGTGTTGGGCGGAGCAGTTGGTGAGGATGTGGAGGTTGAATTGAGGGGGGAGGTGGCGGATGTGGATCCAGCCGCGATGACGACCCCTCCGGTAAGTCCCTCTGGCGGTGGAGTGTGCCGGCGGTGGTGTGTGGTGGCGTTGGTGGTATGTGGTGGAGATGGTGATATTTTTATAGCCCTTAGGGATATTTTGGTCTTTTTAAAAAAATCTAACAGAAAATGTTAACACCGTTCGAAATTTGGACTGAAACAGATAACTTTTTTAAAATTTGGTACTCAAATGAAGACAAAATAAACGTTGGTACTCAAGTGGAGTCAATTTGCAAAACACAGGGACCAAAATCGAGATTAACTCAACTAATTATTTTAACATGTTAAATTATATAATCTGTGTAATACATAAGTTCTTAACCTAGTCGGTTACTATAAGTATCATTGTCTCTACTTTTAATATATTTGATAAAAACTAAAATCAATAAAAGCAAGCAAAAAGTGGGAAAAAGTAAAAGGAGGAAAATAAATTAAAAAATGGGACTACAAAGAAAAAAAGGAGAAAGAATAGGGGGTTGAAAAGGATAGGATGCCAAATGAAAACATTGAACACCATAATGACCGGCGGTGGGTCTTACAATTGTCAATTTGTCATTATAATTCACCCTCCCATGAAAGCTAGGTTGCACCATTAAACATAAGTTACTTTATCATTTTTGCAGTAAAAATAATTTTAAATTACAATCAACGTGCAAGTTCCATCACTTTTTTAATTTCATTATGAACGATATTAGAAAAACTAAATAAGACTTTTTTTTTTAAAGAAAAACTTCATAAATAAGACTTGTATACCTATTTGTTTTGAGTGAACCGTTTCACGTGATGAAAATTAGTTGAGTCACGTTGTATTAACAGAAATCAATGTTTTTAAAACCGGACCGGACAGTGAGCCGAATGTCTTATCGGTTCGCTGGTCGGACCGGTTCAACCGGTCGGACCGTATATAATAACCGGATAAAATTATAATTATTTTTTATAAATATATTTAAAAATTATAGAAAAACAAAAAATTATAAAAAAACCGCTTCAACCGGTCCGGTTCCTGGTCCGACCGCCGGTTCGACCGGTTCAACCGGTCTGACTACTGGTTCAACATTAAACCGGTTTTAAGCACCGAACCGGACCGGATTGGAGTCCGGTTCCCGGTCCAACCGGTCGGATCGACGGGTCTGGTCCGGTTTTCAAAACCATACTATTAAGCTTAGCTTGTTTAATTTAATTAGAGTTAATCTCGGTTTTGGTCCCTGTGTTTTGCAAATTGACTCCACTTGAGTACCAACGTTTATTTTGTCTTCATTTGAGTACTAAATTTTAAAAAAGTTGTCTGTTTCAGTCCAAATTTCAAACGGTGTTAATATTTTCTGTTAGATTTTTTAAAAAGACCAAAATACCCCTAAGGGCTATAAAAAAATTACCATCTCCACCACTTACCACATACCACCACCACACACACCACCGCCACCACCCACCACCGCCGGCACACTCCACCGGTGAAATTCCGGCTGCAATTGATTCGTTAAAGAAGCTAAACGAGATTAATCTAGCTAACAACAAGTTCTCCGGCAGGATTCCTGACAAGATCGGAGAATTATCCGTGTTAAACTATCTTGATCTTTCGGGTAATCAGTTTTCGGGCAAAATCCCCGTCGGATTACAAAATTTGAGGCTCAATCAGCTTAACTTATCAAGCAATTCGCTCACTGGAGATATCCCACCCGTGTATGCTAAGAAAATCTACATCAACAGCTTTTTGGGTAACCCCGGCCTTTGTGGCGACATTGAGGGTTTATGTGATGGCAAGAATGTGACCAAAAGCACGGGCTACGTTTGGTTACTCCGAACGATCTTTGTGTTAACGGGTTGTGGCTGTTAAGAAGCTCTGGGGCGGTTCAAAAAAAGGCGAAAATGAAGACCTTGAGAGCGGGTTGGGCTCGGGTTCGGTTGTTGATGACGGGTTCGAGGCTGAGGTGGAGACGTTAGGGCGGATCCGTCACCTACCGGTGAAAATAGGCCGGAGAGGCCTGCGCCGATGATGATGGCTCCGGTGGTGGTGGGGTTTGTTTGAGAGGTTAGGGGTGGTGGAGTTGTGAGGGAGACTTGTGGTGGGGGTTTGAGGTGGTGGTGGTGGTGGTGGCGACGGAGGTGGTGGTGGTGGTAGTGGCGACGGAGGTGGTGGTGGTGGTGGAAGGTCCGGCGGTGGTGTGTGGTGGCGGTGGTGTATGGTGGTGGTGGTGGTATGTGGTGTGTGGTGGAGATGATGATATTTTTATAGCCCTTAGGGGTATTTTGGTCTTTTTAAAAAAATCTAACAGAAAATGTTAACACCGTTCGAAATTTGGACTGAAACATATAACTTTTTTAAAATTTGGTACTCAAATGGAGACAAAATAAACGTTGGTACTCAGGTGGAGTCAATTTACAAAACACAGGGACCAAAACCGAGATTAACTCTAAAAAGATTTAAGCTTGACTTGTTTTAGCTTTATGTTCAAAGCTCGAGCTTGGAATGCGAACAACATTTAGTTGTCTTAGTTTTTGACCGATTAGTAGCCCCTTTATAAGTTAAAGCTTAGATTCTAGCAAGCTTTGTCACAGTTATCGTTCACCTCTTGACCATGCTTGTCTCTTACACGCCAATCTATCTTCATTCAACATACTGCCTCTTGACCTTACTTGTCTCTCACAAATCTATCTCACATTCAATATACCTTTCACGCTTTCTATCTCACTTGTCCTCTTGATCGATTCACAAAGGTCACATATGTCGGTGAAAGTCTCACTTGTCCTCTTGATCTATCTCACGGGCTACGTTTGGTTACTCCGAACGATCTTTGTGTTAACGGGTTGTGGCTGTTAAGAAGCTCTGGGGCGGTTCAAAAAAAGGCGAAAATGAAGACCTTGAGAGCGGGTTGGGCTCGGGTTCGGTTGTTGATGACGGGTTCGAGGCTGAGGTGGAGACGTTAGGGCGGATCCGTCACCTACCGGTGAAAATAGGCCGGAGAGGCCTGCGCCGATGATGATGGCTCCGGTGGTGGTGGGGTTTGTTTGAGAGGTTAGGGGTGGTGGAGTTGTGAGGGAGACTTGTGGTGGGGGTTTGAGGTGGTGGTGGTGGTGGTGGCGACGGAGGTGGTGGTGGTGGTGGTGGAAGGTCCGGCGGTGGTGTGTGGTGGCGGTGGTGTATGGTGGTGGTGGTGGTATGTGGTGTGTGGTGGAGATGATGATATTTTTATAGCCCTTAGGGGTATTTTGGTCTTTTTAAAAAAATCTAACAGAAAATGTTAACACCGTTCGAAATTTGGACTGAAACATATAACTTTTTTAAAATTTGGTACTCAAATGGAGACAAAATAAACGTTGGTACTCAGGTGGAGTCAATTTACAAAACACAGGAACCAAAACCGAGATTAACTCTAAAAAGATTTAAGCTTGACTCGTTTTAGCTTTATGTTCAAAGCTCGAGCTTGGAATGCGAACAACATTTTAGTTGTCTTAGTTTTTGACCGATTAGTAGCCCCTTTATAAGTTAAAGCTTAGATTCTAGCAAGCTTTGTCACAGTTATCGTTCACCTCTTGACCATGCTTGTCTCTTACACGCCAATCTATCTTCATTCAACATACTGCCTCTTGACCTTACTTGTCTCTCACAAATCTATCTCACATTCAATATACCTTTCACGCTTTCTATCTCACTTGTCCTCTTGATCGATTCACAAAGGTCACATATGTCGGTGAAAGTCTCAACAACTGAGTACATGGCATGTATAGTATGTTGGGCCTTTAGGGTTGTGTAATGGTGCTTGTTGATGATAGAATAACAACATTGATCCTATAGTTGCATAGGAGGTCATTGGAACCTAATCCTTGAGCGGTGAAAGATATTGATTTTTATATCAGAGGGAAGCTCAAACTAGAAAAAAGACTTTCTTTTGCGTACAATTAGAATATGTGAGTATAAACTAGTTGATTGATTTGTGGGAAATGTAGATCCGAAAACCCAGTAACCATGGCAACAAGGAATGCATGGAGAAAATTACTTAGCTACAACTACTACCGTGCGCGAAGCTTGAGTCAATACATAAATAAGGGTTGCTTATATGATAATGTGGTCAGAAAAACAAGTTAGCAAACATAATATGCAGACTGTTGAATTGAATTATAAAGATACAATCTACTCAGATAAGTCAACATAAAAATGTTATTTTCAAAGGCGTTGAACATTGGACAACCTAGAGGTCCTAAGCTAAGAATTTGTGAAGCGCGTTAGTGGCGCTTGACATTCATGAGAACGGTTAAAGCTAGTGTCACTGGGTTCAAGGAGGAATCGATGATTTGGAGCATATACACATGACCGGGGGTGGACGATGAAGCTTTTGTTTGTTTGTTTTTAATCAATATAATCGATTAGACGTAGCTTATTACATCAAGTTTTCATATATTTAATCATTCTACGTAAATTAAACATAAATTATAAAAACATATTAGTGTTAAACCTCAAACTTATTACAAAATTATAATCGCCTAACATAACCAAAACCAAAATTTTAATATCAAAGTTGTTATTTAATATTCTACTACTCTAACTATCATAATATAAACGAATCCAAAGAATTTACATACTATGTTTTCACTTTTCACACACATATATTTTCACCTTTTCTTTCTCTTGAATTAATAATAATAATAATAACAATATTAATTCTTCAATCTTCACTGTAAAAAACACAAACATCCTTTTCTCTGCTCACTCCTTTTTCTTTACTTTTCAAAGTTGTTGCAAGAATTCTTCAAGTTCACCTTCCACACTCTCTCTCCAACCCTACAACTCACTGTAAAATCCCACAAATCCAACAAGAATCATGCTAAATTCCCTTCAAAATCCCCCACTTACTCCCCCCAATTTCCCCCTTTTCAAATCCCCCTCACATCCGCCATGGAAGACCTATTAAACGTCGAACAAGTGCTCGAATTCCTCAGGAAAAACGGCCTTTCAGACGCCGAATCAGCGCTCATGGATGATATTATCGAGAAATCCCATCTGGGTTCCTTCGATTTTCAGCGATTCGTCTTCCCCATCGCTCATCCTCCTCTTCCGCCGCTCAAGATTCCGCCGTCGCCGCCGCGTCAGCCGGCGGAGGACGGTGGTGGCTCGTCGGATGATGAGTTTGTTAGTGTGGGTTCTTCTACTACGGATTTGTGCTCTTCAGGTAGTGGTACGGTACCACCATTTTGCTGATGCTTTGATTGATGGATTGATTGTTAAAGAAGTTGATTTTAGCTTAATTGATTGAGGGTTAGCTTTGATTGAACAAAAAGATGAATTGTATATGGTTTGATTACTAATTGTTTATTTGTTCTTTGTGTAATTAAGTTCTTCCTGAATTCAGTGAGTTTACACTGGATTTGGAACCACATTTTGTGTGAATGTTGACTTTGATTTTAAAAGCCATTTTGATGCAAATTTACATCTTTCTTTGAGGTTACTTCATAATATATGAGGTATCACCCATTCTGCTGTTTCTTATTCTTAATCAAATAGTAATTAAATGGTTTGCTCGGGCTAATGGCAAAGATTAATTGTTTACTTAAGGTATTGTATACACAGGATAATTACGAAGGAAATACAGGACTTATGGTATGGTAAAGATAACTACCATAAATTCTATCTATGGGATAGATCATAACTAATACATTGTATCTAATAGTTTATGGGTTTGCTTTGATTAGATAAAAAGATCAATAAAAGAAGGTTCTTTTGCAACATTAAACTTGGTTCATTGATGGGGGTGTTTTGTTTACAAATTGTTTAATTGTTCTATATCAATTTAACTTTCATTCTATCTTCAAGTGATTTGCTTTGGATTTGGGACCACAATTTGTCTTTCATTTAAATTCTTTGTTTTTCCCGCTATGCAAATACCATCAAGAACAATAGTTTCTTTAGTTGCTTCCTTGAGTTCACTCCACAAGTCCACATGATATTAAGCAAGATTTAAATTAATAAATCAGTTGAAACAATTAATTCAACTGCAGTTGTCAAGCCCAAAGTATTAGATAGTTACAACAACTTCCTAATTAACTTATGGAAGTTATTAGTAATTGATAGGTTTTTAATTAAATAAACCAAATTAGTTAATATAAACACCATGTAAGTTATAATCAGATAGATTTTTACTAGGTAACTATTTAATTACAGATACACTTGTAGATACACTTGAAGATACACTTGAAGAACAAGTTACATGATGTCCTTACAAGTATAAGGATAATGATGTTTTTTTAATGTAAATAGGGTATTAAGGCTGTAATTCTAGTGCCTAATTTGATGAAAGTGATTTTATTGTGAGAGCTGGTTTACCTCTTGAGACTTCAAAAGTAACCCGAGGGAGAGCTGATCAACCTATCAATTGTCACTTTTAAGTTATTTTGTTAGTTATCTATCATTTCAGTTCATTCTTATCAGTTGTCATAATATCAGAGCCATTACCACAACCTATAAAACATTGTTGTTTATTGACAGCTTTTGGTGACTATGATTTGTGCAGAATTCACAAATCCATATGGAATAAAAACCACAAGAGGGGTTAGTTCTCAGGCTTCATCAGATAGGTTGTCCCAATTTGGTACTGCTCGTGATTACCATGACTTTGACTTACAAAATGACGTAAATTGGTACACAGAGAGAGATGAAGACTATGCAATGCCACCTTTGTTTGACAACTCAGATCCCTTTAGTGGTCCTGCCGAGGATAAGTTCGTAATGAGTTCAGATAAAGAGAATCAAGATGAGAATCATCAGCCGTTTCTTGATCCTGTATTAGACCCTTTTGGTCAAAGTAACTATATGGATAAAACATGGCCTTCGACTTTGACTTCTATCGGGTATGTAAGAGATGGCGTTAAAGTCACTGATTATTACGATTTAGATGGAAAATGTGTCGAGCAAGACGTAAATGATAAAGGAATTCATTTGAAAGATTTTCGGGAAATTGATACAGGGCATAGGACAGATGTATGCAGTTCGTGTCTTGAAGAAAATAAAATAACTCCTGATTCTTATTTTGTTTGGGGATCTGAAAATACCCATGAACCGAAAATTCTTATGGGTGAGAAAGATGCTGACTTTGACTTGAATAGTAATTCTGAGGATATCTATGAAAGAAATCTTCAAGAAGATCATGAGAGTGAATTGGCCAAAGTCAAAGAAGGTGATCCTGATGCCACCAATAATGAGCTTTTGATATATGCAAATGAAGATGAATACGAAGTATTTGATTTAAGAATTATACACAGGAGAAACCGGTTAGTAACAATTTTAAGGACATTTATTGGGTAGAGGTGGCAAAACAGCTGTGTTAGGTAACGGGTCAAAATGGGCTTGGGTTGAAACTGGTCGTTTTATGTGTGGATCAAAACAGGTTGGGGTTGGGCTGGGTCCACACACTTGCAGTTTTTTTAACTATATATTTTTAGTGCATTAATATGATCAAATACCTTTTTACATAAAATATTTAATCTCATTTTATCTGATTTTATATGTTTTATTCACTTGACTCATTAAAAACAGTTACAAGTCGAAATGACCTATATCTGTTTGAAGGGTTGAATTGACCCGCTTTTAGCTTTATGTTTGGTAATTAGTAAATAACTTTCTTTTATGGCATATATAGGACGGGCTTTGAAGAGAATAAGGATCTACCAATTGTTTTAAACGGGATGATCGGGTGCCGATATTGTGTTACTGAGTATCTTGGTTCAGCTGCATTTAGTAAGGTTGTTCGGGCACATGATCTCCAAACGGGAATTGATGTTTGTTTAAAAATCATAAAGAACGATAAAGATTTCTTTGACCAAAGCTTAGATGAAATCAAGCTTTTAAAATTCGTAAACAAGTATGATCCGGCAGATGAGCGTCACATTTTACGTCTTTATGATTATTTTTATTTTCAGGTGAATTTTTTATAGTAGTTTGATGCAACATTCCCATTTCATTGACTTGTTTCTTATCATGTTCTTTGAAAATTTGCAGGAACATCTTATAATTGTGTGTGAACTATTATGTTCAAACTTATACGAATATCAAAAATATAACAGAGAATCTGGCGGGGAGCCATACTTTACATTGAACAGGCTAAAGGTTTGATAAATGAGTACCTTTTTAGTGTTCAATTTTCATGATTTTCTGAAAATGTTGACTTTTGAAAGTCAAATCAGGTGATAACAAGACAATGTTTGGAAGCATTGGAGTACTTACATGAATTGGGCATCATTCATTGTGATTTAAAACCTGAAAATATCCTTATCAAAAGCTATAGGAGATGTGAGATTAAGGTCATTGATCTAGGAAGCAGCTGCTTTCAAAACGACAATTTGTCACTATATGTGCAATCTAGATCTTATCGGGCTCCCGAGGTCATTATTGGGCTTCCATATGACCAAAAGATTGACCTTTGGTCTCTTGGTTGTATTTTAGCAGAGCTATATACGGGTGATGTATGTTCTTCATTCTCTATTAGTTATTCCATTTTGACTTTGAATGTCAAACACTCTATTTCTAATTTCAAAAGTGGTATCAGGCTATGCAGTTGGTGTGGAAAAGTCATCAACTGCATCAAATTGTATGACGATAAGTATAAATATAAAGGGAAACCATAGAGCAATTAATAATAATTATGATTTTGCTATATAAACTTTTGAACATTCAAATTCAAAGATAATAATTATAATTTTGTTAAATAAAGTTTTGACATTCAAACTCTAAAGTCAAAGGAGGACATGCAGTAACCAACTTGATTCTGTTACCTGAATGTGAAACCAGGTTTTATTTCCAAACGATGAACTTGTGATTTTGCTTGCAAGAGTGATTGGAATGCTCGGGCCAATTGATATCGAGATGTTGGAGAACGGGCAAGAGACAGATAAATATTTTACCAAAGATTTTGATCTTTATCACATAAATGAGGTTTGTTTTCTGCATAATCTTCTAGAATAAATTATATAGGTACCTAATGGCGGAGGTCGAATCACACCATGGGGAGGGGGGGGG
Organism: Flaveria linearis; assembly: GCA_024085815.1. Lineage (NCBI taxonomy): Eukaryota > Viridiplantae > Streptophyta > Magnoliopsida > Asterales > Asteraceae > Flaveria > Flaveria linearis. Next base: position 16,120,911 of record CM044005.1, on the reverse strand, counting down.
TAAACTATTTTAAGGGGGCAAACTCTACATACATTAAAAAATTTACACTAATCAATTTTGATGAGATCGATCTCATTTCATTTGTATGGCTCTAATGTACACAGGAAACTAATCAATTGGAGTACATAATCCCACAAAAAACATCACTCGAAGAGCACCTTGAAGTTTCTGATGCATTATTTCTTGATTTTGTGAAGAATTTGCTAGAAATTAATCCTCAAAACCGGCCCACGGCTAGTGAAGCCTTGCAACACCCATGGCTCTCATCGGTCATCTAGCAAAATTGAACCTTGGTTCATACCCAAGTGACCCACTTGTCGTCGGCTGCACCAACATGGTTCATGAATACTGATCCTCTTTTCAGCCAGCCCCAGGCTATGCGAATCTTGGTCCATACCTTACGTGTGCAATCACGAATAGGTTCATGTGGTTGTCTGCACCAACATTGGTCATTGATTCTTGCAAATTCAGGTTTCTTTTTGCACATTAAAAGTGGCCTTTCCACCATTGTGTTTTGCTGTTCTTTGCTCACATATCATGTAAATTCTTTGTGGTCTATATATGTATACACATTTCAAAATTAAAAGTATTGATGCATATATATACATGTTTCATAGTTTCACAATTGCATGTTTTTATCGATTCTATTGTCTAGATGACTTGAGTCGTTTTATTTAACTTCCATAAGAATATTATTCATTATAAACCTTGAAATAAGTAGTGTATCAATGTATGATTTTTTTAACCAGTAATATTGTTTGTATTTGTGATTAGTAGAATTTATATGCATGTAACAAAACTACTAAGGATTACACTTCGAGCTGGAAATTGACCTCATATTTGACTCCTATTATCTGGCAACCTTTTTTTTTCCTTTCAAATTTAATATTTACGTATGTTTATTTATGGAAATCTTAACCATCAAGTTAACAACCTTAGCTCACTAGCCGCCTCGATGAGTTACACCTACACCTCCTCTTTTTGAAGTTTTATTATTCTTGTTTTCGCCACAAAAGTTGTATGATTCTATCAATTCCACCACCATGGTTTCAACTCATAGTGATCAAGTCACTCTTTGGCATTTGTAATTTAACTTCTATCACTATATTTTTAGCTTGTGTCAAAATAAATATTTTAAACATTTTTATTTATGATACCAGAATGAGATCTTAAATTTATTTCGTTATGGTGAGGTTCTATTGCCTTATTGAAGAAACTCGACTTATTTGGAGGTGGTCAAAAAATTGTTTTTTTTTAAATTGAAAAATGTGTTTTTTTGAACAAGATGTTCTTTATTCAAAAATCAAAATTTGTTAAGTTAGATCTATAAGCTAAGCAAATGCACATATATCCATGAACAAAAGAATGTTAACGGATTTTTTTTCTCATTTGAGGGCGGACCTTGGAGCAACTGGTAAGGTTGCTGCTTTGTGACCTTGAGGTCATGGGTTCTAGCCGTGGAAACAACCTCTTGCACAAAATTGTGCAAGGAAAGGTTGCGTACATCAGATCGCTTCGCGATCCGGCCCCTCCCCGGACCCTGCGCAAAGCGGGAGATTCATGCACCGGGTACGCCCTAATTTAACAATAAAAACATAGTAACATTTAAAATAATGAATTTTGTAGTTTCGAAGAAAATATGTGTTTGTTCGAATAAGATGAACTAATATAAAAGACAGGGTATAACTATATTATTAAAATTAATAAAGTTAAACTGTACCATAATAATCGTTTCCTTATATGATTGTTCACGTTTATTGTATTATTAAAATTATTTATTGTACAATACACTCACATACATAAATATTAGCTCATTGAACGTCAGTTCATTTATAGGCTTATACAGCAGATTGTTTGCGCAACATCACAAGACTAATATTGCAATGCAACAAGCCTAACCACGATGAGAAGTTAAAGAAGCGTAGCGACTAACGAGATCAATTGTGCAACAGTAGTAAAAGACTACGAGAATGAAGCAATAGCGATGAGGGTCACAACTATGTGATAACCGAGGAAAAAAATTTAAAAAATCGATGTTTCTTTACTCGGGAATCACATGTGAACTAAAAAGTACTTTTCCAAAAACAACTTCCATAAACTCTTAAACTACACCAATGCAACCAAAACAAGATACTTGTGACCTCAGTTAAACAATCTAAACTTCAGGGGCCTGTTTTGTAAATTCCAAAAAACAGGTGTCCTCCTTAAATAAATCACCAACTGGCGTAAAGTAGCAACCCCCAACCCCATCTTCACGACGCCGTCAAAAAGCCTTCAATCATCCCCACAAGCGCGTGACTATCACTCGCCACTCTTCAACCACGCGCCACCGTATTATCTTCCAACACACGATAAACCACCACCACTACCACCGCCACCGCCACCGCATATTCCGTCGTGTAGAGACTAACTGTGTGTTTTCGTTTGTTTTCCGGCGACCGGAGATGGTGGAGCTCGGGCAAGCAGATACTGAAGTATACACACCGAAGAAAACCTTACAGGTATGGCGGACGCTGTTGAACTGGTTAGCTTTCTTCTTTCAGATCTTCGTTCAGATCGTTAGAGCCACTCCTTCGTTGATCAATTATTCGTCTTCATCTTCGTCGCCGGAGTTTGAACGTTTGCCTGTTGTTGAATTGGCTGAATCTCGTGAATCTCCGCCACCGCACGCCGCCTCCGCTGTCTGTATTCCGCCGGACGGTGCTGACGGTGAATATGACCTTTCGCAGAAGCTCACGGTACGTTTGGTTTAAGTTAGTGTGCTTATTAGTTTTTGTTTACTTGATTTCGTTCTGTTAGAAGCTAGGTTTGTAGAATTGTAATTAGTTGCTAGCATAGTACCGTGATCGTTTCGTACTTCTGTTCGTTTGTGTTGTTGCTTCAATTAGATGAATGATTGAAGGGCGTTTAAATCATTTTCTGTGACTTTTGTGCTTATTACTTGTTAGTAGTTTCAATTAGTTTGCCTTTTGATGGCTTGTGTGTGTTTGTTTTGCTTTCTTTTGGGTGATGAGTATTGGCTATCTGCTTTAGGTCAGTGAAGATTGGTTAATTAGCAGAATTGTTAACTCTGTGAATGATTAAACATTGGCTGCAGGTGGTACTTGATTTGGATGAGACTTTAGTGTGTGCATATGAAACTTCTAGTTTACCTGCGATTATTCGTAATCAAGCCATAGATGCAGGTTTAAAGTGGTTTGAGCTAGAATGCATATCAACAGATAAGGTGATAATGTTTATGTAATTATGTTTATCATTCATTAATGAATGTTCTTTTATGATTTAAAGTGGATTGAGTAATTAGTATACTATGATATGTGAATTTTTGTATAGAAGGAATGTGAGGGCAAACCGAAGGTTAACTATGTGACGGTCTTTGAGCGTCCGGGATTGCATGAATTTCTTACCCAACTCAGTACATTTGCTGATCTTGTGCTGTTTACTGCTGGCCTTGAAGGTTTGCCTTTAACTTCTTTCTTCAATTTCAATATATTGAGTTTTTTGCTGTAGAAAACTCTGTTTGATTCTTATTGGCTGTCATTATTACACTGTTGCAGGCTATGCTAAACCGCTTGTTGATAAAATAGATGTTGAAAACAGGTTTAGTCGTAGACTTTATCGGCCTTCAACAAGTTCCACGTAAGTTTTCTGCTCCTCACAACGTATATAATTTTCTAAGGACTCATTTTACTTTATAGTTTTTGACTTGACCAGTTTAAGAATTGAGATAACGCACAACCCACATCAACTTGTTCATAAGTATATGAGTTGAATTGTCATCTCTAACTGTTTATTATCTCTTAACCTAACAACGCATGGGCGCAGCCTCTTTTTGGGGTTATAATCTTTTAAAAAAATTATACTCATCATGGGAGAAAATGTGGAGCCCTAATGAGAGTGATTGACGTGGCAGGTTCGTTTAGATTCAACATACAACTATATAAGGCAATTAGCCGAGTTTTTGGCAGCCCCACTATGTGTATGATGTTTTATCTACAATAAATGCATTCTCAATATTCTCTGTAAACCTTTAAATCCAACACTGGGTAAAATGCTGTCTGCAATTTAAGCCTCTCTTGATTATCTTGGTTTTTTGTATTCTCAATGCCAATTAAAAAGAATTTGCATTATATGGTATTAAAGATCGAATCCTAATCCAAAATAATGCTACTAAAGTGTTTCAAATGATATATAACATTGATAAACTTCATTTTAAATCCGTTTTTCGTGGTTTCCAGGGAATTCAGGGAACATGTGAAGGATCTTTCATGCATATCAACAAACTTTTGCAGAATTGTGATTGTGGACAACAATCCATTCAGTTTCTTATTGCAACCAGTCAATGGAATCCCTTGCATCCCTTTTTCTGCTGGACAACCACATGATGACCAGGTATGTTGAATGGGTATTTTCAAATTATATCACTTGCCAAAACAGTTCATGCTATAGATTTATTTTTGTCTGATTTATGTGGTGTAGAGGTGACGATATCGGCCAATATTTGGGTTAACTTCTATTTCAAGTGGATTAAATAAAATAATTATCTAAAGAAAAGGACTGTATGTCCCTCAAAGTGTGTTTTTAATGCTTCCAACATCCTAAATTGTTTTATTCAAAAAGTTTAGATGATTACAATAAGGCAAAACTGCAAGAAACTGCAATGTACTTTTCACTTTTGACTTATATATGCAAGGTACTTTTTTAACCTTTCTTTTGAAACATACTTTTTTCCTTATCAAAGTATGCAGTTTGTTGCATTGAATGGTAAAATGGTAAGTATGGTGGGTTAAATGGTTAATAAATGTAAAGATGTTGCATTAAATGGTTACAAATTGCATATGTTTGGTAAGAAATGGTAATATTGTTGCATTAAATAGTTAAAAAGTATGCAGGACAACCTTGCATTTTCTTGCTGTTTCCCCTTGTTGTACTAATATATAATGCATTGTTCACCTACAAAGATAAAAAAAAGTGACAACAAAGTGTGTGGACGACGACCCAACCCAATCTGTACTAAAATGCGCGTTTGACCTGTTATCAAACTTGTCCGACCCGTCCATTAGTCTAGTAGCTTTCTGTCATTTTCCATGTTATTATTCTAGTACATTCTTTCTCACCAATATCTTTTTATGCATTTTACTATAATCAGCTTCTTGAGGTCCTTCTTCCCCTTTTAAAGCAACTTTCTCAACAAGGGGATGTAAGGCCTGTGCTGCATGAAAAATTCCACATGCCCGAATGGTTTCATAAACATGGAATCCCTACTTCGGGCTTGGCAGCCCGTGGTTAACGTTATTAAAAAAAACCTTCTGTACAGAGTAGAAGCATTTTGTTCTTCAATTTGAGGCACATACACATGTAATGCTCACCATCAAGAGCTTTCTTACGATGATCGTGAACTTTTGGATTTGACGGGCCAATTTGTCAGAAAGCTGATGTACCAGGCAAGCATAATGTCTTAGAAATGCCGCATTTTGTATAGTTTTAATCAGGTCGGGGAATTATTTATTTACATGTTCACTTGTTACGATCTGCAACACTTGTTTTGATATTCTTGTAATTTGGTATATAGTTTGCTTACGTTATGATTCCGGTTTTCAACTTCTGTTAACCTGTAGTAAATCTATATATATTCTGTGCCTTTGGTTTACAGTTTTTGTGCAGTGACTGCTGACATGCTGACACTTTGATTTTAGATTGTTTTGCTGTTGAAACTAAATTGAAAAGAGTCCGGTTAATTGTTATTTTAGGGTTGTGTTAATCGTGTAGGATTCTATGTGCCCAAGACACTTAGAATATTGATGTGGTTAGTACGTTATGATCCAAGTCGGGTTATACCCAATAACAAGCTTAGCAAACACCAATTAATATTTAATTGATGATATGATCATGCAATTAAATATTTACACCAATTTAGAAAATGGGTTTTCTAAATAAGTTGCATATGAGATGGAACAATTTATTAGGATATTTTGTTCAACAATATTATTTGTAATGTTATTTAAGTAAGTTAGATAACCTTACAAATTAATAATGGGAGTGTATGGATTATACAATTAAAAGGTTAGTTGTATATATCTAATAAGATGACTAGTAGACAATATATGTGTGTATTAATATTTGACATTTATAAAAAAACCATTTATTTTATAAATATCAAGTATTAATTATAAGAGAATAAAACCCATTTTTCAGCCTTTGAAAACCGTCCAATGTAACATGCATATGCATGTTAATGCTTTGCCTTTGTGTCTTGAGAAGAACACACAAAGCATTCTTGTCTCCACTAACTTATTCTCTTGGAGAAAGACACACATGCATCCTTATGTATACCACTACCAACTAGCATACAAAGGCTCTCATTCTCATTTTGAAAGACATGCAACTAACACAAAACAATCAGCTCTCTCTGTCTCTAACTTACGGATTTCAGCAGCATCATTAGAGGGTTTTTGTGCTGAGCTTTGAGCTGCATTTGGTGTAGTTTCTTCCTAACAAGAAGGTGTTTGCAAAGAGGCTTGGGGTATACAAGCTTGAGGACTTCTACTCTTGAAGTCTTGGCCATTTTCAGCATCATTTCTACTCTTCTTTTGGTCGTTTTTGGCTGCTGCAGTAAGGTATATCACAGCTCAATGAAGTTGTGATTTTATGTAGTTTTACATATGTTCATAGCTTGCTAATTCACATAAATGATCCTTTGTTCTTTGGGTTTGTTTTATACATCAATATGGTCATCTAATGAACATATTTTTCAGCTTATAAACATGGTTATAATGCTATACTTCCGTTGCGTTTTCAGAAAGTTTAAATGGTTAAACTGTGATTTTATGTTCTAACAAACCCTATAATGGCATCAAGAGCCGGTTATGTGAATAGCTTGCTTGTTCTTATCCTTTAAAAATCATTTTAAAGGATGTTAATCAACTAATTAAGGACTGATTTTGGTTGATTTAATAAACCCTAAGTCTTTCAAAGTTATATCTTCATGCTTATGATTAAACTTTGAAAGATAGAAATGTCAATTGGTTGATATGTTTGGTTGTTGTTTGTTTGGACAAACAAACCCAAATTTTCAGTTTATGTTGGCTGAAAATTTAGGGTTTGATGGGGTTTATTTTGTTTATTGAATAATGTTTATAATTGTTCATATGATAGTGCATAACCTAACCTTTGGCCTTATGTTATTTGGATGATTGGAATGGTTGTTTTAATTCATTCAATTGGGTTGTAATATTTATGTTTATTATTTGGGTTGTAATTATTTATTCATTTGGTTATGTAATAAATAGATTAGGTGCATTTCTTTTTATTAGAAAAATGTATCAGGATATAATTTTGTAAAAGGAAGATGCACAAGATCAAGGCCCAAAGATGGACATAAAAGACATGGACCTTGAAGTATTTGGATATGGATTCAAGTGGGAGTCCATGGACACATATAATGTGTCATTACAAACCCTTAAGAAAGACCTTATGACAACACTTGTGATGGCAAACAAGTGTTGTCAACTTAGTAGCTATGGTTATGCACTCATGTTTATATATTTATGTTTGTTTGAATGTTTGTTGTTTGATTGTTTGGTTGATATTTAGACATATATTACAAACTCATTAACAAACTTAACAAGCTGAAAATTGATGGTTCTTAATCATTAAAAGTTAATAAAAGGTTATTAAAAAGGATCAATGATTTATAATAAAATGGGTTTTATTAAAAGAACCATAGGGTATCTTGTATTTGAAAGCATGCAAATACAAATACATAGAGTTTTCTAAACTAGAATTATGAAACCTCTAAATATTCAAATCCCTTTTAAAATAAGTCAAACACCATCCTATTATACAACACTCGAATCATTTGAGAACTTGATGTGGGATAAAGGTCACCTAACCACATTAGATGGAACTTATAAGTTTGAGGTGAGTTTGCCATATTTTTGGGATAAAGGTCACCTAACCATTAATATTAGCAAATCCACACGTGTGTCTAAGTAGGACAACTTAATTTGGAAATCATGCATTAGGATCACCGAAGCATGACGTACAAAGGATGTTGATGGGATAAACATGCCAAACAAACATAAGATGTTTAACCGATCCCATATACTAGAAATTGTAATAGGTTACAATTGTCAAAAGTTGACTACCTTGTTAATTTAAATAAAGGGATAAAGGTCACCTAACCGATATTTAAATGTAACGTTGGATTCTAGATTTTAATTATTAATCGTCTATGAGACGTAAAGGGTATTATGATTAAAATGTAATTTTTTTTAAGAAATACTAATAAGAACTTTGTTAATTTTGTAGAATGGTCGTAAACAACAACAACACAAACCCGACCGTCCATAACCTATCACTAAGAACAATCCTTGAAAAAGAACGTCTAAACCATGGGAACTTCATGGATTGGTACGGAAACTTGAGAATCGTTCTCAAGCAAGAAAAGAAGTCCTATGTGTTATACGATCCCATTCCCGATCAACCCGATGAAAATGACGATGAGGCCTTTGCCGAGTGGGTCAAGTACACCGAGGACTCTGTGCAAGTCGAATGTCTCATGCTAGCAAGTATGATTCCCGATTTGCAAAAGGACTTTGAGAACCACAATGCCTATGACATGATCACCCAGTTGAAGGAAATGTTCCAACAACAATCAAGGGTGGAGCGTTTCGAAACGGTTCGAGCACTCCATGCATGTCGGATGGACGAGACCCAATCGGTGTCATCTTACGTTCTTAAGATGAAGAGCCACATTGATCGCCTCGAAAGGCTTAACTGTCGTGTGTCCAATGAGTTGGCAACGGATTTGATCCTCAACTCTCTATCCAAGAAGTTTGATAGCTTTGTTATGAACTATAACATGAATGGATGGGACAAGAGCATTGGTGAGCTTCACTCAATGCTCAAAACGGCCGAGGCGGGCATGGGTAGAAAGGTTCTACCGGTCCTTACGATCAATGAAGGAGGTAGTAGGAAGAGGCACCTCCCCGACCCTAGGGCAAGTGTTGCAAGAGGGAAGGGGCACGTCAAGGGGAAGGGAAAAGGAAAAGCAAAAGTGGAACCACCCAAACCAAAAGAAAAGAAGCAAAAGGTTGCTCAAAATGACCCATGTTTTGAGTTTGGTGAGGTAGGCCATTGGAAACGCAATTGCCCGGTCTATCTTAAAGCATTGAGATCAAAGAGGGATGCGGGGCAAACCTCAGGTACAATCTTTATGATACATGTTGAGCTAAATGTTATTTCTTCTAATACATGGGTACTAGATACCGGATATGGAACTCATATTTGCAATTTATTGCAGGGGTTCAAAAGAGGTGAGCATTATGCAAAAGGGGAAATTAGTCTCTTTATGGGGAATGGTGCAAAGGTTCACGTAGAAGCCCAAGGAGACTACATTTTGAAGCTTCCAAGTGGTTTGGAAGTTATTTTAAAGAATGTTTTGTATGCTCCTAGTTTAACTAGGAACATTATTTCTGTTTCCCGTTTAAGACAATGTGATTATGATTTCAAGTTTGTTGACAATGATATTCATGTTTCTTTCAATCATATGTTTTATTTTAAAGCTATACCATGTAATGGTATTTATGAATTGGTTCATGAAAACACAACATATGATAGCTCAATGTACCAAGCAACCACCAAAAGGCTCAAATTAGATTTGAGTGATTCCTATATTTGGCGTTGTTGCCTTGGTCACATAAACAAGAATCGTATGCAAAAACTCCAAAAGAATGGTCTTTTGAAAACTAATGAAAATGATTCATTTGATGTATGCGAGTCTTGTTTACAAGGTAAAATGACAAAGGCCCTTTTAGTGGGACTAATGAAAGGGCAAAGGATTTATTAGGAATCATACATTCGGATGTATGTGGACCATTTAAACCAATAACTAAGAATGGTGAAAGATACTTCATTACCTTTACCGATGACTATAGTTGTTATGGGTATGTGTACTTGTTAAGACACAAACATGAATCTTTTGAAATATTCAAAATCTTCAAGAATGAAGTAGAAAATCATCTCAACAAAACGGTTAAGATTCTTCGTACAGATAGAGGAGGTGAATACTTAAGTAGTGAATTTCAAGAGTATCTTAGAAGTTGTGGGATTGTCTCACAACTTACTCCACCTGGAACACTACAACATAATGGTGTGTCTGAGAGGAGGAATCGGACTCTATTGGATATGGTTCGATCTATGATGGCTAGAAGTACACTACCTCTATCATTTTGGGGTTTCGCGTTGCTCTCCGCGGCCCGTATTTTAAATATGGCCCCAACCAAGAAAGTGGAAAGGACACCTTTTGAAATATAGCATGGAAGGGTTCCACCATTATCATATTTAAAAGTTTGGGGGTGTGATGCTTATCCTAAGCAATACACTCAAAACAAACTAGAAGCCCGATCCACTAAGTGTATTTTCATTGGATATCCTAGAGATTGTATTGGATATTATTTCTATGATCCGACAGAACAGAAAGTGTTTATTGCTCGAAAGGCAGAGTTCTTGGAAACTAAGTTTCTTTCGGAAGAAACTAGTGGAAGAGCAGTGGAACTTGAAGAGGTTCAAGATTCACAAGACGATACACAATTGGTTGATACTAGCAATCAACATGAGGATGTTGAGAATGATCATGTGGATGATCAAGATACACAAAACGTTCGCAAATCTGGTAGAATTAGTGTTCCTCCTGAGAGATATGGATTTTTCATGGATGGGTGCTATGTGGTAGATTCGGATGAACCAACCACATACCAAGAGGCAATGTCAAAACCTGATTTTGACAAATGACAAGAAGCCATGAACGTTGAGATGCAATCCATGTATGATAACCAAGTTTGGGAATTGGTTACACCACCTCTTAAGTCCAAGATAGTTGGAAGTAAGTGGGTTTTTAAGAAGAAAACCGATATGCATGGAAACTTGGATACCTATAAAGCTAGACTTGTAGCAAAAGGTTTCACTCAAACTCAAGGGGTTGATTATGATGAAACCTTTTCGCCTGTGGCAATGCTAAAGTCTATCAGGATATTGTTTGCCATAGCAACATATTATGACTATGAGATTTGGCAAATGGATGTCAAAACCGCTTTTCTTAATAGATATCTTGAGAAAGATGTCCATATGAAACAGCCTGAAGGTTTTGTCGATCCAAAACATCCTAACAAGGTATGCAAGTTAAAGAAATCAATCTATGGATTGAAACAAGCATCAAGAAGTTGGAATCACCGTTTTGATGATGAAGTAAAGAAATTTGGCTTCATCAAAAACGCTGATGAAGCTTGTGTATATAAGAAAGCTAGTGGGAGCATTATTACTTTCCTTGTATTATATGTCGATGACATTCTACTAATTGGAAACGACATTCCAACCTTGGAAGGTGTAAAAACCTGGCTTGGAAGCTGTTTTTCCATTAAGGATCTTGGTGAGGCCACCTATATTTTGGGAATAAAGATCTATAGGGATAGATCAAGGCGGTTAATAGGTTTAAACCAAAGTACATACATTGAAAAGATCTTGAAAAGGTTCAAGATGGAGAATTCTAAGAAAAGTTTGGTGCCTATTCAAAAGGGGACTATATTGAGCTCATCTGAATGCCCTAGTTCAAAGGTTGAACAAGAAAGAATGAATGGAGTCCCATATGCATCTGCTATAGGATCCATCATGTATGCAATGATATGTACTAGGTCGGACGTGTCATGTGCTCTAAGCATGACAAGTAGATATCAACAGAATCCTGGTAATAATCATTGGATGGCTGTTAAGAGTATTTTGAAATACCTTAGAAACACTAAGGATATGTTCTTAATATATGGATCTGGTGAGGAGGAGCTCGTTGTAAAGGGTTACACGGATGCGAGTTTCCAAACTGATCGAGATGATTCTCGATCACAGTCGGGATATGTCTTCATTATGAATGGAGGAGCAGTCTCTTGGAAGAGCTCAAAGCAAGATGTAGTGGCACTATCTACAACAGGATCAGAATACATCGCCGCTTCATTGGCAGCTCAAGAAGCTGCGTGGCTTAGGAAGTTCATTGCTGATCTAGGGGTTGTTGCTACCATTCAAGACCCCCTAGAGATCTTTTGTGACAACGAATGTGCTATTGCTCAAATCAAGGAACCTCGTGGTCATCAAAAGACTCGGCACATTGAACGGAGATTCAACTATATTAGGGATGAAGTTGAAAAGGGGAAGATATGTATTCGCAAAGTTCATACCGATCAAAACATTGCGGATCCATTCACAAAGCTCCTAGATAGGTCAAAACATGAAAGTCACACATGTGCCTTAGGACTTCGATATTCTAGTGATTGGACTTGATCAAATTTAGTATTTGAATATGTGGAACTCTTTATTATTTGAGTAAAATTATTTGGTTATAATGTTTCAATTAATGTTCCAATTTAGCATGTTTAATCCATGAGTAAATTATTTATTCTAAATGTCCGTAGTCGTTCATACTTGTGGGAACAAGTGTGAGGGTAAGATTATTATGAACTTGGATTGGTTGATATTCATAAGGATGAATATAGAGCAATGGGTTGCTACCAAAGTTCATAGATATTTGTGGGATACAAATATTGGACTAACCCGCATCTCAAATTTTACTACATGGAATCTTATTGATTGATCATAAGTAAATTTGAGTAAAGGCGAATATCATTTGGTATTCTTCGACCTGAGATACATATTGGGTTTTGATATTCACCAAGTATTATACCTTGAGCTAATTTTTCACTGTCCTAAAATAGTGGACAGTACATAAGGGTATGTTCAGGTATAACACGAAGTGTCTGTGAGAAACGTATGTAGTCAAGATGGAATTTGTTCCTCTTATTCGTTTAGAGTTAGATGTCTAAGGCCTAATTAAGTTAAATCAACAAGAAATGATCATTCTGTGTTCTTGGATTTAACATGACATCTGTAACAAAAGGATAGATGATTGATTCACCTAAATCATTTCAAGTAGGGTACTTGAATGGGATGATGTTATTGAATGGCCATAAGTCATGCGTATTAAGGGTAGTAAACCGTTGTTAGGCGTTATTTACTGCTTGCATCAATCTTCTATGAATCTTGGGCAAGTGGGAGATTGTAGGATTCTATGTGCCCAAGACACTTAGAATATTGATGTGATTAGTACGTTATGATCCAAGTCGGGTTATACCCAATAACAAGCTTAGCAAACACCAATTAATATTTAATTGATGATATGATCATGCAATTAAATATTTACACCAATTTAGAAAATTGGTTTTCTAAATAAGTTGCATATGAGATGGAACAATTTATTAGGATATTTTGTTCAACAATATTATTTGTAATGTTATTTAAGTAAGTTAGATAACCTTACAAATTAATAATAGGAGTGTATGGATTATACAATTAAAAGGTTAGTTGTATATATCTAATAAGATGACTAGTAGACAATATATGTGTGTATTAATATTTGACATTTATAAAAAAAAACACTTATTTTATAAATATCAAGTATTAATTATAAGAGAATAAAACCCATTTTTCAGCCTTTGAAAACCGTCCAATGTAACATGCATATGCATGTTAATGCTTTGCCTTTGTGTCTTGAGAAGAACACAAAAAGCATTCTTGTCTCCACTAACTTATTCTCTTGGAGAAAGACACACATGCATCCTTATGTCTACCACTACCAACTAGCATACAAAGGCTCTCATTCTCATTTTAAAAGACATGCAACTAACACAAAACAATCAGCTCTCTCTGTCTCTAACTTACGGATTTCAGCAGCATCATTAGAGGGTTTTTGTGCTGAGCTTTGAGCTGCATTTGGTGTAGTTTCTTCCTAACAAGAAGGTGTTTGCAAAGAGGCTTGGGGTATACAAGCTTGAGGACTTCTACTCTTGAAGTCTTGGCCATTTTCAGCATCATTTCTACTCTTCTTTTGGTCGTTTTTGGCTGCTGCAGTAAGGTATATCACAGCTCAATGAAGTTGTGATTTTATGTAGTTTTACATATGTTCATAGCTTGCTAATTCACATAAATGATCCTTTGTTCTTTGGGTTTGTTTTATACATCAATATGGTCATCTAATGAACATATTTTTCAGCTTATAAACATGGTTATAATGCTATACTTCCGCTGCGTTTTCAGAAAGTTTAAATGGTTAAACTGTGATTTTATGTTCTAACAAACCCTATAAATCGTACCCCTGACTTGCCAGTAGTCTAGATGGGAGTTCTAAAAGTTTTATACGGGTTTTCAAAAGCCTTAAATTGGAGTGAAAAAACTAGGCGGCGTTTACAAAGACTTGTACATATTCTTTTAAGAAAAAAATTTTAAATCAATAAGATCATGAGGGAGTATTTAGCATATGAAGGGTGCATTTAGCAACCCTTTTTTATTTCTTTTTGAAAAAAAAGGTCATGGTTTATTGGTTTATTGCTATTATAGGTGGGCAAGGTAGGTGGGTCGGGTAAAGAGTTGTATGCTTCCACCTTGTTCATAAAGCTTGCGCTCGTGGCTTGTTTGAAATTCCTCTAAAATAACTTGTTCGGAATCAACTCGTCAATAAACGAGTCGAGCCAGTTGGCTTAGTTTGTAAATAAATGGGCTCAGCTTGGTTTGTAAACGAGCTAAGCCTAGCCATGGCTAGCTCGACTCGTTGGCTCCTTTAAATAATGACCTAAACTATAATTTGAAAAAAATATAAATCAAAATTATGGTATAAATTATTCAAATACAACACACATTATGGTTGTTTTGAGGTTTTCTAATGAGAAAATAGTACAAAAGTATAAAAAAATGATTATAGTCATTAAAATATCAATCTTATATAAATATTTTAATGAGTTAAACAATTATAAAAATATATTATTTTATTTATGTCTATACAAATATGTATAAAAATAACAAATATATGATTATTTTTTAAGAAAATAAGGTGGCTCACGAACCTTTGTTCATTCTCTCGAAGCCCCACTTCAATCTTTGTTCATTCTCTTGAATTCTTCATTAATAATAAATGAGTGACTTGTAATTATATAAACAACACGATAAAAATATATCTGAGTAAAAGTAATTAAGAAGCTGTATGTATTGAACTATACCTTGCAGGTATGATTTCCAATTTAATTATGTTTCTTAGTATGCAATTGTCTAGTCATCTTTCTAAACCGTGTTAATCATTGTCGGATTTAAGTATTTTTGTAATTTGTAACTAGAACCCCGTGCCTAGGGGTGTTGTGCTTTTTAAACCGTTTAGGTTCCTTGGTGTCAGAAATTTATTTAGTCTTGAATAAACATGCATTCTATACTTCTTGACTCGTATCATTCTTCAACCAAATTTTTATGTGGTTTTATATCTAAATTTAGACTAACAGTAACAGATTTGATGACATAAAAGTTATTAACCAAGTACAGTTGTTTTGGAGCGTGTTTTATATATACCAAATTTTTATGTCAGAAATTTATTTAGTCTTGAATAAACATGCATTCTATACTTCTTGACTCGTATCATTCATCAACCAAATTTTATGTGGTTTTATATCTAAATTTAGACTAACAGTAACAGATTTGATGACATAAAAGTTATTAACCAAGTACAGTTGTTTTGGAGCGTGTTTTATATATACCGCATCTAATGGGTTTAATGGTTTTTTTTAAAACATAAAATCACTTGATCTAGTTATTTTTATATATAACTATAGTAGATCACCACTGAATAAGATTATTTAACTTCTTTATTATTTACTAGCTATAGTCACCCGTGTATTACACGGGTCAGATCTATTATAAATAAACATTAGAAATATACGTTCTTCTTCATTTTAACTAAAAAATATATTAAATATAAATAAAAAAAATTACAACATGAATTTGTCATGAAACATGACTCTGTATTTAGGAATGGCAGGTGTGTAAGGAGTAGCAAACAGTTTTGTCATCTTCATCACTCAACAATGGATCCAATTCAGCCCACACCAACTTTTTCCTGAAGAACCAAGATTTGATTTAATGTTATAATCAGAGACACATTTATGTTGAATACTAATCCACAAAAAAATAACTCATATATAAGCAATCAACATATTAGCATACATGTAAAAAACAACAAAGCCCAAAGATTAAAATTGTGTGTAATACGTATAGGAAACAATAGAGCTCATTCTTAATACTTGGTTTAACTTATCTATGTGGGGACCTTACCTAAACATGTCAATGGACAAAAACTTGCCTAAAGATTATATTCAAACTGAAAGACCCAAATATTCAAACATAGGAGGCAAAAGAAATCAGTGATTTCAACCTCTACTGTGTTTTTGGTTCTTGCAATCCTCTTAAGACTAAGATGTGAGCCCACAGTGATTGTTGGTGCACCGATGGTCCAGCAACAAATGTCATGATAATAAGAGTTTCAGCTTACATGTCAATATAATAAGAGTTGCATGATGTGTATAAAAGAACACATGAATATGAAAGGCCTTGATTTTTTTATTACATTATTATGCATTATAGCCACTACAGGAACAAACCAAGAGTAGCAAATGGTTAGCAAATCTTATCACAAGCAAATCTCATCACAATTAATGTATGGGTGTAGCAGGAACAAATACTTATTAGCAAAAACACATGCACCCATTTGAAAAAAATCAAAAATACACTCTGTCCTATTAGTAACTTCTGAACAATCAGAAATATGAGATGAAACTTCAAATATTGATAGCCAAATGATCAACATAAACCATCATCATATATAAATGCAACATCCATATCTATCCAGTGGTTTACAAAATTCATAATATTTGAACTGAAGTATAGAGAGAAAGAAAAAGTTTACAATCAAATACCTAAATTATAGATGAAAATGGACTGAATGAAAATATTATATTTACGGTTTTCCTCAGCCAAGAGCATGTACGGCTGTACATGGCAACGTACACGCTTGAGGCCTAGGTTAGAAGCATGAGACAATGAAGAATATAACAATTACCTTTTCAGATCGATTACCAGATCAAACAAGCGCCGAACGAAAACATATATTTGTATTGACATTGTAAAATATATAATCTGTAAATCGAGTAACAAATAGACAAAATCATCAACCATTGTTATTGTCATTTTTAAAAAATAATATTGATGTGGAGTAACATTAACTATGCAAAAGATGTAGAGGAAATCAACTTAAAACCCAAACAAATGTATCATACTAATCTGTATAAGCATCAACAGACAACTTTTTGAAGATATAATAAAAAAAAGCAACAGACAATCAAAGATAATCTGCAAATTGAGTAACCAACAGAATCATTCAATGAAGACGGAAAATATAATAAAAAAAAGCAGCAACAGACTATCACAGATAATCTGCAATTTTGAAGATTCATTGATCAAAGAAGACAGAAAAACCTAAGTCAACCACTGCAATCAGAACGCAGAAGATCGAGCATCGCACAACAAAATTAGATGCAAATAATCATCAGAAATGAACTGAATTAATGGTGATGCAAGAAGGAATTACCGATGGTGATGCAAGAAGGAATTACCGATTCATTCCGATAACAATGAAGCTTGACAACAGATTTGGAGAGGAGCCGATTTAAGGAGGAGCGAGGTTTCTTGAGCAGCGGCAGGTAAGGTCGTAAGGAAAAGATATTTAGGTTTTTTTTAAGATTGGGATGTTAGGGAAAGGGTCGGGTTAGGCGGGTAGTGAAGAAGGTCCGCGTGCTCTAATTTGGGTTTTCAGAATGAGCGGGAAAATTAAGTAGAAAGGCCACAACAATTTGCCATGTGGCAACAATAGTCTTAAAAACATACCATGTGTCAATCTCAATTACCCTTTTATTAGAGTAGGAGGATAGGTACATCTACTTAAGGTATATTATATAATATCTGATCATTATATATATTAAAAACCAATTTTCTAAATACAGAAAAGCATCAGAATTCTTAATAAATTACTGTTTAGTATTATTTGTATTCTAAAGGGCGTACCCGGTGCATGAAGCTCCCGCTTTGCGCAGGGTCCGGGGAGGGGCCGGATCGCAAAGCGATCTGATGTACGCAACCTTTCCTTGCACAATTTTGTGCAAGAGGCTATTTCCACGGCTAGAACCCATGATCTCAAGGTCACAAAACAGCAACCTTACCAGTTGCTCCAAGGTCCGCCCTCTATTATTTGTATTCTATGTTTTCAAAAAGAAAATTCGACTTTTGATATTTGGTCATGTTTCTGCATGTTAAATTAAATTATTTCATTAATTAAATTATTTAATTTACTATCAATACAATTATAAAGCACACAAAATAAGAAATTAATTAAAATTTTAATAAGAAATAACATAAAATAAAATAGAAGAAAAACATATTTTCCTTATGTTGCAACTTAAAAAAACTGAGGGGCTGTTTGATTTGCTTCTGACCAGTCTGACCCACTGACCCGGTCAGACATGGAGGTCGGTCAGCTCGTTTGATTCCTTCGATTTGCTTCTGACCCGGTCAGCTCCTTCTGACCCTGTCAGCTCCTTCTGACCCATGCCTATTTTGAGCTCTTACCCGATCAAATTTGAAGACTGCTCTTACTCGGTCAGCTCCTGCTGACCGAGACTAACTTATCAAACACCCCCTTAATTTTAAGATGCTACTAGTTAAGGATCATTGGTAACCACACATTTTTTCTTTTGTCATATCTTGACTTGTATATTTCGTGTTTTTGGAATTGAGACTACCAAACATACAATGAACTAAAAAGACTGATAGACCCAAATATATAAACAAAATGAAGATATGTTTAATTTTTTTAGTAGTTGGGAAAGATAGTAACTTTATTAAAAAACTAAAACTATTAGTTTTAGTCTTTAGTATATAATTTAAATAATATCCGAAATAACTGCTTGATGGTATAATCATTTTGTTTAGTCACCAAGATTCTCTTACGTACCTCCTAAATGAATTGCTGACTTAAGGATATACCAACATTTTTTCTATAGCCGGCTTTAGGCATACAAAGTTTTCCTTTTTATTAGCAATCAAACGTTAATGGTTGAGGATTCTCATGTCTTTTGTTTAGTTTTTCTTAGAACAATAATGCACATCGACTTCTAATTTTACATCATAATTAATTCGCACAAACTCAAACCATTGGCCTGAAAAGAAGTTTTATTATCCTAACTTCAAATGACTTTGCCGTAGGACTCAATCCCCCCACCTTGGCTTTTGTTTAGTTATACACTTCTTTTCCAAACTTATGTTGTTTTATATTTTGTATTATTAGTCTAGTTGTCTACACTATTTATACAATTTAGTTATCAAAACAAATGAGACATATATCTCTAATAAATTACTAAATTACCGTATGTGCATTCACTGTTTTGGATCTATTTATAATATTTTTTAAGCTTCTTATCTGTCACTTTTGAATTAATAATATGTTTAATCTTCTATTTTAAATAATATATATATTTTTTATTGTCAAACTGTTTTGCACTTCTATGGAGAAAAAAGTACGAAAATTGGTCCTCGTGTTTGATTAAATGGACTTCATTGTTTAAATTACAATGAAAACTTAAACCATGACTTTTTGGGGCAAAATTAGATCACATTTATTTCAAGAAATAAATAGAATGAAGAAGGACAATCTAGAGTTCTATACCTAATCAAACAAGAAGTGCCTTTTGAAACATGTATAAAAAACGTAGCCCGCCATTGAAGATTTTTTCTTCGTTTCCTTTTTGTAGTATAAAGTTTTTTTTTAATAAATAATAAGTACATGTATTGTGTGATTATTTTGTATTGTAACTCTTCACATGATTTACTTCTATTTCCACAAGAAGATTGTTTATCTAATTATCTCGAAAAAGAAAGCATGATAACTTATGAGAGCATCAAAATTATATTGTCCACATGTTTGA
This sequence comes from Flaveria linearis, assembly GCA_024085815.1. Classification (NCBI taxonomy): domain Eukaryota; kingdom Viridiplantae; phylum Streptophyta; class Magnoliopsida; order Asterales; family Asteraceae; genus Flaveria; species Flaveria linearis. Next base: position 16,101,019 of record CM044005.1, on the reverse strand, counting down.
ACCTATTTTGAGACTTGGAACTGTTGGTGTGAAGATTGAGATGTCGAAATCTTAAGTTGTTATCTTTTAAGAGAATTGTATTTAGTCCCGTATTGATGTGGGAACAAATTTTTATTTGGTTTACATGTATAAGCCTCCAAGATATATTAAATTCTTATGTTATATTTTACTCTAGCACCTACTTGCGCAGGAGGTGCAGAAAACGGGTTTATGGGTTGAAAATTTCTTGAACCAATGCAGCTCTAGCACCTACCTGACACAAATGCAGCTTTGAAAACTCGGCTTCGCGAAAGGTCCTTTTTGCTACTGAAATCGTTTCTTGTTTTTTGAACAAAATAGAATTTATGGAGCAATGTTATTGATCATTACTGCTAAAACTGTTTTGCTAATGATGATCAATACTGTCGAAAACCTTTTGCTAATGATGATCATTACTGTCGAATAATGACAATAATGATATAAGCCGTTCTGCGTAATAATTTTTAATCGGTTACAATTCTCTTCTCTTCGTGTTTATATACCAACACAACATAGAGGTCAGATACCATAAAAAATACACCAGCACAAACTCAATAGCTTTATTTCTTCAACTTTCGGCTATCTTTCAGGCAAGTGCAATGTCCGGCAGTACGCTGCTTTGAACCGGTGTACCCTAAGAACAGACGACAAATTTGTTTAAGTGAATTGTGTCAACACAGGCCCAGTTCTCTTCATTTTCTATTATAATTTTGTTCTTTGTTTTGCATGATTTTTTTCGGCTGCTAATCGTATAGTCTTTATTGATGTTACATTGAATTTTCTATTGTATTTGTTTCTACAATTCGTTTATGTACGCTGATTAGCGATTTCTAACAAGAACTTCTATTAAGCGTCCACATGAAGTTACCTGAAAGTATATGCATATAAAATAAGGTAAAGCTAAGTTAGAATACACATTAAATAAACTGAAAAGAAATCCCAAGACTAAACAAAACAATGCACAACAAGAATGACCCAACCAGCATACCATATGCTAGTCTAGGTATGGTATTTTGTACCCTTGTATTTTCTTATTTGGCATACTCATCGACATATGGTAGTAGGACTTCGGCATGTGTATGTGCAAAGTGGTGTTTGGTATGTTGGTGGCTGTACCATACAACAATATAGGTTGTCTGGCCTTGTTCTATTATTCTTAAACCAGTAATTCAACTCATATAAAAACCCATACACGTAACATATCTTACACATTATTCACGCAAAAAAATTGAGTCTAGGGAATCCCTCCATGCTTGAATTCTTAACCCTCAAGATACCCGTCCTTGCAATAGAATATAACATCACATTCCCTCGTGACCATGAACAACTTCCCGTTTTGTGATTACTTCTCACGTTCACCATCCCAAGGTGACACTATTCCTTCAATTATCACAAGCCCCTTGTGTATCAAGGAAAATTCCCTTTTCTACATTACTCTTTGTAAGTTCTTAGTCTCGAATTCCCCTTTTGTCAAAGCACAATTCACAAGTTTATATTAGAAATTTGATAACACATATTCATGTCTAAAAAAATATAGAAACCAATTTCTAACGTATATAGTAAATACACATACTTTTGTACTTGAGTTGTGTAAACACTAACCTTTGCTTGTAGGATCCTTGTTACCTTTATTCTCTTTTTTGACTAGTCGACTTCCTGAAGTCAAACACACTTCATGTCACTTTACAATTTATAGATACACAATACAAAATTTTGTCATTCATTGGTCAATTTAACCTCCTACACTGGTAAATAGTCTTCAACACATCTATATAAGTTATTAAGGTTTATTTACAAACATTTAAACGCCTATAGTTATTTTTTTAGTCCAATTTCCATTTCTTGACCCATTGGAAGTGAAACTAACTGTTAAAAATATATATATTACAATTCAATGTCAAACATTTTATTATTATTAATAATGAGATATTTTTTGTTGTCTTTGCATTTTGCTATTGGATGATCTTGGAACAACTTGTGAGTTGAGCTTCTTATCTAGTGGGTCGGTTTCGATGGGTTGGACTTCTGAACAATTCAAACTACAGGGCAAGTGCATGGATATATAGTTCTGTTCTTACAAGAAGTGTGTGGATCTCTTTATTTTCTATGAAGTGGCTCCCTATTCTTACCAGATCTTCATCTTCACCGGTTCATGTATTCTATGTCATCTTCATCATCTCTTGATTCACTTGTTTTGGTCTTATTCTTCTTCTTCATTGTATCTGTTGTTGATGATCATCATGTTGGTGTTCATAGTTGTTTTGTTTCGCTTTCTAATTTGTCTTTGTATTAGGGCTCTGTCACAATGACGAGTCTCGTCTGTTCTAGAGTTTTAATTATGGTTTTCTGAATCAAATCTTCTTGCTAGTAGTCTAGATCTTGTTCTTGTTCTTTGTTTGTTCATGTTTTGTTTGTGTTATAGACTGGTTTGAGATTAATAAATATACATTCTTATTTTCTGACACTAACACTACTACTTTTTTTATTACTTCTAAATTCTCTTTCTGACTATTTCTTTTGAATGGCCAAAAAGGATTATTAGAAATACGTGTTAGTTAGAAAATCTTAACTAACACAACATAGAACATTTAATGACTAATAAGAGGTTCTTTAAGCAGTCGACCCAAGACACGTTGATCTTGTTGTTCCTGTTACAAATCCAAGTACACGAGAGCTGAACAACCAACTTGAAAATAAATCCCTTTTTAAGTCATTAGCCTTGAAAATCGCTTGGTTTCTAAATTTCCATATGACCCTCCAAAGAATGAAACAAATGGGTTGAATAACATCCTTCTTGATCTTGGACATATGTATCGATCCAATCCAACGAACGATATCCCACAGAGATATATCTGTAGGAGTCGACAAGTCTAACCAAGAGGTGATCGCCGACCACAAATCCCAAGCAATAAAACAATTACCGAACAAGTGCATAGGAAACCACTCTTTTTCTGACTCTTTAACATATTCTATTAGACACAAGTGACTATTTAATTCCATTGTACTCATTTCTACTCAATTTGATACCAAAAATTTTTTATATTTACTACTTAAACATTTTAACTTTTACAATTTTGCACAACTGCTTTATATCCTATTTTTTGACCCACTTACTGTTTGTATTTGCTTTTATTCTAACTATATTAATATATAGAAATCATACCCAACATACCTTCCAACCATGTAAAGAACGTCTTGATCAGACACACGGTTGATTTTATATGATGTTTACAAAACATGACAATAACAATTTTTTCATACGAATTTAACATTGTTTGTCCATGAATATTCGAGCCAAGAGCCCACAACCCAACCATAAACACCTATATCTTGGTGAGAAACCAATTTAAACATTCTAAACACGTTAGACACATGAGGTGTTAGTATTATGAATGTTTTCAAAACCTAAATTCAAGAGTTTATGTTTGTTTTTTCCTTAAATTTTGTAGGTTCTATTTACTTGTAACCATCATATATAAATACTTATATATATATTTTTATCATCATATTGATTGGAATAAACATACTTAACCATAAACCCCCAATTTTATATCAATTAGGTCAATATCCCCTAATTTACACACACATTCTTGCATGGACATTTAATATACACTATGTGGTCATTTAACTCACATACATCAACAACAAATCATAGAATTTAGATTACTCATAAAACCCAAATATCCTAAACATAGATATGGTTTTGACTTCAATAATGATGTTGTGATGATTCAAACATGAACTTCACATAAATATATATGCATTACAAACTATATATACACTGCAAGATTTAAACCTTAACATTTTAATTATACGTCGCATTATTTAACCACCAATATGTCTTATTAGAAACCTTTTTATAGCTCCATTAATAAGTTGGATAAATGATGTTAAGGGGGTGTTTGGGATTAACTTATTGACTTCTTAAATAAATTAATAAGTTAGTATGTAGTGACTTATTAACTTATTTCCCTCACAACTATCAGATTATCAAACATTATAAAATAACTTTTTAATTTTTTAAAAGTTAACAAGTTAAAAAACAAATAAAAAAAACATTCCCAAACACCCACTAAATTGCATGTCGCCAAATCTAGTGATTTCAAGATCCTGGTCAGAGAATGTTGACAAGAAACTTTTTTTCAAGACCAAACCCCAAAAAATGAATCATGTTGCGTATATATTTTAATATATATAATTTATAATCTTATTAAAATATAGACCTCGAGGGTCAGATGGCAAAAGCTTTTTGCATACAAAAATATTTTTGAAATTTACCTTTTAAGACTTCTTCTGATTAAATTTATATGTAAATAGAAATAATCTTTAGCCACTTGCATTTCCATGAGTTAATAAATTATTGAGTTAAATTTATAACTTTCATTTTTTTGAAGGATAATCACCTTTTCATTTCGTATAATTCAACTTTTTAAGAATTAATTAACATTTAAATAAATTAATAATTAATCGGCTGATGACATATTAATTCTGATAATAAAACATTTATCAATACTCGACGAAAAAACTTTTTGTCTTAAAAGTGTCACACCATGTTACACGATATTTTCATTTGTTATTGACATTGTAGATGTAATCTGTCCACTTTATTCTGTTTACATAAATATTCCCAAACATCTAAATAATTTTTAACAAACTATTAAAGCTTTACTAAATATAGTAAATACAATTACTAATTAATAAAAATGATTCTAAGTAATTATAAAAAAGGGAGAGGATATGCTACAAAGACTATATTTCCTAAAAAGGGTGAGAAGTAATTCTGACCGTTGGATCAACTCATTAAAATAGATCTATGGTTCAAAAAAAACGCGGTGGCAAAAATATAAATAAGTGGAAAACTGCTAACAGGCGGAGGGGCAAAAAAGTAATTTAACACAATGGTTGTTTGACACAATGGTTGTTTGACACAATGGTTATTTGACACAATGGTTGTTTGACACAATAGTTGTTTGACACAATGGTTGTTTGAAACAATGGTAATTTAACACAATCGTAGTTTGACACAATGGTAGTTTGACACAATGGTAATTTGAAACAATAGTAATTTGGTATGTTGGCATGTTATTATATTTTGCTATGTGTTGGCATGTTAATATTTGTTGTTATATGTTGCTTTACATTACACAATAGTATTTTGGTAACTTGTTTTTATCGTCAAAATCAAACGTAAACAAAACTCTTCAAACATGACACAATGAGTCTTATGACACAATGAATATAATGACACAATGAATATAATGACACAATGAGTATATGACACAATAAATCTTATGACACAATGAATCCTATTCTTGAATAAATATAGAATCAACTGTTGAGCTGTTTGAAACTTGTTTATCCTTAATGCTTTGAAGATATAAACTGCAATAGCGTATAATGTGACCAGGTTGTTTGCAAAACCCACAATTTCTCAACTTTTTTCTTGCTTGTTCGATGGCTAACTCACGAGCTGACTTCATTCTTTTCGGCCTACCTTTTGTCTTTTGCTTAACAGGTACACTGAATTTTGCTTCATTTCGTTCGCTCCCTCCAGGTAACTCTGCAAACCTATCTCTCCTGCTTGGAGGTGGGACGACCATTTGAACTTTATCAGCCTTAGACTTGTAACTATTTAAATAACCAAGATAAAAACACAACTCGTCTTTGTTTGTAACCAATTGATTAACAATAATTGTTTTATTCAGACACAATGACAATACAAAAGACACAATGACGAACAAAAAGACACAATTATGATATCTAAGACACAATGATGATGTCAATCAATAACAAAAATCATATAACAAACACAACAATATAAAAGACACAACATATAGAGACTCACCTGATATTTATAAAATATGTTCAATAACATATTGATAATGTCTAAAGTAATCTAACAGTATAGACACAATAACTGTTTTATTCAGACATAATGACAATACAAAAGACACAATGACAAACAAAAAGACACAATGATGATACCTATGACACAATGATGATACCTATGACGCAATGATGATGTCAATCAATAACAAAATTCACAGAAATCAGACAGTATAGACACAATGATGATCTAAACGACAAAATTATTAACATACTATTTCAATTACAGTATATAATCGTCTTCATACGTACCAAACTGATGAAATCAAATAGATCAACATAACTCAACGATCTTCAACAGAAACAACATAAAGCAATCTTCAACAGATGAATTCGATCGTTTGAATCTTCAACGATTGAAATTGATGTAAGATGAAACGTCAACCGTTTGAATTGATAAATTGAGAATTTTGTTGAAGGCTTGTGTTCAAATAAATTAGATGTAAGCAATCTTCAACAGAATTTTATTGAAGGCTTGGGTTCAAATAATTTTGTTGAATCTTCAACGATTGAAATTGATGTAAGCAATCTTCAACAGATGAATTTTGTTGAATCGATAAATTGAGAATTGATGTAAGCCCACACCTTCATCTCAATAAATTAGACTTCCTAAAATACCCCTCCTTCTATTTTTAAAAATATGCCACATGTCACTCACCGATTACTTCTCACACTTTTTACATAATGTTCACTTTGTATTTGAACACAAGCCATAGATAAAAATTCATAAAATTTATCAGTAACCTTAACATAAGTATAACCTTTTTAATTTACATTTCTTGATTACATCAATTATAAATGTTTTAAGTTCAATGAAGGTGATCGGGTTAAACCATACATTTGGGTCATTCAGGTTTGGGTTGATTGGATCGGGTTTGGATTGTTAATTAGCTTAAAATTGTCTCTCTCTCTCGTCCCCAAAACTTATTATAACATATTAACTATTAACTAAATCTAGGATTTTTAATTTTCTACTTATCATTATTGTCCTTCCCACTACTCTTTGTCTCGGATTACTCTTCATATACGTTTCACTCACTAATAATTGTCTCACTGGCTCGTAGCGGTCCACCCCTGTCGACTAGTTTTAGTCTGACTCGACAGTTTTTATATTTATTGTTCATTTTCTCTATCTACTTTGCGAGCCATCTTTCTTCCTCATTGTTCTCCTTGTCTTCTTTTGAACATATGTTATGCCACATTTGTTTTTATTATTATGATATGCTAGAAAGATGGATCTAATGATCGAATGTTAGATAATACCATTGTTATGTTTATCAAAGTATATACTTAGTTATATTTAATAAATCATATTTTTTTAAATTAAAGGAATGACATCCCTTGTTACTTTCTTGTTTGACCTTGGTACAAAGATTATGGTATTGGAGCTTTACAACAACAATTAGAGTTATAGATCCTCTAGTATGGTTATTTTAATTTCTTACCTAATTAACCAATTAACATTGATGAACTTGAGGTCTCCCGATCCCCTAACAAAGTGATTAAACAATTATATCACACAAACATGATTTCATAAGATAATTATATTGAAATAAATTTCTTATTAATAAATCTTTTATGAGATATGTGCATTATTAAAAGGCCATTAACGTTCCATAACGTAATTGTATATTCATGCATCATTTTCTTTAACTTACCATATTGGCATATTATCAACCTAATTATTTTTAAATCTTATTTATTTGCTGTTATTTCTTAGACAAATAAAAATGAAATTAGTTGGCATGTGCTACTTTATATGCTTCACAACTCAAAATCATAGAAGGCATCCTTGTTTCCAAACAATATTGCCTTGTTTTTATCTATTTGCACATTTTTTCATGAGAATAATTAGGTTTCTTTCCATGTTATGAGGGAGAAAATTGAAAAAGTAGTAAAATTGTAAAAAAAATATTAAGTTTATAAATATGTAATATAAATAATTAATAATACATTTATCAGTAATACGTGCACGTACCTCTTATATGTTTCAGAGCCTTTCTTAAAGAATCTTCTGCAAATTCCACTAGATGCATTTCTTTTATATTTGTTTATGAATTGCTTTTATGATGAGTAAAGAGTTATATTATTTTTTAAAAATCACATTAAATGGGTAAATTACCTACTATGAAAAATTCAATTGATGAACAGTACCCGGGCAATTGTTGGCCGTTGGATGGGCAATTGTTGGCCGTTGGATCTGATTTTGTGTTAGATGCCACGCCGGGACACGTGCTTTATTTCGGTGATGCCCGCTTAAGTGTAATTGGGGGTTTTCTTCTTCCATTTTCTTCTTCGCTATGGTTATGCTCTGAAGATGTTCTGTGGGTTCAAATCGACCGATTGTTTTTGCGTTCTTCAGGTTTGTGTTTTACTCTGTTTTTTTGGGTTTTCAGCGCTTCTTTCTCTTATGGTGTCCTTAATGTAATCGGATGTCTTGGGTTTGGTTTGCAGTTGCTGTGTTTGATACTCGCCGTCGATTGTTCTTTCCGCATCCAGGTTCGTGTTTTGTTGGTTTTATTTTCTTCGATTTTGTTTTCCTGTGGTTGCATGTTGGTTTAGCATATGATTTTTCGTGGTTTTATGTTGTGTTTGTCGACTTTTTTTGAGAAATTGTTATTGAATTCTGGTTTAAGGGTTGTAACTTTAGGGTTCTTCTTTTTTGTCTTTGTTGATTATGTGCATTCTGTTTTGTCTTGAGCTGTTTGCAGTAGGAGGTTTGTTTTAAGTAAGTTTTGTGGTTTGAATATGCTCTGCTGCAGATGAAACAAGTCAAGTAATGCTCTGAAATTGTGGACAATTGTTTTGTTGGATTCTATATTATGTTGTGTAGTGCTAAGATGAAACAAGTCAAGTAATGCTCTGAAATTGGGTTTTTACTGTTAGCCCCCATGATAGTCCTTTATTTCTTACAGCCGTGAGCCATTGTATACATTTAATTTCGTTGATTAGTCTGTTATGTATTAGTTAGCAGAGTGCCATAACATGTTCTGCATGTTTTTGTGCTGTCTATATCGTTTATATACAGGATTTATTTCTGTGTTATTATTTTTTTTAAAATGTTTTTGTCATTACATATTTTATTCTGTTAGGTATAGATTTTGACAGTGTTAATTTGTTATGTTGCAGGGTTGGCGTCTTATGTCTTTGTGATCTTATTTTTGTGGTTGTTATTGTTGGATACAGGTGTGACCGCAGGATAGTAAAGGTTTTGTAGTTTTGTCTCAATATTATATATTAATTTCTTTGTTTAAGGAGTTATTTTGGACTGAATCCTGTTATATATGTTTCTATCATTTGTCTTTATGATTGTTGTTATTTTGTTTGGTTGTCAATATCTCGGTTGTGTAGTGTTGTTTATGTTTGTATCTAGGGAGCCGTAAGATGTTCTATCAGTTTGAGCTTTGTTTTTTAGGTCTGTGTTTTGTCCATAATTACTTCATTGTGCCTGTTGTGTTTTATAAGTTAATTTTGATGTGTATCTGCAGTTATTAATTTTGTGTTACTGACTGTGTTCTTTCGTTGTCTTACAGGGTCATCGTCATTTGTCTTTGTAATCTTATTCTAGCTTCTGTTGCTGTTAGATACAGGTGCATCTTCAGGATAGCGAATGTTTGTTGTGTTTTATAAGTTAATTTTGCTGTGTATCCGCAGTTATTAATTTTGTGTTACTGACTGTGTTCTTTTGTTGTCTTACAGGGTCGGCGTCATTTGTCTTTGTAAACTTATTCTAGCTTCTGTTGCTGTTAGATACAGGTGCATCTTCAGGATAGCGAATGTTTTGCAATTTTTTTTCAGCATTGTTCATTAATTCCTTTGTTTACAGAATGATTTTCGCATGTATCCCGTTATATATGTTTCTATTATTTGTCTTCATGCGTAGCTTTAATATATTTTAACATTTATTAGATTTTAGTTTGGTTGTGCGTATAGAAATTTTTAGGTTATTATTGATTTTAATTCATCTATGATGTTGGTGTTTTTCTCCCGTTTCAAAAAAGTATTTATTGATAATATATGTTTAGGAACATGGGCTTTTTTGTAGGTTTAAAGTTTGTCAATTTGCTTATTATTCGTATTTATCTTTTAGAAATCAATGCCTAAACGTAAACATAAGGATATTGTTCCTTCGTGCGCTTCTTCGTCCTCGATGTCAGGGTTTGAAGCTGCCAGTCAAACCCGTTTACAATCTATGCGTCGTACGTCGATGCTTCGGTCTTCGATAAATCGTCATTCACAATATCTGCGTGATGTCCCTACATCATCTGTTGTTGGCCTAAGTAATATGACAACTAATGACGGCAGCTCCATTGTCTCTCCTGATTACGCTGATTTGGGAAGCTGTAATGAGGTTTGTGAGTTTTGCGGTGCACTTTTTTGGTACGAAGAACGTTTGGCGTCTTTCTCTCCCCGTCAAAGGCCTCGATATCACAAGTGTTGTAAGGCTGGAAGAGTTGTTATGCATTATCCTATACAGCCTCTAGAGTTATTAAAATCGCTTTTTTCTGACCCTCATTTCTTATCTAACATCCGTGCTTATAATGCAATGTTTTCCATGACATCATTTGGTGCTACTGTTGATAGTTCTGTTAATCGAGGTGGCTCTCCGTATGTTTTCCGTGTGACTGGTCAAGTTTCTCATTGTATTGGGTCGGTATGTCCAACTCCTGGGGATCGGCCTAGATTTTTGCAGATGTACGTCTTTGATGGTGAGAACGAGATCTCAAACAGACTCCGGTTATTTTACGATGGTAGTAGTTCAGATTTATCGGCTACTATTGTCTCTGAACTAACCAAAATGCTAGATGAGGTTAATGAATATGTTAAACTTTTTAGGACAGCTAAAGAATTATGTAGTCAGCCAGTGATTCCAAACTTTTCTATTAAGCTCTTTAGCCGTAAACAGGATCGAAGGTATGACAACCCTTCCACAGGTGTTATTGGCGCAATCATTTGTGACTCATGCTCGGCGTCGGAGGATTTTGATATTATTATTCGTTCAAAAGACGACTCACCACATAGAGTTAGCAAGCTTCATCCGGCGTATATGCCACTACAATATCCTCTCTTATTCCCTTACGCCGAGCAAGGGTGGTCTCCAGAACTACAAATGTCACCAGGTGAAAGCACAGAAAGTCGTAACCTGACACCATCCATGTTTTACAGCTACCAAATTCACGATCGCCAGGGTTTATATACACATCTTTAGGTAAGCTTGAATGGAGGATAGTGGAATTTCATCGCTAAGGCCCGGGGGTTCAGCACCAGAACTGGAGGTTCGAGTTGTTCGTTGCTGGAAGCCTGTGTTTCGTGATAATGAGGTTTGCTACGTGTTTGTTGACAAAGAGGTATCTTCCTATCTAAAAGAAGATCAATAGTTTTAACTAAAGCAGCAAAACATTACACATAAAACAGTAAACGACTTGCTCATACATATTATTTGTTTATACAACAGGGAATCGGAATTCAAGCAATGGCCAAAGGAAGAGATCAAAGATCTGTAACTTCAAAGTTACAGGTTCATAAATGCTACAAAATTAAGGGATATACTTGCGTTGAACCCGACAAGTATACATCTACCTTATCACATCCAGCATACATGAGGGTCGGGTCAGCAACTGTTTTTACTCTTATACCAGACAGCCCTGACTTTCCAGCCCAATATTTCGAGTTTGTCAACAAACAAAGGCTTGACGCATTACACACTAAAAGCAGGGATCCAAACCAAGCTCAGAACAGAATGATCTTAGGTAATCACAACGAAAAAATAGCCCCAATTGCATCGCAATATGACATATATATCATTAATGAATTCCGAAGTATGTGTTACAGATTATATAGGCATTCTACAACGAATGGAGGATAACGTCACAAATAATGGAAAGCCGTATGTCACGGTTACGTTAAGAGATTGCAGGTAACGACCAGCAAGAATATTAAATAGACAATCGTAGATACACTATTCACATTACTAAATATTACCGTCAAAATGTTTAGCAACCAAAATGTTACGATAAGATTATGGGAGGAAATTGCCACATCAGCAGCCAGACTTCCGAGAATTGCAATTGAAGCATCATCAAATCCTACAATTCTCGCACTAACAGCACTAAGACTGACTGACTTCTTGGGTAAAAAAACCGTACAATTATGTTACAAGATTTAAAATTTTAACGCTCACTTCAATTATAAATGCAGGAAAACTTCAACTGCAATCAACAAATGCCACCCATGTTTACGTGTACCCATCAACAGTGGAGACCAGATCACTTTTAAACATGTAAGAATGAAACAAAATTATATTAAGGCATACACAATTATATAAGGCAAAATATGACTTTTCTGTTTATTGCAGGTTTGACAACGTTCCTCCAGAACAAGGCAACACAGAAACACATCAGCAGCAACCACAACAGCAGGCAGGAGCTGAAGTGCCTAATACAACCATATCACAGCTGCAGGCAATGGAGCCAAAACAACTTAAGGTAAACCATGTTTTTTTAACAGATACATGTAAACCTATTTTTACCACAAAAACACCAACAATATTGATCTAACAGTAATAACCAATTAGTAATTATGCTTGCTCAATTAGTAGATTAGCATATTGCTGCTAATTTTCAAGCTTATTCTTCAGTTGCAGTTAATAACCAAATTTATTATTGTCCATATCCATGTATAAACTGGGACGTAATTTCATTCTAAAAGCATCAGTTACCGAGCTACAAAATGACAGAGAATGGCATTGTATAGGCTGCCCAAAATGCGACCAATCCCTATTGAAAGTAGGGGACGAATGGTTCTGTTCTATGCACGGAGATCTCAGCCTTCCAACTAAAATGTACGTCTTCCACACCTACTACTTTATTTAAATACAACTAACAACTAAAACAAGTTCTAATTACAGATATCGAATCACCGCCATCATCTCTGACAACACAGGACATGCCGCTGCTCTGATCTTTAACAACCCATCATCAAGCCTCACTGGAATGACATGCCCTGACATCCTCATAACAGACAACCCGGACATCACCCTACACCAAATCATCAACAAAGAAGCCATATTCCACGTCCAAGCACACAAAAACAACAAGGCCGAAATGCTACACTGCACCGTCATCAAAGTTGACAATATAACAGAAAACCAACCAACAACAGGCACACCTGCACCAGCAACTCCATCATCGTTCCACCCAACACATAGAGCAGAATCAAGCACATCAGCGAAGAGGGCGCTCTTTACAGAAGAAAGTAAGAAAAAAATTTCACTAACTGCATATAACCATTACAAAATTCTAACAGCCTTTTAACAGCAGGTACTCATACAGGAAAAAAGGCAAAACAAGACTAACAGGAAACAACAGGACCCTTTTGAACCTGCTAGGCACACCTTTTGTTAATATACGCACCCACCTTTTGTTAACACGTGCAGCAGCAACACCATTTTGAAGGCATCCTTTCAGCTTGCAGCAACACCTTTTTGAGGCTACCCCTTTGATGCTCAGAAAAATCAGCTTCAGCATCACGCCACAGGCAACAACTGAAGCCACAGCAGAGGCACTGTTTTAAAGCCATCGGATGAACCTTTTTTAACATATAATGTAATGGGATGATCTAAATGTAACAAAAAAACAACTTAATGTAACTAGCACCTGCAATATTTACCTTTACATGGAAAAAACCGTCATCGCGCAACGCGCGATGCAGATCCCACCTAGTTTGTTATTTATAAGCTTTTCTACTTATAAGGTTATAAAGACAATATGTCATTTGAAATATATCACTAAGGTTAATTATCACTAATATTTTTTCAAAACATCCTTGCTTGTCAAGAAACAATATAACACTTTGCTACCGTTAGACTAAATGCCATTGTATTCTATTCATTGATTTATATGAGGTGTGCACTTTAAGAAAAATCTATCTACTCTAATAAAAAGGTATCTTAAGATGACACGTGACAGCACCACAATCATTCTCATCAAATTTTTCCCGCCTATCTCTCCTATTAAATAATTACCTTAATTATTAATAATACTCCTTAACAACTTTTTAGATTTAATAAATTAAGAAATAAATCTATTTATTAATATTTTTTCTAAATAAATAATTTTTTTATAAAATAATATTTTTCTAAAGCATATTTTTTTAAAATACAAATTATTTTAAAATTGGTATTTTTAAAAAGTCACTTTTTTAAAAACAAAAAATAATCAAATTTGAGAGTTATAATGTGAAAATTATTAAAAATAATATTTTTATACGATTTGTTTTTGTTATTTTTAGAAAAAAGTTTAAAAATAAAATTTTAAAAGTTGATATTATTATTTTTTATATGTTAAAATATCATTTTATAATTAATAAATATTATTATATTAATATTTTATTTAATTAACCCGTGTAATACACGGGTTTACTAAAGTTAGTATTACATAAATAAGTAAATAAACCATTAAACAACTTAAAATATTAATCATTAATCATATAACTCACAATCTAAAGAAATCGTCTGGTAAAAAACATAGGATTATTTTTAGTATTCGTCATCTATTATTATTCTACAATGGAACTGTCACGTATATTTTCTTACAATTTCTTTTACATAGTTAGATGTGGCAAAAAATATTCGTCATCTATTATTATTCTACAATGGAATTGTCACATATATTTTCTTACAATTTCTTTTACATAGTTAGATGTGGCAAAAATAGACACAACATTATCCCATCGATGAATAAATTAGTGTAAGAAGAATATCGAACAGAAAGAGCATACTCTTTTGAATGCTTGAAGGATTTCTCCATTTATTTCGCTTCCTACGTCATATTAATCTATAAAATCATCATAAAAAAAAGAAATATACGAATAATCCTTATAGTATATATAGAATGTGGTTTTAGTTCGTGAGTATTAGAGATTACATGTTCTTACTATTTGCTAGCATGTAGCACAAAAAGATAAGTGGTTCATAAGGAACGAAGAAAAAGAGAGAGAGATGAGATGAGGGTATAATATTTTTTAATATTATTGGTATATTAGTTGTTTCCTAGAAAATTAAAAAAAGTAACTCCAAATAGTGAAAAGGATCATTTATGTTACCCATGTATGAATAACGACAACTAAATGTGTAATTTTTCAAATTTAAAGATAAAAACAACGATATGAATATACCATGTATAGACAATCCATGTAATTCGTTCTATCATATATATTAATTTTCATAATTATTATATATATCCTTTTTCTAAAACTTTGGATTATTGAAGCGTTAGAGAAAAATTGGTATAAAGTTTAGATTATAAGTTAAATATGAAATTTTAAGTATTTTTAGCGGTAATATCTGATATCAACATTTATTAGATTAATATAATAGTATGTATATTTGAAGAGGGATATATGAAATTTCCTTAAATATATAAAACAAATTGTAAGTTCGCTCAACCTTTTGTTTATTTAAGAGAATGAACATGTTTTTTTTTTTCGTTTAGTTACAAGAACATACATGAATGCATGCCACATTGTTTATTGAAGTTTGTAAACATTCATTTATTTGTATCTGTGTATTTACATCCATTTATATTCATTCATTTACATTCATTACATATTCATTTAAAATTATTTTTATGTTATATCCATCATGCATTATTTCATCAACACAATAAAATTCAGTACCAGCCCTTAAGCAATCGACTAATTAGGTCTATCACTTGCCGTTTAAAAAAAAGATCTATCACTTGAAGCTTATAGAGTTCCGTAGTATTTAGATTTTAATCTGAATATCATTGATTACTCTGAAGATTTACTCTGAAGATATCTAATATCGTGGAATCATGTGATAATAATGATATAGCCTTTAAGTATTGGCGTCTAAAACAGACCCATGCCTTAGGCCATCAAATCCTATTAGGCCACCAAAATCGTAAAGCTTAATAGTTAATAAATAATATTATTAATTGAAGTAGGGTAAATCAGGAACATAAGAAACTCATTTGGCATTCTCTCAAATCTCAAGTATCATCCAAAATCATCATGGAAAACTCGATCTTTGATTTACCATTTGATTCAAAATCATCATCCCCTAGTGCAGTCGAGCACCAAGTTAAACATCGATTTCATCATCTGAGTGCATCCACTGCATATTGCATCATCGATTTTATCATCTGAGTGCATCTACAACGTATTGCATCATCTATTTCAATCGAATTGAGTCGATGGGAGGCCCATTATGCAGCATGATTGATTGAATTTAAGTCAGTCATCCTAGGTTAGTCATCCTAGGTTTCACCTTAGTTACGAGTTACGAATTACAATTCAAGTATATCATGTCAAGGCCTATTGAGGTTAGCTTGACTGTTCAGGTTTGATTCATCGATTTCACCAGCCTCCAAGGCTCCACGTTAGTTTTTATTCATTGATTTAGAAGTTTGTCTCTATTTTGTTGTTTGCTTGTTTCGTGTGTTGTTTTAGTTTAAATTGCTTTGATCTAAATACTTGTTGCTTTGGTTTAAATAATTAATTTATGATTTGTGTTAGATTTGAATATTTTGGTTTGAATAATTGATTTAGGAATTAGGATTTGTTTAAATGTGATTCGTTGTCACTTTTGAGTCTTTGAATTATCTTGAATAGTTGATGAATTGTTACAATTTGTTTAAGAATTACTTTGATCAAACATGAACGATTTAAAAACTTTTAGCTTATTATTATTATTGGTCCCAAGTCTGAATAAAAAATAAGGGTTTTTAATGATAATATTTAAAAAGGTCTCCAAATTCATTTTCGTCTTAGGCCTTCAAAATCTTTGAGCCACCGGCTTTAAATTCATCTTATTAATTTTTAATTGATGTTTGTTTGTGTTTTTTATGTGTGTAGTTTATTACGGGTTTATCTTACAAGGATAGAATTATAGAAACTTCAATGGTCAATTTTGTATTTCCCATGACCAAGCACTATGAAGTATGAAGTAGTATGAACCACGCAAGAAACCATTACCTATTACTAAAAGTTTCTTTAGTTCTGAAATTATAATTATCTACATACAAAATGTGGGACCCAAAACTAAAAAAAATTACTTTAGAAAAAACAAATGGTCTGCTTCGCTATGTGTTTAATAGAAGTCTTTTATTTTTTTGGAACAACCAATTATTTTATAAATAGAACTAGCAAGAAGCTAAACGAAAACTATTTGTGTGGCTTTTGATCAAGCATAGATTTATTAATAGAAGTCTACTTTCAAATATATGAATATTATTGTCAATTTATATCAACTTAATTTTTAATGCATTTCGGTTTAAGAGTAGATAGATTATAGATTGCCATATTGCATAGCCCACAAATAAAACTAATTTACAAGAATCAGCCCTAAATATTTTTGTTTCCACAACTCAAGTCCAATATCTTGGCTTTTGTACTCTTCGTTTAGAATGGCCATTTTTCAAACATTTTAGTTATGCGCTCTTAATATAGTTACAATATAACATGGTATATGCGTAAAAGAGTTGATTCATTTGTGACATTCATAAAATTGGATCACTAGAAGCTTAATGTAAATCGAATTTTAAACAAACTCGAATCAAGTTTAAGCCTAATTTGAGTTTATATGATATACATACTCGAGTCTGAACTTTTTAATTTCTACGCCAAGTTTGATTAGTATATTAGGCCTAAGCGAGTTGATTACTTAAATAAACATAATAATATATATTCAATGTAAGGTATAGTTACATCATATATATTATGTATATAATGACAAAAAAGTAATTGAAATATTATGTCCTATACATAGTTATAAATATCTAGATATATAATTGTACACACATAAACCTTATTAAATAAGGATACATAGTCTATTGCAGCCCAAGCATAGCTAGTAAAACTACTAATAAGCCGGAATCGCTTTAAACATAAAGCTAAAAAAGAATCAAGTTCAAGCTCTTTAGACATAAACCTCAAAACTAACAAGCTTGATTGCGAAAGGATGTTGTTCGGGTCTCCCATTTTACTCATGTTAGTAGGGTTCTTTTTGTTACGCGCACAATCTCAGTACAAACCTACAAAATATAAAATAAGTCCAACTCGACCATCAAGCTTCAAACGACAAAAAAGTTTGTAGTAACAATCTTTCATTCCAAAAATTTAAAGTCGAGCCAAAGAAATTATTTAAGAGGAGCAATTTCAAAACATATAGTTTTATAAATTTCTCACTTTAGTAATAACAACATTCATTTATTAACTTTTGGACCATTCTTTAAACTAATACATAAGTTGAGGGACTATTCAAGCAACTTACTAATATCGTTCAACTAAAAAAGGTATTGGTCAAACATGCCATCTAGCATCACTAAAAGCTCATGCATACGTGTCAAAAACTTACACGTGTCATCCAACCATACGTCAGTCATCACTTTCTAGCATCACAGCATGTCACCCTATCACCAACACTCCCTATACATTCGACGACCCCAACAGTTTCCCCACGCTACAAATTCATCACCTCTTTTCTCCGGCGACTTTTCCGATGATAATATTCACCGCCGGCGACTCTCGCACACCATGACGTCACTCTTCTCCGGCGTCATTCTCGCCGGAGTTATTCTCTCCACCGTAAACGCCCTCGGCGGCTCCGCCACCACCGTCTCCGTCACCTACGGCGCCACCACCACCGTCTGCGGCATCGTGGCCGGTCAACCCAGTCAACGCATCCAATGCTGGCGCGACGGAGAGGTTTTCTCAGTGTTCTCCAACATCTCCTTCGAGTCAATATCCGGCGGCCGGAATGTCTTCTGCGGCGTTAGGTCCGGCGGAGCCACCTTACTCTGTTGGAACTCGAGTTTAACCCCAAAGCGACTTTACTACAATGAAACGGTGGTTCTACAACATCTAACTGTTGGTGACTCTCAAATTTGTGCGATTACGAACAACAGTAATCGGAATTTCAACTGTTGGCGAACTGCCGAACCTTTTGCGTCTCAAAACCTCGAGTTTAGGTCGATTTCATCGGGGTTAGGGTTTACGTGTGGCGTTACGGTGAACGATAGTAGTGAGATTGTGTGTTTTGGGAGTAATTCGGTGTTAGCTAGTGAAATTCAAGGTCAGTTTATGAATATACGTTTGTTGAATGTTGTAGTCGGTGGTAGTCATGCGTGTGGGGTGAATTTCACTGGTGTTTTGATTTGTAAAGGTAGTAATGATTATGGACAGATTGATGTACCTGATCATTCACCTTTTGAGTTTTATTCATTAGCACTTGGTGCTAATCATACTTGTGCGTTGAGAAGATTGAACAAATCTGTGGTGTGTTGGGGTGATGGTGGTGGTGTTATGGATGATTATGTAGCTAGGGTTCGTTTGAATCTATTGTTGCTGGATTGGATTTTACTTGTGGTTTGAGTAGTGGTAACTTCTCTGTGATTTGTTGGGGTGAAGGTTGGGTTAAAAATGGTTCTAATCCTGTAGGTTTTGAGCTTCCTTTGAGGAGAATTCTTCCAGGTCCTTGTGTTAGATCTGAGTGTAGTTGTGGTGTGTATCCGGAGTCTGATTCGCTTTGTTCGGGTTCTGGATCTGTTTGTAGACCTTGTGATGTAACTACTCTAGTTCCACCACCACCACCACTGTTGCCGCCGCCTGGAGGTGGTAATGTAACGAGGATCGTACGTTCAAAGGGGTTGACGAGGGGTTTATTGGCGTTCGCCATTGTTGGGTCTGTAGGAGCTGTTGCGGGTATCTGTACTGTGGTTTATTGTCTTTGGACTGGTGTTTGTTTTGGCAAGAAGAAGATACATAACTCTGTGCAGCCTACAGTTAATGGCGCTAATCGGAATGGTTCACACTCACACCATACAAATGGCAGCCCGATATCAAGGTCAGCTACGATTAGAAGACAGTTGTCGCGAGGTTTCAGGAGACAAAGAAGCGGGCCATCTTCAAAACAAGCGGATAAAGAAGAGGAGTTTACATTTGCTGATCTTGCTTTAGCTACAAACAACTTTTCACTTGAAAACAAGATTGGTGCAGGGAGTTTTGGTGTTGTTTATAGAGGCAAATTGTTAGATGGTCGTGAGGTCGCCATCAAAAGAGGTGAAATAAGCGATAAAAATAAGAAATTTCAAGAGAAAGAAAGCGCGTTTGATTCAGAATTGGCGTTTCTCTCTAGACTTAATCACAAACACCTGGTTAGACTCGTTGGGTACTGCCAAGAACGCGATGAGAGGCTCTTAGTCTACGATTACATGAAAAATGGAGCTCTGTTTGATCACTTGCACGACAAAAACAACACTGAAAAAAGCAGCAGCTTGTTGAATTCATGGAAAATGAGGATCAAGATTGCTTTAGATGCTGCAAGAGGCATTGAATACCTTCACAACTACGCAGTCCCTCCTATAATACACCGTGACATCAAATCATCCAACATTCTACTAGATGCTAATTGGGTAGCTAGAGTTTCTGATTTCGGCCTATCCCTAATGGGCCCCACACCTGATCGCGAATACAGACACACAAAAGCTGCAGGAACAGTAGGGTACATTGATCCAGAATACTATGGACTCAACGTGCTTACTGCAAAAAGTGATGTGTATGGTCTTGGAGTTGTGTTGCTAGAACTTCTAACAGGCAGAAGAGCAATATTCAAGAGCACTGAAGTGAATGGTGGTGCACCCATTAGTTTAGTGGACTACGCGGTACCCATCATCATGGCGGGAGACTTGGGGAAGATTCTGGACAAACGGGTCGGCCCCCCGGAGGTGAATGAGGTGGAGGCAGTGGAGCTGATGGCATACACTGCTTTACATTGTGTGAATGCAGAGGGTAATTACAGACCAACAATGAGTGATATAGTTGCTAATTTGGAGAGAGCTTTGGGGCTATGCAGTGACAGCCATGGTAGCATTTCTAGTGGTATGTCAGATTGAACTTAATTCTAACTTTTGTTTATTTATTTCAATTTAATGGGGATTGGGTAAATTTGTAAAGGGTGGGTGTATATATGGTGGATGCAATCGTTTGCAAGTGCCATTCTTTGAAGGATATTATTGTGGAAAGCAAGGATAATTAAGATCCTCAAACGGAATAAATCTGGATTTGATTGTTTTTTCATGTTGAGTTTATAAATTTATTTCATTATATGGGTTTGATTTTTTTGAGTATTTGGAGTTGGCATATTTCTAATTGGTGTATTTGGGTCAAATGCAACAATTTGCAAGTGCCAACCAAGATCCCCAAATGGATCGAGTATATTAAATATTGAATTGAGTATATTAAAGTATTTTTTTATAAAAGATTAAAATAATCTATTATTTATGTTTTATATATGAGAAAGAAACCTAATCAACTTATAACTTAACACCATTAGAAAAATATGATAAACTACGAGTCAAGTATATCTATAATAAGATAGACTCCTATCTATGCAATTATGAAAGGATAATGATACAATGTTATATTATTAGCTAATCTACAAATGACCCTGTTTTAGTTGGCAAATATGTAACCACTTAGAAAAATCTTTAGGCTAGTCTATTCATTTCGTATTCTTAATAACTAGGGATGCTTTAATCGATCATGCTAATTAACTAAGTAATCATGATTTACAATTTTTTTTTGTTTATGACCATATATAATTTAAAAGCACATAATCTAATACAATATAGAGAACTAGTAAGTTGCTCGCCGCGCGTTGCTCCGGCGGCGAACGCACGTGTCATGATCAAGTATAAAATATAATCGACTCAACTTGTTTCCGAACTAAATTTACGTAAAACATGGAGTAACACGAATTTGTACAATCAAATGAAAATATATTTTATTTAAATCGAGTATATTTCAAACACAATTTACGTTAAAACGTATAACAACTCAAAATGTACATCAAAATAAGCAAGTGCGGGAAAGAAGGCGACATGATAAAGCATAAATTACATTCGCTCTAATACATTTCATAGCAAAATTTACATCAAAATATAAAGTAACTTGAATTTATACCAACGAAATAAAATTATAATATTTGACCTAACTCGTTCAAAACAAAATTTACACATTAAAATAAACACGTAATATTATATAATAAAGTTTTTTAAGATAGATATAATTTGAACTACTACTATTATTATATGATAAACTAAAATAGTTGCCGCGTCTATGTGAGTTTTAATGTAACCCTAAATCAAAATCAAAATGAATGTTCAAAACCAAAAAGTCAGCAAAATACACAAAGTAAAACACATAAAAACCCCAAATCTATAACACATCAGAACATACATAACTAAAAATAAATCAAAGCCCAACACCATACACAAAACAGACGGACATCAAAATCGCAACAATACGGCACAGTCCAAAATAGGAAACCGACAACAACCCGTAAAAAAACCGCACCCCCAAACCTCAAACTCACATCCAAAACAAACCTATTAAAACACATAAAACAACTGCGGAAGAGGTGGCCTATAGGTTGGAACAACTAAAGGCCAGGTTTAAGGATGATTTGCAAAAGCCATACTCGTAAAACCCTAAAACGCGCCTTTTTTCCCTTTCGTTTATTATGTGTTGTAGTTAGGATTAAGATTCTCAGTCGCTTTAATATTTTTTGGTTTTCTAGTTATTGCATATATTGTAATGACAAAATCTAGTAAATCTAACCCGCGCTTCGCCGCGGGAATAAGGTATACGTAAATGCTCCCAACCTAAAGAGACAGAAAAAAAAGAGCGAAGGTTCAAACTTTCGACCTCGCTTTTCCCAAACTCCAACCTTATTTACCTAGTCGGAATAATTGTATAATACATTGAGGAAAACGCCAAAAAAGTTTTAAAAAATCATTTTAACTCTGCAGGTGACCAATTTTGATTTGGGAGTTTATCTCAAAGCTAAAAATCACCGTAAATGTTAAAAAATTAAAATATATGTAAATATGATAAGATATTATTGGATCTCAATTTTGAAATTAAATCCATTTGATATTTTGAATTGAAATCCATCTTTCTGTCAATCTACTATCTATCTTTTCATCTTTTTTTCTATAATATTCAAATCTGATTTTTCACTTTCTCCATCTGCATTTTATTATCAACACTACCGATGCAAATTATTTTTACTTTACTCATTGCTACAACCACCACTCACCACACCATCACCAACGACGCTTACCAAACCCCACCTTCTGCTGCTCAACCACTTAACACCAACGTCCACCGCCTCCGCCCTCTCTCTCTCTCTCACTCTCTCTCTCTCTCACTCTCTCCCGATCTTATCTCTTTCTTCTCTTTTTCTCTCACTCTCTAATTTCCGGCCAACCCGCCATCACCGGTATAGAACACCGCCATCACCGGTATAGAAAACCGCCATCACCGGTATAGAAAACCGCCATCACCGGTATAGAAAACCGCCATCAACGGTCTTGTTAAGAAGACAACAAAATCGACGTCAGTCACGTCATCAAGTCTCAGATCAGGCGTGCCCAGTCATCATCGACCGAAGAAATGAAAACCTCAATGTACGTCGAGCACCAAATCGAGAGGTTGTAGACCTAACGCCACCAAGGCATAACCTGTACGCCGTCGCCACAAAAGGTGCGGTGGTTGGCAACCGGCAACGATAAGTCACAAGAGAGTCTCAGTTTTGCGACGGGAGGTTACGACGGTTGCAGTTGTGGTCGCCGGAGAGTTGTTGGAGGGAGGTGGTGGTGGAGAAATGTGATGATGTGATGGTGAGGAAGATGAAGATTAGTTGACTGGTGGTCATCTTTTGTCTATTTCCGTTGACCTTGGCCGGTGGCACTGTAGCCACCGACCAAAGGTATTAATTATAATAGTAATATCAACGGGTGAATTTAAAGAATTAAAAATTTCAACGGGCAAATTGAAATTTGGAAAAAGTATCTACGGACTTCAAAATCATTACTCAATTTCATTTTTAAACTTTTTCATCTTGACCAGTTCTCTATCTTCTCTCATGCATCTTCAATCCTTCATCATCTTCATCTGCTAATTGCTATATTCTTCGTTTTGTTATTGACAATGAACGATTATCATATTAATTGTTCGTCATCATCTCCATGGATTTCACTTTATGGGCATGTTTGGGATTGCTTATTTTGTTGAAAATGATTTTTGAGAAAAAGGACTTATTAACTTTTAACTTTTGAAAAGTAGTTTTTAAAAAAAGTGTTTGGATTAGTTTATAAACTGAAAAGTCAATAAGTTGTTTTCTGAAAAGTGTTTGGTTTAGCTTCTTAGTGTAAAATGACTAAAAAGGACATTCTGTTAAAAGTCAATAAGCTGTTTTCTAAATAATGTTTAGGATTGCTTATTTTACGCTGTTTTCTATTTCCGCCTTGCAAAATGAAAAAAAATAAGAAATATAAAATAAGATTCGTTTACATGATTTATAAAAAATAATAGCATACTACATTCATCTCCATGAGATTGTTAAAATAACACCAACATTGCACAATGTTATGAAGCTAATGTGATACTACATTCATCTCCGCGATTCCATCAAATCTTGCGTAATTATATCTCTTATTGCTGCCATATATGTAACATCATGATCCGAACGATTTGTAGCCGGAAGTTCTTCATTAATGTCATTTACTCCTTCTAATTGATATTTCACTAGCCATTGAGCTAACTGTTAAAAATCAAATAGCAACAAGTAGCAAATAAAATCAAAAAACTTAAACCATATATAGAAGACAACAACAAGTAGCAAATAAAACCAAGGCATTTCAACAAATATACCACTAAACAGCTTTGTGAGATCTGGTAAACCACCAAACAAATATACCACTAAACAGCTTTGTCTTAGATTGCCTATTAAATTCTGAAGTACCACTAAACACATATACCACTAAACTGAAGTACCCCAAACCAATGAATTAGCAGCTGTGAGATGAAACCAAAACCAATCGAAGAAATGAATTACTATCCATAGATTTTAACGTGTTTCCCTTTGGAATCAAACCCCAAACCTTAAGAAATTTCAACTTCATCAAGCTTCCTAATTTCACTGCTATTTCACCAAACAAATTATTTTCAGCAAAGCTATTTCACCAAACAAATTATTTTCAGCAAAACTATTTCACTGCTATCAGTAAGGGTCCCTCCAAGATTAGGATTGACACACTAAAATGCTCAAGTTCAAGAACCCTAATTTTAGCACAATCAAACGCAGATTCATCTCTATCAGTAAAACAGAAACAATTGTTCTGTGAGAACTTCATACGGATGAGAAACTTACGTGAAATCGGTGAAGAAAACGGAGAAGAAGAATCCGGTGAAGAACAAGTGCTTCTTTTGGGGATGGCGATGCAGGAGATTATTAATGTTGTTGATCGATATATAACACGAAGAGGGTGAAGATAGTTATGGTGAAGTTGGTGGAAGGGATTAATAACGATGGGAAAGGTTGGCGTCGGGGAGCACGATGGGAAAGCCGGCGATGGGATCGGAGGGGATGGGACGAATGCGATCGAAGGAGCATCGATGGTGAGGGCATTAATGGCATTGGGGGCTGGTGACCGAGAGCAGGGAGCGAGAGCGGCGCATCTATGGAGCATCATCGGAGGTTGGTGAGGACATTAATGGCGGGAATGCACAGCGGGAGAGCAGGGATCGATGGGGCTGGTGAGGGTATTTATGTAAACTGGAAGCATAACTGAGAAGGAGGTGAAAATAAGTTAGTACCCACTAACTTATCCATTTCTCCTTTTTTACCCCATTTTAGAAGTTGTTTTAAAACTCCTTTTAATTCATCCAAACATTATTTTTAACTTATTAACTTTACAAAAGTTAATAAGTTAAAAGGAGGGTGAAAATAGCAATGCCAAACACCACCTGTGTGTTTGTATCGCAGAAAGAGATGATAGATCCCTAATCATCGAATGGTTTTAATTATAGGCGATAGATTACAACTGGGTTTGATTTTTGTTTTAACACTTTATGGAGTTGAGTAATAGTCGTTTCACCTTCATATTTTGATTTGTTCAGCATCGTCTTCGATTTCATGATCATCATATTCTATTTGTTCAATCTGGGTTTCTATTTGTGCTTGATTGATTTCAAGATCACCAATTTTGATTTTTGTCAAAGCAGATCTTAACCGACGAAGGGCGGCAGTGCGGCAATCGAGCATATCGGCGGCAACTCCATGGCAACGATGACCATAGGCACAATCATCACTGAACCAACCCCAAAGCCCTCGACGGTTGCGAAACCACCACCACCATAACAAAACCAACCAGATCTCAACCGAGAAAGGGCGGCGGCTATGCAGGCGACCACATCGGCGCCGTCATGGCAACCATGACCATAAGCCCAGTGGGTTGAGCAACCGCCGTCCGACGACCACAAACAGCCGGCTCAGAACTGAAAGGCACAGCAACCCCATCACAATCTCTCTGTCTACACACAGGAAATGTGTGTAATGAGCCAAACAGGAACTGGTGGGCGCAGGCGGCGTAGGTGGAAGCCGGTGGCGGTCAAGGCAGAAGGCGACGGGGGTAAGGCAGACGGATGATGGTGGTGGTTTCTGTAAATGTGAAAGTGAAAGGTGAGATTTGTACAATATGCATAGCTGTTGGTCCTGTGGCACTGTACCCACCGACCAAAGCTAATAATACATATTATAATATAATACGAGAGAAATTAATGTATTATCATTTCAAATTATCATGTTATAAAACTTTTATCCTTTAATTATTTTATTCTCATTTAGTCACTCATTTGGTTTGGCATTTCGACAAACAACCTCATATGCATAAATAAGGATGGCAGTCAAACCTAAATTCAATGATAATACCTGAAATCCTATATATATGAGATGAGTATGCGGTAGTATAATCGGGTATGAGATTACCTTTTTTTGGTGGGTATGGAACGAGTATTGGTTTGCATGATATACCTATCACTCGATTAAGCATATTCGTTTATCTGATTAAGCATATCTGTTTACCTGATTATATACCTAATCTTTTTTAATAATTATATTATATATTTTCCTTCGTTATGTTCAACTAGATAAACGTAAGTCCCATGACCCAAATTCCTTGATTCCCTTTTCCCTCGCATTCTCCTATACCTACTCGATGATTCTTACCTTCTGGTTCTCCTTTGATCCCTAGTCACCCATAATTACCCAAGGGGTATGCCCGACAACAATTACACGATTGAACTATGTTCGTTATTCAATATAAAATCTTACAATATTCTTTAACTTTATAATGAGTATTAGGAAGTATAACACTTATATGCCATTTCACCTTAAGTTATTCCAATTAAATTAGTAGGTCGTTATGATAAATTAAATATATTTATAATCTTATATGAGATTATGAGAATGATAAAAAGTCTCTTTCGTTTACCTTTAGTACTCCACAAATAATTTATAGCATCTAGAAAATATATAACACAAAGTTAAACTATAAATTCTTAACGTTGTAACATACCATCATATAAAAAAGTTATATGTATAATTATAATGTCCTTAATAAAAATAACTACAATGATAATCTTACAATACCGTTAGATGTCATTCTCTAGATTTAATTTATTTTTTCAATACGTCTAACCTCCATCAAAAGTTATTCAATGATTATGTAATGTTTTAAAGTACATGATCTAGAAAGTCAATCGAGTGATACAATTTTTGGTTATATAATATTACAGCCAATATTAATATACAGTAAATTAATTAATCATATACGTGAAAGTTATCATATGTTTCAACATCTTATACGTTCATATCAAGACATTTGACTAGGTAATACTTTAAACTTGGTATAATTTGATACTACTTTATACAAAAATATTGAAATAACGTGCAAGTGCACCGTGTACCTATATAAAACCTATCTTTATTAACTATATTTATATATACCATAAAAGATTTAGTTTAACAAATTTAGTAAAACCGACTATTAGTCATGATGTAACCCGTAATTTTAAAGATAGCGTGTAAAAAAATCTGATTTAGCATTAAGATCTCGGCATACCCGTGGAGTGTTAGCCGAGTTGTAACATCCGACTCCACAATACAACAAACTTAACTACTTTTGGTGGCTATCTCACTACTCAAGAACAATGGGGAGGGGTTCAAATTCTAGAGCACAAGTGAAGAAGATGGAGATAAAGTTTTTGACTATAGGAGCTTGATAGTGACGGTAGGAAAAAGGGGGAGAGATAATTAGAAGAGAGATGGAGACATATATTTTGATTTTAGAAAAGGGGGACCATGAGATCTTAACTTTTTTTTTTATTAAAGTGATAAATGGCCAAACTTTAAGTTAACATAATGTGTATTGTGACGTGTTACATTTCAATCTTCGATTTTCAGCTTACAGAAATTTTAGTTAGGAAATTAAAAGAAAAAAAATAAAAGCATGAATAACCGTGCAAATGGGTAGCATGAGGATTCAAACCTGAGTCTCTTACAAGAGAGTTTTACCATTTTACCAAGCCTACTTGTGTTGTTTAATTCAGATTTGATTTTTAATTTTTAAAAAAATAATCAAATGACTATCACACCACAACCCTTGGTTGTAACTTGGCAAACCCCAACCAATTAAGACCATTTAATATAGCTAAGGTTGCATATTAACTATAGGATTGATTCTTTTTTGGTAAAGTAATGTAATTTCATCGGCATCAAAATTATTTTCAATGATGGAAGGAAAAAAAACATTATAATGAAGGAAGGAAAAAGACGTTACTGATTACAATATATATGTATGTATATTATGTAGTAGGTTAACATCCCGTGTAATACACGGGTTGTATAAATAAATATTAAATAGTTAATAATAAAAATTTTTAAAATTATAAAATAATATCTTAAGATATGATATTATTAAAATTATGTATGAGTAAAACTTTAAATAATAAACAATGATATTATTTTTTTCAACTTTTATTTTTTAATTTTTTTAAGTAATATTTAAAAATTTAGGGCTATTTTTAAAAATTTTCTTATGTAAAGTTTAAATTTTAATCATTTTTGTTTCATTAAAAATTTATTTTTTAACATCAAAAGTTTTAAAATATTTCTTATTTTTAAAAGAAGTTTGATGTTTTAGAAAAGATTTTTTTTATTAAAAAGATTATTTCTTTAGAAATTATATTCATACAAAGATCTCTTTTCTTAATTAATAAAAAAATATTTTTAATCTTAAAATGAATTAAATCAAATTCTTAGTAGTTAATGTAATTATTTATTAGGAGAGAGAAGCGGGAAACAAAGATTTACAAACTCTATTATTGTGACACGTGTCATAAAAAACCTTCTTTTATTAGTATACATAGATTTGAATTTACAACATTCGTTGATTTTTATTTCATAATTATTATTTTTAATATTTCAATTTGTTTGGGTCCAATTACATTTATGGACGCATAGAAAGAAAACTTGAGGAATTGAAACGGTCATAGTTTTGGGCGACATATGACATCTTCTTTGTTTACCAACACAAAGAGGAGACCACATGGATATGAAAGTATTTGACGGGAACCCAAATTATTAATACTTTAAAATAGGGAAGCCATCTTATGCATTGAGTACCTACAACCACTCGATTCATATCAAAAATGTAATTTTTTAAACCTTGAGGCTTTTTATTATTTTTTATAGGGGTAACATCTTTTTATCATTTTTTACCTTAAAAATGTACTTTTCTTTCCCTTCAATTTTTACTTGGTTTTTTACTTGGTTTTTTACCCACTAATCATTTTTTTTCAATGTTCTCAGAACCGGATCGGACGTCGAACCGGACGGCTTACTGGTTTGGTGGTCGGACCGGTCGGACCGATGGACCGGATTTAACTATATTTTAATTATATTATATATGTAATTAAATATAAGTAATTTATATATGATTTATACATATATTTTATAGTTATATATAAAACTTAACTATATTTGTATATACAAAGTACTAATTTATGGTTTAACACCTCGTTTTTACCCACTAAAATAAAAAAAAAAAAATTCAAAATCCGGTCGGAACCGGACCGGTTCGCCGGTCCAACCGCCGACTCGGTTCGAACCGGCCGGTTCAATGCTCCAAAAACGAACCACTATCGACCGGACCGGACATGCCACCGAATCCCGGTCCGACCGGTCGGACCGGCCGGTCCTAACAACATTGTTTTTTTTTGTTTTTTATGATTTTCTCTTTTAACATGCATCAAATATATCATTACGACATACTTATTTTTATCCACGTTTCAGTGGAATATTTATTCAACACAAAATTGTGCATTATAATGTATAAGTTATTAAATCACGAACATACAATCTGTCAAAACTTATTTAACGTTTGAATTTTTTAAAAGTTTTTTTCTTCTCTTCCTACAACCACAAAATACAAAATTTTATACAATCAAATTTTGTAAGTACTTAAGTTTATTAACATTTCTTTTTAGGGAGAACTACATACATCTTCCTATAAACTTCATCAATTATATATACCCAACTTAAAATTTTAATTACATATATCCTCTTGTAAAACTTAGTTAATTACATATATCCCCTTGTAAAACTTAGTTAATTACATATATACCCAAATTAAAATTTTAATTACATATATCCCCTTATAAAACTTGGATAATCTATTACCTATAATAAAGAAGGTTTTTGAGATGCCACATGTCAACATATTAGAAATTTTTATTTTTTTCATGTCTCTCTCTCCTAATAAATGATAATAGATATATATATATATATATATATATATATATATTGTAATTATAATGAAAAATACACTTTAAAGATATATGACACAAATTTTTTTTTAAATAAAATTATTTTAATACCATTTTTTCTAAGTTTCATAAGATAATTAATTTCTCAAAATAAAACAAAAAAAGACCAGAATGTTTAAGAAAACAATTAAAAACACAATCTTATAAAATGAAATTTTAAAATGATATTGTTATTGTTTTTACTTGAACTACTTATTTATTTCTAAATCAATCATATCCTATTTACAAATACCATTTATAATTTTTGAATTTTTATTACAAATTATTTCATATATTATTTAATTAACCCGTGTATTACACGGGATACTATACTAGTTACATATACACACAAACTAAAAGTTTAATTATATATATCCATTTTATTAAACATAAATATTACATATTTACCTATTTTATTACTTTTATTAAAAATAAATTATATAATTAGTATTTTACCCTTATTTTTACTAAACAACAAATTTATGTTTTTCCTTATTTACTTGCTTTTCAAGTTTTGAATATTATTAATATTTTTATACTAAAGGTTTTTATTTTTTTGGTTTTTTTACCTTTTTATGCTAATTTTTTCCAGTAGCATCAAAAGGTAAAAAACAAAAAGAACATAAAAAATGTTAGTATAAAATATTAGTAATAATTGAAACTCTAAAAGCTAATAAAAAGGAAAAACATAATTTTATAGTTTATTAAAAATAAGAGTAAAATACTACTTATATAAGTTAATTTTAATAAAAATAATCAAATGGATAAATAAGTAATATTTATGTTTAATAAAGCGGATATATGTAATTAAACTTTAATTTAGGTTTAGGTATCAATTAAATTTTAAAAGGGGATATATGTAATTTAACTTTTAATTTGGGTATATGTAATTAACTAAGTTTTACAAGAGGATATATATAATTAAAATTTTAAGTTGGGTATATATTATAACATCCCACATCGGTTGGGAAGGTGAATGAAAATCTCTTTATAAGAGGCTGAATACCTTTCCATATCGGATGTGTTGTAAACGGTATTCTCACCAAGTAGCGGACAATATCCGGTGCTGTTTAGTGCTTGTTACAGTTTGTATCAGAGTGAGGGCCGGGTCGGTGTGCCAGTGAGGACGCTGGTCTCCCAAGTGAAGGAGGATGTAATATCCCACATCGGTTGGGAAGGGGAACAAAAGTCTCTTTATAAGGGGTTGAATACCTCCCCTATCGGACGTGTTTTAATGTAACGCCCTGAAATTTCCCGAAACAAGCCATTTAATAATATTGGGTTTTTAAGGGTTAATTTAAGAAATAAAGGGGTAAATTAGTGGGCTATGGATCAAATTAGCCTTAATGGACTAGGCTTGATGGGTTTAAGGGCCCTAATCAGCCGTTAAACATGCATAATCAGTTCCATTCCACCACCTTGCAACCCTAGCCACCAAATTCGTAGAGAGAGAAAGTAGAGAGAGAGTGAAGAAAATCAAGATATGGAGTTTGAAGGGTTGAAGGATTGGAGAGCTAGGTGATTGGAGCAGCAAAACACAAGGAAAGAGCAACAAAACAAGGTAAGAATCGACCTCTAAGGCCTTCTGTAGATCAAATCCGGATTCTAGGGTTTTGGGGTTTTGAAAAGTTCAAAGAAACAAATAAAGGTCAAATTTTTACATATGAAAACGTGTAAAAAGGCTAGATCTGGTTTCATGGAAGGTAAACCAAGGATTTGGACGTAAAAAGTTAAGATTTTGGGTTAAAAACGGGTTGGTTCTTAGTTTTTATTCATCCAGCGAAATTGGGCCCCGATCCAGCGAATTTAAGTATTCATCCAGCGAAACTGTGCATTTATCCAGCGAAACTAGAAGAATCCTAGCGAAACTACAGTTTCGCTACAGCGAAACTACAGTTTCGCTGATAGCTTCGCTAAGTACTTAGGCTGACCTTAGACATTGCGAAACTAGGAAATTTCGCTGTAGCTTCGCTAAGTACTTAGGCTGACCTTAGACATTGCGAAACTAGGAAATTCCAACGAAAGTTGGGCGCTCATGCCAGCGAATCTGTCCAGCGAAACTGGTAGCGAAACTGCCAGCGAAACTGGCAGCGAAACTACCAGCGAAACTGGCAGCGAAACTACCAGCGAAACTGGCAGCGAAACTACCAGCGAAACTGTGGGCGAAACTATGAAGAAAATGACTTTTTTGCATATTAACTTTCGTGCAGCTAGAGTATTCAGGCTATAGCTTAAGAGGCTTAGAATTTAAGCTATTGGACAAGTTCAGGTGAGTTCTAGACCCCTCCTTTAGCCGTTTTTAATGTTTTGGGGTGATATGCATACTAAAATACATACTTTTATGAGAACGGTTTTTAAGACCTTTTATCAAGAAAATAAAATTTTATAAAGTAAAATGTGTCATTTAAATAGTTCAAAATAATTTTCAGGCGCGCTGACCTGGCAGCCCGGCCCCAGCCAGGGGCGTTGCCCCTTGGACCCCACTAGGGGCTGCCGCCCCTAGAACCCCGCTATCAGGGGCTGCCGCCCCCGAACCCCCGCTGTCCCGCGGAGGATCAGTTATCTAGTTTATCTCTCATTATTGATGAAATGTGAATGCTTAGACTAAGAGTTTGCTTCTTATTATGTGTTAAGTGTATGTGAAAACTAAAGATATAAGTGAAGCTTAAAGAATTGTTATTGGACTCATAACGTGTACCTTGATAAAGTGATAAAGTAAAGCCTTGCAAGCAAATTGATAAAGGAGGGTTGCATTCGTTGTGCCCTCACCAGTGATAAAGTGATAAAGTATGCTCGAACAGGCAGGTCAGTAAGTCCTGAATTGGCATGACAATAATGGCCTGATCGAGTACGACAGTAAGTCCTTAATTGGCGTGTCGGTAAAGTCCTAGGCGAGCCTAGGCACCGATAGTGACAGAGAATTGACGGATAAAGAAGAGTAATAAATAACAAGAAATGATAAAGTATTGATAAAGCGATAGCATGTGTGTATTGATATTTTGATAGACAATGATTATTTTCAACTGATAAAGCTAATATCTTTTACAAAAGTTATTTAGCAAAGTAAACCTAGAATTCACTCAGCGAAGCTGACTTTTGTATGCATATCAGTTGACAGGTAGAGCTATGGGATAGAAGCATGGGACTGAAGCTTCTTGGCACTAGAAGACTGGTATCCCTGATGGAGAAAAGCTTAAGAGGACTTTTAAATAGTTTTAAAGATGAAAGACAATGTTTATATATTTAATTGTAATGAATTGAAATTACAGTATTTTCTGCTGCAATATATATTTATACATATATGAGTAAATGATTGCTTTAAATCAATGTTTTGCTGTGAATGACCAACTGTGAGGTCCCCCTGGAAAGGAGGGCCTTACATTTAAACATGTGATGGAGGTATTTTCCCCAAGTAGCGGACAATATCTGGTGCAGTTTATTGCTTGTTATATATTGATGATGTTTGTGGGAGGAAATATGTAATTCTCCCTTGTTTTTATTGCGACGTGCTAATTTTATCAACGTTTCTATGTAAATTTTTTAATGGCTTTGTTTGTTTACATAAAGATCTAAATAATATCAACGCTTTCATCGTCACGCACGGGTTTACGATGGTTTTATTATTTTATATATATTTTAAATGTTATTAGTGGCATTTAGGTTTTGTTTTTCTAATATAGAGTTATGTATGTCACAAAGCCCCTCAACGCGTGGATTTGTAGGGACATTTTAACGTTAGTTTTCAGGTTTTACGGGCTCGCCGTAGCTTAGTGTTTATAAAGTCTCAAATGTTACCAACAACATTCAGAATTTGTTTTCCTTATATAAAATTATGTATCTCATTAATGATACCTTTAATACGTAGGTTTATGACAATATTTCGACATTATCTATTTTATGGTTTTACGTTCACGTCACAACGCGAGTTTGTAATACTAATTTCAATTTTAAAATTCATGGCCCATGTATCATACATTATTTTATTTTATGAGATATTTTTCTTCTAACATTTATAATTTTTAACATGATTTTTTGAAATTAAACAAGATCAAACTAGATTCAACACACAAAACGACATGAAAAAACTTAGATTAGGTTTAAGTCAGCCTGAAATCAACCGAATTGACCTTCTACAATGTTAGTGATTTTAGTTTCTTCAATGTCATTTTAGATTGAATGGGTTCGCTTAAGACTAAAATGAATTATAATAAACATCGATACAAAGAGGTTTGGAGTACATGCGTGCTCGAGACGTGTGATTTCTTGTATCTAGTAACCTCATTATTTCAGGTGGGCAAAGCCTTAGACCAGAGGAGGTTTCAAGGGGGCATTGCGTCCCTAGTAGGATTTAGGGCAACGTCTTGATGGAATCCAATGGGCAATACCCCTACACGGGGTCAATGGAAACTAATCGTATACCGGATCAAATTTGCATGATTGATGAAAAAATATAAATTGGTCATTAGGAAAAAAAAAAAGATGAGTAGTAAGTTGTTACTGATCATTAGTAGTAACTGAGATCAACAATTTATCAATAGTGATTAATAATCAGTAGTAACTATCAATATTATACACTCGGCAGATGTTTGCGTCTTAGGAGGTGTTGATAAATTGGAGGTGAAGCATAACACGCAACCTTCATTACGTTATTGTCATCCAATGATCAAAGAAAATTATAAGGTGTTAAATGTGAGGGTGTGGTGAACATATAAGGAAAAAAAGAAAAACTAATTGCGTTTCAATTGGTAGGGAAGTACTTACAAGAGTATGATGATTGAACGTTATGGGTGACATGTGATATACATAATCATTCACCTTGCTAAACATATGTACGTAGACATCCATGTGCAAATGGATTACTTGATAATGAAATCCATTTTGTGGAAGAAGTGACAATGTATAATATGAAACCACATAATTCTATCACTACTTAGGGAGCAGAACAAGCAAAATGTCTCTACGCTTAATACCGTATACAATGCACGTAAGAAGATACACACCAATCAAATAGAAACAACTCCCATGCAACTTCTTTCTCATTTTTTGCATCTTAATGGTTATGTTTATGACCATCATGATGATGATTTATCTAACAAGTTTGGGGAGTTATTTCTCGTTCTTCCATCCTCATTAAAGTTACAATGTTCATATCCAACATGTGTTAATTAATTATATATACGGCATGCAAGACGAACACATATAATACGTCATTCCTTCATAATGTTGGTATAATCTCAATCAGTAATACTTTTTGTATAGCTTTTACATTTATACATAATGAAAGAGAGGACACTTTTACTTGCGCTTTAAACAAGCTAAAAGAGACACTAGATGAGTGTATGTACCCATGTATCATAGCAACAGATAGAGACCTAGCTTCCAATGATGGATGCATGCCAATGAGTTTTTCCAAATGTTGCTCGATGAATATGTAGATGACATATATGTGAAAAAAGTCCGATTTTTATAATTTGATGATCCACTAATAGCTTATAACTTAAAAACATTTCATGTAAACCGAGTCAGCGTTTAACCATTATTATTTTAATTTTTTGGGAATATATCTATGCTTTTTTATATTATATTTATGACAAATCATTATTATCTTATAAAAAGACGAGGATTGCAATATTAAACCTCGGATGGTCTTATTGTTATCAAGAATTTAGGGGTGTTCAAAGTCGGATATCCGAAATTTCGGATATCCGAATTTCGGATATCCGAAAATTTCGGATAGTGAAAATCACTATCCGTATCCGAAATTTCAGATATTCGAAATTTCGGATACGGATTCGGATAGTGATTCGGATATCCGAAATTCATTTTTTATTTTTTTTTATTTTTTAGTTTTTTTACAATAATTAGACATATAATATTATAAAAATAATATAAAAACCAACTCATATCATAATATTCACAATATACACTAAAAATCTCAATCTAAAGTAAAAATATATCTAAAATTAAAAAAAATAAAAAAATATTTTTGAGTTTTCGGATAATCGGATATTCGAATATCCGAAACTTTTGAAAATCACTATCCGAATCCGAATCCGAATTTTCGGATATCCGAAAATTTGGATATTTCTGATTCGGATTTTCGGATTTTCGGATCGGATTCTCGGATTCGGATATTTTTGAACACTCCTAATCAAGATTGCTATCAAATGAAATATATATGAAGGGGGAAAAAAGAAAAACTTAACACAAACCAACAATTTTTA
This sequence comes from Flaveria linearis, assembly GCA_024085815.1. Classification (NCBI taxonomy): domain Eukaryota; kingdom Viridiplantae; phylum Streptophyta; class Magnoliopsida; order Asterales; family Asteraceae; genus Flaveria; species Flaveria linearis. The sequence continues at coordinate 16,064,162 of CM044005.1, read as the reverse complement.
AAGAAATAAAGAAAATCTATTCAAACCATGTAAACAAAACGAGGACCTGATTGTTACATAATAGCCCTTAGACAACACAACAGTTACCAAAGGAACCCTACACTATTTGTCATGCAACACTACCCAATCAACAGTCAGTTTGCTTTATTGTTTTCCAAACCATAGTTAAAATTTTTATCAAAACCAGCAGAACGTTCTGTTAGCATTTCTCTGTATACATGATTCGAACACTTTAACCACATTACATAAAAATAGCATATGCATAAAAATAGAAGTCTAGAAAACTCACTTACGCTACTGATCAAACATCACTTTTAAAAACATAGATTTCTCGTGGTTTGTATAAAACTCACAAATATCAACATACAATCAACATCAACAAATAGCATACATATACACACAACAACAAGGCTTCACCAACATGACTACAAACACAACCCAACCCGACACCAATACCCGAATGACAATGAAACAAACTAGACAAAGTCGAAATGCATAAGTAGCTTTACCGACTTGTACTTGTCGCCTTTCTGGCTGTACAATGGAACTGCTCGAATGCCCTTACGCAGCTCTGATATCGGTAGGCATGCTTGACCACCAAAATCATCCTTTTCTGACATGTCATACTCGTGAACTTCAATTCGAAGGATAGCTAGCTCGGGGACTGTTAATGGGAATTCAAATTCTTCATTCCATGCTGGGATCCAACTATCCTCGATTGCTTTTGTTCTTTTCATTATAGTATCAGCAGGCACTCCAGCAATTCCAACCTGCATAGCAAAATGTAAGAAGTTCACATGAAGTGTTCGTTCAAGAAATGCGCCATCATGGATGGGTCAGGCGGATTGAGTAATGTAATAATGGGTTAGGCGGGGGGGGGGGGGGGGGTTAAGCTTTTTGTAGATAAAATTGGGTCGAGTCGACCCAAAATACCGAAGGATAAAAGGTCAGCATTTGAGAGTTATTACATAAGTGTCTTACCCTTGTGTAGAAATCTGGAGGTGAGTATGCATCAAAATGTGTATGTGGGAAATCATAATACCATCCTTCACCCATAAATACCTTAACCTAAGAAGCATCAAGAAAGGTTTTATTATTCAACTTGAAAATAAGAGATTGAACAACATGAATTCATGAAATTTAAACTCTACTCGTTTGGGTCATTTAAGATTTCCAATTTTGTTTCAAGTGAGAAATTTAGATATGAGATATGACGACCCACAAAAAGACGACGCATGATGGAGGAAAATGATATTAGAAAGTAGAAATAAAAACTTGTACAAACCAAATAGTAAAATATTGTTTACCTTAAGAGTCATTTTGACAGGTAATGTAACTCTAGGATCAAAAATGGAGTTATTATTCATCAAGATATCAGGTTTCTTAACATATCCACAACCACCATTGGCCTTGAACATTCCTTGCATCACCCAAAGTGATCTTCCATATCCCTGCAAATAAAAACTTGTCATTAGCGGCTGTCTAATTTCAAATGCTTTGTTTTGTTGTACCAGAATGGTAAACCAGAAGGATTGCCCATCTTAAACGTCTCATCCCTTGAGACTGTGACTAAATAGGAGTTAAATATGTTGTACCAAGTTAGAAATCTACTTCCAGCTAAAATTGGAAAGTTCTAAAACATATCACGAATCCCTCCCCGGCTTGTAAGGTATTGGATTATAATCAAATATAGTTCTATATTATGTGCTATTATTTCAATGCATACTTGAAACTTTAAATTCACACCATGCACTTCTTTCTATAATACACCGAGACATCAAATCATCCAACATTATGCTAGAAGTTAGTTTGCAAGGTTTCTGATTTCGTGTAATCACTAACAGGTCTTGTCACTCTCATGTTAGATCAAGCAGACCAACAAAGGCCTCCAAGTCTATTGGCTATATTAATTCCTATGTATTGGACTCAGGGGCTGTTTGGCAACCTCTTAATCAGCCTCTTAATAGTTCAGATGTCTGAATGGTTCAGCACTTAATGGTTCAGACTGTTTGTTTCGCGAGCAAATGTCTGAATGGTTAAGACATTTGCCTCTGAATGGTTAAGCATTATACTAATGCTGAATGGTTAAGCATTATACTAATGCTGAATGGTTAAGAGGTCTAGTGCTGAATGGTTAAGAGGTCTAGTGCTGAATGGTTAAGAGGTCTAGTGCTGAATGGTTAAGACCTCTTATCTGAATTGGTTAGACATTTGCCTTTGAATAGTTAAACGATATACTAGCTCTTAATGGCTCAGACCTCTTAATGGTTCAACACTTAATGGTTCAGACCTCTTATTGGTTTAGCACTTAATCATTCAGATATTGTCAAACAGCCCCTAAATGTTTTAACTACCAAAAATGATGTGTAAGGTCTTCATTCTTAAACCTGTCCTTCACTGGACGAGTGGATGCGGATAATGCTCCCCCTTCTTGTTAAAAGCACTAGCACTACATTCCAAACAAAGTGACCAGAAGTAAAGCAGTATTACTTTCCTTCCGGTCAAAAGCCATAGAACTAGTACTACTAGAGCTTTCTAATTTGATGGTAATGGTAATTAACATTTCTGTTATTATAGGATGAATTTCATAGTTATGATGGTAATGTATCAAGTATTATAGGAGGAACCGACATATATTATCAATAAACTAACACAAAAATAAATATGATTATTTTGCGTTAGCCACCGTGTCAAGAGTTCTAGTTGTGGTCAAAACTGTCATCTGTCAGTATTCAGTCACATACGTGTTACAATGCAACTTTTGGTCGAACCGGCAAATATATAAACTCAATACCTATAAGACAAGGAAGAATCTAAATGATTTTTACAAATTTATAACTTTACCAAGACACGCAGGTTTTCTAATTTGATGCAACATTTTAACTCCCCTCTAGTCAATAAACTCAAGGGAATAGACTTCTACTTTTCTGCTTCCAACAGGATCAAGAATCAGAATACCATTTAAACCAATCTGCTGAGAAATCAGGATCAAGGCCAATCCTATCCATATCAGCCTGTTTGGCCTGTTTCAACCCACATAGAAAAATGGCTTGTTTGTACACAAACCTATTTGACTTGTTATCCAACCAATCCAAACAGCTGATCTTAACACCTCTTAAACTAAAGTAGGACAACGGTAGAGTGACGGAGCCATGATTGCACAATATGTAAACAAAGGAACGCATTTTTACTTAAGAGATCATTAGAAGATTATGGTTGACTAACAAGTTTGGACTGTTAGATGCCTAACCTGCATATTAAATGCCACCATCTGAGCTCCATGCATCCACCCAATCAACGGGTTGTAATTAGATGAGTCAAACCGTATCCCCTTAGGATACACTCTCAGTATATTCCTTTGAGTGAACCTAAAGGCAAGCCAATTTTTAGCAAATCGTCTTCATGAATTGAAATAAAATGTCTATGAATATTAAGACAATACTTGACAATCTGTGGTCCATGAGTTTTTGCTGCTTTCTCAAGCTCTTGCTCACTTAAACTAAGACGTCTAACTTTATCTGGGTCAACCCTCAGCCAATCGTCTAAACCACCCTTCCCCTTTCCAGCATGAATAGCAATCAATTTCCTATACTCAGGGGCACATTTGTCATCTTGAAGATCCTCTTCTTCTTCCTCCTCTTCTTCCATATCAACCTGCAAGAAGATAGTCAATTGACATGGAACCCACCTTATATTCTAAAAAATTAGGGTTAAGTACCTTAAAATCAGAAGTGCTGCCGGATTTATAGCTGGGAATTTCACCACCCCAGGCTTCTGATGAATCATTCTCCTTCTGTGAACCACTTATCTTAGTTTCTTTTGCTTTAAGATACTCTTTAGGAGGTTTAGTAGATATAATAATCTTTCGTTTTAAAGATTCTGGAGATGGGAATTCTACTAAGCTTTCTGTGTCAGGAGCAAACAGCATCTCTTCAAATGTTTCAGTAACCATCTACAATTTAGCACACAAAGGGAAGACATTATATCAAGAAAGCATATCATTTAAGAAACCAATCCACGTCCCCAATAAACTATAAATATAGAAACCAAGGCAAAGTCACTCACCTTCGCCACTTTAGCCTGAAGATCAGTAGTAAGGTGGTCTTCAAGGGTAATCACAACAGGGTATTCAGATGCATTGAAGGCATTATCCTTAATAGACTTTAAACACTTAATCAGTTGAACCGGAGTGGTCAACGTCCTATACAACACAACCAATCATTCATGAGAACTGATCATATGTTAATTTAGCTTTCACAACAAAACTGTTTTTATGATCACAAAGAAAACTTTGTTAAAAACCGAGCAACATATACATACACCATACCTTCCATGAAGAACATGCACATCATCCTTAGCCGAGTTAGGCCATATATCCAACTCAATGACTCTTACACCTTTCTCCAATGCTTGAACTATGGGAACATCACTACAATCACTGCTCAGTTGATTCCCAGTTAAATAGGAATTGTGACCCGTGAATATAAAATAGTGCGACAATGGAGCATTCATATCATGATGAACCTGATAGACAACAAAAATCATCTCACGTCTTTGGCGATAAAAACAGTACGTAAATCTACTTATTTCAATTGAACTTGTACACATTCTACCACTCATCATTTAACAGCAAAAGCAAGTATTCGAGTTACCGACCACGAAACAGATCAATTATACGCAAATCCAGCAGTCTTCTATCCAATAAACTAGGGTTCATGATGTGATATGACTCATTAAACAGTATACTACTTTTCCCGTACAGTATCTCTCACTCGATCTTACAAATTTTGACAGGTGAAGTCATCTAAGAGTAGTACAAAAGCACAATATGAACGAAAAAGGTTATAGTTCTAATTTTGGAAACATGACGATAATTCAGGCTAATTAACAGATTTCCTCTACTTTTGAACAAAATCACAAGTTCATAACAATGAGATCATAGATTACCGAACGATCAAGGTCAATAGCAGGATTGGAGTCACCAAACAGGTACTTGAAGAACGTCTCGAGATTGAAACCCTTGCGATGGAAGATATGCGCAGTGCTATGCATAATCGCCTGAGCATCTTCCACAGTAGCATTCTCCTGCTTCTGCGCCTCAACGAGGAACCTATGAAGTTGATCCACAGTCATGATGCCGTTGTCGGAGTACTGATCGAACAGAGCCTTGATCTGCGGCGGAGCTTCGGTGGCGGCCAGCTGGAATCTCCGCCGGAAGCAGAAACACACCTTGTAGGTCTGTTTTGACATTGTAGGTGAGTGATTTGTGAAGAAGAAGATGATGATGATTTGAAGAAGATTTTTGCTTCAGATGGAGAAGGTGTGAATTGTTGTGATCATTTTGTGTTATTCAATCAGGTGTAAGACAGCGAGACAGCAGAGGGGTCCAGCGAGTGTTAAATGTTAATGTGGTGGTGTGGCTCGGGTTGGACCCGTTGACGCTCACGGAACACGCATGTAACGCGACACTTGATTAAGTTTTAGGTACAATAATAATAATAATATTAATTAATAATCTTTACTACTATTATAATACATAAACAGGGGATAGATTGGTAATTTAACCTGGGTTTGTAAGACGTGCCTGTATGTTTGCCTTCTTCTTCATCGGGCGCCGGTTACCATCACAAAACTCCAAGCAGTTCAAAATCTGAATTGATTTTCAGAATCTGAATCGATTTTTAAAATCGTGGCATTACCTCTTGCTCAAGCATTTCATCTTCCCTGATTCCAAACTCACCGGCCGCCCCTTCCCGTTCAGTCCCCTTTATAATCCGAATCGATTGCAATGAGCACGGTGGCCCCTTTTGTGCAGGGCAAGAAGAACGATACGGTTGTTGGTAAGTTCGGTTCGTTATTTTGATGATCCCCTTCTAAACCCGCATGGGTTTTCAGATCTTCATCCATTGATTTGGAGAAAAAGAAGCATGTTGATTTGATTAGTTTTGCTATTCATTTAGGTAATATTTGAGAGAACTTTATGAATGGAAGCATTCGATACAAAAGAACAGATTCATGTGCGTTTCCAATCCCACACGTATATCTACAGCTGATGTCAACGAGGATGACCCACATCCGCCTTGATCAGGTATGATCTTCTTCCTCTTCTCTTGTCATGTTTTCTGATTGTAGTTGTGGTTTCGCATTGTCAAACAGGGGCATACACGTTTGGTTTATTTGCTCTCATTGATTGCATTTGGTTTCACTCCCATGCCCCCTGTAGCCTACGATGCACTCAAATCCATTGCTATCAGGTATGGTTACTTTTATGGATCTTCTGTTGATGATGTTTAGTTTCTGGTTTATTTGGTCGAATTGGGGAATGGTCCGTGTTTCTTTGACATGATTAACTGGAATGTGGTTGTGTAGATTGAGTTAGGATATCATTTGTGCTTCACTGTAGGTAGAACCCTTTGAATTTTTGAGTTGATTGATGAAAAATGAAAGTACTCAGTACCATGATGGAGAATGATGAATACATACAAGTAGAGTTCTCCCTCAGTATGTTTGGTATTGCTTGTTAAAACTGCAAATTTGGAAATCGAGTTTTAATTTAACAGCTAAACAATTATAGATGTTTGGATGGAAGCAAATTAATTATGGTTTAGACTAACACATTATGCAACTACTACAATTAGGCAATTACTTTTATTGGTAGTATTTAATGCGCCATTTAACTTTTATAAAGATAGTAAGAAAGGGTTGTAGGGTCGAATCTAATAACCCGTTGTACAAGTCGAAGTGGATCATGTGGGGTTAGATGTTAAAACAAATAAATTCTTGTACTGAGTCAAAATGAGTTGGGTTGTTTTACATGGCAAAACAAATGATTTTTGCATGGGTCAAAATGGGTCGGATTGGATTACATGTCAAAACTAATAACCTTTTTTATATGGTCAAACGGGTTGGGTTGGGTTTTCTTGATCTACTCGTCTTTGTTTGTACATGTTAATTTTGCTCAACTCTTCATATTCCATAATCCATATTAACTCATCCTTGCAAGAGTGTTATGTTGATTTCATACATATTTTTTAAATGCTTTCAGACTTTCAGTTACGTGGAAGTGTGGAATAGCCAACCATGTTGATATTCATCAGAAAAGTTTTTGCATAACATTAATTGGAGCTACTTATGTTGTTGTTGTAGAGAGAGGTGATAGAAAGTAATATGTGTTATGTGTTAGTATGCATTTTTTTTGGTTTGCCTGTATGTTACTATTGCCAAATAACAACTATTGAAGTTTCCTTACATTTGAAAGCATTTGTGTATGATTTGTTGCCATAATAGTTAATGACATAAGTAATTTGCTGCAGTTTAGTGACTAATGGTGTCGCTAATATATACATTTTCTTTTGTTATTTTCTTGACAGTCGATTGTAAAAAGGTTGTATTGACTATTTGATCGCTATTGAAAACTATTTTTTAGATAAATTAATTTAAATGTCCATCACTAAAACATGTTTTAGTTCATTAATTCTTATGTTGTGTTAGCCTCATCGGATGGCATAGAAGTTCATGGTAATGAGCAAGTGGATGAAAATTAAAGTTGTATATTTTTTGTTTTAAATTGAGTCATTGACAAAACATGGATTTTGAACCCGACCATCGCGCTACAAGAATAGTTAATATTTGGACAACCAAGTCAACTGAAACTCATGTAAGATAATAGATAACACTCATCATGATTTATAAGTTAAACTTTTCTTGTTAAACTTTGACTTCAATTATCAAACATAGTTCCCTTAAAAGAAAATTTTACGTGCATACATGATAGCTTTGACATTAAAATGTATATTTATGCAGCTTTTCTTATAAAAGCTGGAATCTTGTTTGTTTGACATCAAAAGTCAATGAAGCAGAAATACAAGCATTTGAGATTTTTAAGGTTTGTATATGACTATAATGGAAGTTGCAGGTTATTGGAGCTGTAGGATACATGAATCAAGGGTTAGGGATTCCAAGTAATGTTGATACACAATGGGCTTCTCATATCGAAAGATGTTGGTGAGGGTTAGTCTTTGTAGGCAATTTGAACAACACGGTTTGGGGTTGGCATACTATCATTGAACTATAGGGTTTGGTGTCCTAAATTGGTTTTAGATTAGATAATAAAGTTAAAGGTGAAAACCGAACATGTTGGTATGAGTTATATACATTTTGTAGCTTAATATCTTGAACTATGTGCTCATCGGTTTATAAATGTTTTTATAATTATTGACATATGAAACTGTTTTGTTTTATATGTGATATAAAAGATAGTTTAATAAACTTTTAATTTTTTCATAAATAGATTATTGTTTTCTATGATGTGATTTTCAGGTCCATTTGCATGTTTGACCGTCGAAACCTAGCTTCTGATGGAAACAGTTCTCGTGTTCATAATTTTGAAGAACACAAATCTCTTGTTCTTTGCGTACAAGTATTACTCCTGTTTAATTTTGTCTTCTATTTTATTTATTTTTTAATTGTAAACCTTCATGATTTATCTTGAAACTATATATATCTTACAGTGGTGTCCAGACAAGCCTTCCGCATCCGAGAGTTCAACAGAAGATGGTTGTGCAAATATTTAGGATTATGAACAAGTAGAGCTCTCTAATCTGAAACGTTAAAATTAGATGTCACTTTAGTTTCTAACTATAAAACTACAAGCCACTTCACTATTTAACATGTGGATTTACATGTCGTCATTCATTGCATTATGTTGTAGTTTGGTAGAAAGACTGAACGTAGGGCTACAAACATTGCTTCAGGGTTGTGATTTAAACATTGTGGACACATAGTTTGATTAATCTACATGACTTAATTTATTTAAGGGTTACCTTAACATAGGATACACCTATTTTTCTTTTTAAGAAGCTTTCAAGTTTTAAAGTGCTTAATATGTTTATCTGCACATTAACATCATAAAATAGATTGTTGTTTTAGATTTGAGATCTTAAGTTTCTTTTTCTTTTCGTGGGGCAAGTGTTTTCATTTTTTTAAATTGATTTAGCGAACATATTAGTGATTATTTTTATTGGTAGTATTTAATGCATCTCTTAAATTTTATAAAGATAAAAAGAAAGGATTATGAGGTCGACTCTAATAACTCGTTGTGACTAAAAGTGTTTGACATGTCACCCCTATTGAATACAAATATATGTTTACCGGCTGCAATCTTTTGTAAGAAACTTTTCATTTAATCAATGCCTCCAACTAGAAATAGCGGAGAGGGTACGGAGGTAAATATAGTTTCTGAGCCGGTCAAAGAGTTTTAATGTGGATGAATTTTATGGCATTGACTCCTCCATCATTGATAGTCTAAAATCTATAAATCTCAATTATAGTCATGATAATTAATCATGTTGATTTTTCATAGTGAAAACACTATGGTGTATGTGGTAGGGGGTTAAATTTATTGTGTTGTGGATAATATAGTTGTTTTTTACGAGGTAAAAGACTTTTGCAAGATACATAATTGTTTTCTTTAATTCAGTTTTTGCGATAATTTTATTTTGTTATTTAAATCCACGCCGTAACAAACCAAACCGATACCGATCAAAATTGTATTCCCGCCGCATTGCGCGGGTTTTCTACTAGTCATCGTTTATGAGTCTTCACTACAAGAAAGAGACTTTTTTGCGGCGATAAATATCGTCGCAAAAAACTATAATTTCGTCGCAAAATATTATTTGCGACGAAAATGTCGTCGCAAATCAGTCGCCGTAACAAAGTGGTCGCAAAATGTTATTTGCGACGAAATTTGCGACGATTTCTTTTGTGGGCCCCACTTATTTTAAAAAAAATGAAATTCAGAGATAAATCTTTTGCGACGATGTTTTTTGCGACGAGTTCTTCTTTTTTGCGGCGATATATCGCCGCAAATTTTTTGACCAAAATCTTTTTTGCGGCGATCCTTGTCAAAATGTTTTACTCTTTTTTGCGACGACATATCGCCGCAAAAAAGAATTTTTTTTTTTAATAATTTGGCTGCATTTGCAGCAATCCACCCAGATTTTTCTGGGTACCAGACCAAACCTGCTGTTCCAAATCATTACACACTATCAAAACTATCAAACCAATCGAAAAACATAGCATATAAACAAAAAATTGTCCCAATTTAACAAGTTAAAAGTTACACAAACAAATGTTTTAAAATAGTCATTACAATCACTAAAAACCATCAAACCATCCTATGACGACCCACCTTCATCATCTTCATCTTCTTCATCTTCTTGAGAATGACCACTTCTCCTCAACGCGCTCTGGACTTGGCTTTGGATTTGACTTTGCATTTGTGCCATCATATTAGCCATCATCTGTTCTTGCTCTCTGGCCAGTCTCGCTGCTACTATCTCCTCAACCTCAGATTGTGAGAACATCCGCTGATCTGTTCTATGAGGTGGCGGTGGGGGTTGTGAAGGCACGCTCGGTATTGGACCGATGCCACGTTCCCACCCGGGCCGCTCCCCCAACACCTGTACACAAATACGCATGTACATCAATTTTACATCCATACATCCATACACAAATACACATATACATCCATACACAAATACACATATACATCCATACACAAATACACATATACATCCATACACAAATACGCATATACATCTATTTTAATCACAATTCAACATACATATACACATACACATATACATCCATACATAAATACACATATACATTCATACACATATACATATACATCCATACATAAATACATATATACATCCATACACATGCACATATATATCCATACATAAATACATATATACATCCATACACACATATACATACATTCTAATATATACACATACACATTCATACACAAATACTCATATACATTCATACACAAATATACATATAAACGTATTCATTATATGATGATCATGTGATTTCATCCCCGTTATTTGGGTATCATTATCGGTTACCTTATGTTTAAAGTTAGAGCCAAAACCATCAGGTAGTTTTACTTCCTTAATGAATTGACAAAAAAGACTCCTTTCGGCGTTTGAGAAAGAGAACTTGGGATGAGGCTTTGAGAGCTTACCGCGACCGTTATCTACAAGCCACAAGTCACGTCGAATGTTCCATTGTTCTAACACCATTCTTGCCTTATTAGTGTCTTTGGATTTTTCCTTGTTCATCATCAACGTATTCAACAAACTCTCGCACACATTCTTTTCGATATGCATGACATCCAAATTATGTTTTAGTTGAATTGAAGACCAATATTCAAGCTCGAAGAAAATAGAACGCTTGGTCCAATTCAATTCAACATCGGAATCACGTTTTCTCTTCTTACCACCAAACTGAACATGTTTCCCAGAAATACGGGGCGGCAATTTATTAAGTTGTTCCAAAATCTGATCATTAGTTTTCCTATTAGGAGGACGTCTAGTCTCGTTCTGACCATTGAATGACTTGTCCTTCCTCCATTTATGATTTGTTGGTAACCATCTTCTATGTCCAACATAAGCAGTTTTTCCCAATACATGAACAGATGGAGTGTCTTCCTTACATGTTGGGCATGCAAAGTAACCTTGCCCACTCCAACCAGACAAGCTACTACGAGCAGGGAAATCATTGATAGTCCATAAAAGCATTGCACGTAATGTGAAGAAAGTGTTTGTAACTGCATCTTTTGTCACGACTCCGTCCGACCAAAGACTTTTCAATTCATCAACCAATGGTCTTAAAAAAACATCAATGTCCTTCCCAGGTGATTTAGGGCCAGGGATTAATAACGTCAGCATGAATGAAGACTCTTTCATACATAACCATGGTGGCGTATTGTATGTTGTCAGTATTACCGGCCACATGCTATACGACGTACTCATGTTCCCAAATGGACTGAAGCCATCAGCAGCCAACCCTAATCTAACATTTCTAGGTTCTTTGGCAAAATCAGGATACATTGAATCGAATTCTTTCCATGATGTACCATCCACCGGGTGACGTAACTTACCATCTTCCGTGCAACGTCCAGAAGCATGCCATGTCATATGCTTTGCAGTGTGTCTTGAGCTATAAATACGCTTTAATCTAGGAATTAATGGAAAGTAACGCATAACCTTGTTGGCAACTTTCTTCCCCTTAGTGTTTGCGTCCTTCCATCTACTTTCATCACATATTGGACATTTTTGCAAATCTTGGTTATCCTTCCCCCAAAATAAACAACAGTCGTTCTTACAAACGTGGATCGATTCATATCCTAACCCAACTTTCTTCATTATCTTCTTGGCTTCATAGTTTGACGGTGGGATTTTAGCAAGCGGAAATGCAGTTTTCAGAAATTCTAACAATTGGTCAAACGATGTATCGGTCCATTTATTGATGGCCTTCATGTGACTCAGTTTTGCCAAGAAATCCAATGAAGACATCCAGTCACAACCAGGGTATAGTTCGGTGTCGGCAAGTTTCAGTAATTCAGCAAGTTCATCATTTGTATCAATCGGTGTATCTGTTGTGTTCATTGGTTCGTCGTCGTCGTATGTGTTGTCCTCTTGTGGGACATTCTCCTGACGAACATCGTTAATAAAATCATGTATTGGGTCTGTCGTTTGAGGTATGACTGGAACTACCGGTGACGGAACATATGATTCACCATGATACCTCCACGTTTTGTAAAATCGACAAAAACCATTATTATGTATATGGCGCTCTATTGTTGGAAGAGGAAACCAATAACTGTTATTGCAATTATTACACGGACATCGAGCTTTATTTTGGCCATTCATATAATTCTTACACCTTTCCATGAATGCTTTAAGACCAATCAGATATTCTTTAGAAAATTTATTTTCTAAAGTAGTCCAAGTCTTATCAATCGTCATAACTGCGTCTACAAACAAATGTTAATTATCTTAACACATTTAAAACTAGGGAAATACAAACATAAATACACATATATACGCATACACATATACATCCATACACAAATACACATATACATCCATACACAAATACACATATACATCCATACACAAATACACATATACATCCATACATAAATACACATATACATCCATTTTAATCACAATTTAACATACATACACACATACACACATACACATATACATCCATACACAAATACTTATATATATCCATTTTAATCACAATTCAACATACATATACACATACACGTTCTTTACTGGTTAGTGTTACCAAAATCATAAAGGTCACTTCAAGGCAGAAAGGTGAGTATTTGGTTCTTACATATGGAATTCTGCAAGACCTAAATGCATAACTACTCTAAATAAAGAAAACATCAAGACGTGTGTTATATATGATATCAATAACTACACAAGTATGAATGTATGTATGATTGTACACGTGTAAACTACTCTAAATTTTGATATCACTAACTGCAGTTTCGAGCATTTTGTATGAGCATGATGATGAAGATACCATTGTATGTAGGGTTGTAAATAAAGAAAACATTAAATTAAAAGATGTATTATCATATATAACACCTGAAAAACGTAGAGTCTGCTTCTGTGGCAACGACCTTTGCTAAGTATGACTTTCCTGTCCCAGGTGGACCATATAAAAGAAAAGCTCTCCAAGGCCGCCTTTTACCTACCATCAACAAATTATCAAGTTGTCAATGAAAACATAATATAATTCTAAGAAGCATACAAGTATGCAAAAAGCATCAACTGACAACGTGTGTTATATATGATAAAGAGTGCATTAATTACTCCTACAGGTTAACCTCACTATCCTAAATAAAGAGTGCCCAACTAACTTATTAACACATAATTAACATTCCAACTACATACATTGCCTATGTTAATGCAAATCAAACAAATATGAAGTAATTCCAAGTCACAAAATTAACATTCCACATAATTAAGTATGCAAAAAGCATCAACTGCCAGCGTGTAAGTATGAAGTAATTCCAAGTCACAAAACATTGCCTATGTTAATGCAAATCAAACAAATACATACATATTAACACATAATCAACATTCCAACTACATACATTCTTATATTCATACATACACACATGTTATTTCAACTTGCTAAATCTAATTCAAACCATAAAACTTCATCTCAACTAACTTAAACACCCATGGACACAAAATCCCTAATTTTAAAATATTATCTACAAATTAACACAAAATTCGACAAAAGTGAGGTTATTTACTTGAAATCAGAAGTGGTGGTGGTGGCTATGGTGCAAAGGAGCCGGCGATGGAGGTGGAGCAGCGGCGGTGGTACGTGGAGCAGCGATGGAGATACGCGGCGGTGGTGGAGCCTTGCGACGGTGGAGGGGGTGTGGTGGTAGTGCCTTGCGACGTACGTGGAGCAGCGATGGTGATACGCGGCGGTAGTGCGACGGTGGAGGAGGCGGTGCGCAGTGGGGTGTGGGGTGGGGTGCGAACTGGGGGGGTGGTGATTTTTTGGGACGATTGAACTGATTCTGATCTGTTCCCGACTTTAAAATTAGGGTCGATTTTTTGCGGCGATATATCGCCGCAATAAATCAATTGCGACGAAATGTTTTTATTATTTTAATATTATATGATTTAATATTTAATTAATATTAATTGCGACGAAAAGTCGCCGCAAATGTTTTAGCGGGATTTTTCCCGCCCTTAAAAAGGTTTTCGTGATATTAAAAAAAACAAAATAATTAATTTTAACTCTTTTGCGACGAAAAATCGCCGCAAAAAAGTTATTGACTTTTAAAGTCAAAAAAATTATTACTTTTTGTCGTTTTGTGACTCTTTTGCGACGAATATGTAATCGCCGCAAAAAAGGTGGTCGCAAAAAACCATTTTTCTTGTAGTGCTTCTTGTTAGGCGGTGGGTGTCGTATCGCGGTGGTCTCGCACCGTATATCCATCCCGCTTATCGGTTTCGTTATTTGTTTTTTGAGTTAAGTTTAGTTTTACTGCTTAAGGTTTGTTAAAAATAACTATTTTCTTTTAAATGATTAAAAACATTAATTTACCTTCAAAAGTTTAGTAATTTGTTTCAATTTTAGTCCAAAAGTTTCATTAGTTGTTTCAATTTTATCCAAGATGCTAGAACTTTTGGAGTGAAATTGAAATAGCATATGAAACTTTTGAAGGTAAATTGATGTTTTTAATATTTTAAAGGAAAATGGTTACTTTAAGATTCAAAATTGAAATTAACTCCTGTTTTTTTTTTTTTCATTTTTGACTGAAGGGATAAGTGGGTTATGAGAGTTTTTCAACCAGTTCGTCTTTTTTCACATCAGCTTTACTGTTTCTTCCTTCATTTGTATTGTCCTGCTAATGCTGAACACACATGCTGTCTTTAGAGACGTACTAATGTACTATTATATATAAATACACTAATTGCTATTGTTTGAAAGATATTAGATTAATCGTTGAATATAAAACTAAAGTAATAATAGAAATGAGAAGAAACAGTTTTTAGCAAATTTTTATATAACTCCAGTAGTTAAGGTGGTCGTTCTTCTTTCACTCTAGTTGTAAAGTGAACAAATATATAAGTTCTCAGATTTGTATAATATGCATGTACGTATAAGATAGTTCTAAACTTTTAATTTTCTTTCTTTATATTTTTCTAATGGGTGATGTTAAATGTATCCCTTCATATTTTTATTTATTTATTTATTTATTTTGAACTGTAAATTTAGATCACTGACGGACCCGATCATCTCCATACTCAAGTATTTAACTCGAGACAACCCTCAAAAAGAAACACACCATAAGTGAGAAAAAAACCATTGACTCAACCTGAAAACCCCTTTTATATCACAGGTATGACTTGAATCCAAGATCTCCCCCTATTTTGATGAAGTATTAAGTTATCTTACCTCAATCATTTGTTCTAAGAATTATTAGTATTTTTATTTAATTTAACCCATTTAAAAATAGATGTATAATAAGTGGAAGATCAGGTCTATAAATAGAAGTATGAGCATACACAAGTTTAATATGGACTTATACAAATTGGATACGGGATTTATACAAGCATATAGACGTGTATGCCCTTTCTATAAAAAAAACCAAATCAATTAAATTAATAAAAGTTGTAACAAGTAATAGGGGAGTTGGCGAGTGGCATTTAGCCAAGTATTCTTTGTCTAGAATAATTGTCTTTATCTTATATTTGATTTTATTATTTCTAATTCCAATTAATAGTCATATTTTTCTGTGTATAGGGTTCTAACCTTACTTAATAAACACAGATATTTATAAGAAATTATTTAATTTAATTGTCACATAAATTTAATTACTAACAAAACTTACATATAAGCCTACGAGATATCATCTAACACTCATTGACAACCACAAGCTAATTAAGGATGAAACCATGTGGAAGTTGGATCTTAACTTTAATTATGGCTTGAATGTTCCTAGTGTCTATTGGGTTTTAATTATGTAACTATTTTTTCAAGAGAAAGAAACCATATAATTTCGTGAGAGAAGCAGAAAGTGATATCGTGTAGAGACATGCACAAAATTATATCGTTGTAATTATAGGTTAGAAAACAAAAACAATAATAGTAAGAAGTTACTAAAATAATAAAATAAAAAAACAATTGTTTCATTGACTTGCGAGGTTGAATATATTGTTCGAGCTGGGAAAGATACCACATGCTGACTAAGGTTTTTAAAGCTATTTATTATTATATTGAATATGCTTCTATTGTCATAGAATATGCTTATAAAATTATTGAATATGTTATCTCAAATAAATGAAACCGTAGATGCAATTACGTGTCATATGAAAGAAAGAAAAACCGTAACAACCCAATTTTAAAACTACTTTTTAAAGATATATAATATTAGAGTAAAATGATTTTACATTGTCATTTTGTAACAAAAGAGTTGAAAAATATCACATTTTCAAAATACATAAACGAAACATGTTATATTTCTTAGTTTATGCGTACTGTTACAAAAAATGTGGATTTAAATTGTATACGGGGTGAGTTTTACCAAAGTATATCAGAAATATGTTTTTTTTCAATGGTTAAGAGTTCAAGTCTCATAATGAACAAAAGATATAGATTTAAAGATGAATTTAGAGAGTGCGACTTCATGAAACGAATGTTACAAAGAAAAAAAGAAGTAAATTTGGTGATAATTGCATAAACTTTCTAAATAAAGCATACATCAAAACTGATCTCTATTTTAAGACTATGCAAGTAATGCGGTTTATATGAATCATTTTAGCCGGTTTTGAGAGATTATGTGATCATGATTGTTATAATTTAACTTTTATCTTGTGTTAGCTTAAAATAGTGATCTACGGTCAACTACTTTTTCTTTAATATTGTAAAGGTATTAGTTTTTCTTCAATGTTGTAAAAAGATTACTTTTTCTTCACTGCTGTAAAAAGGTATTAGAAGGGAATTTAAGTATAACTCGTGTGTTTAGTGTGTATAAAACATGTGTACTGAAACAATGTTTATTCGTTAAGTGTGTGTTAAGATGAAAACACATCACAGCATCATAAACACGTAACTACCAGGTAATTTTTTTTAAAGAATTAAAATTTTCCTACTAATGCCAAAAAGATCACTGTGATTTTGTTCATACAAACTGAAATCGCATAAGAAGCTTTACAGATTTAAATTTTTCTCCTTTCTTGTTATGAAGTGGAACAACACGAATTCCCGGTCTTAACTCGGAGACAGGCAAACATGTTTGACCCGCAAAGTCATCTCTGTCGACGTCATATTCTTGTACCACAATCCCAAGTAAAGCTAGCTCGGGGACTGTCAATGGGAATGTGAATTCTTCGTTCCATACAGGCGTCCAGTCATCTCCAATTACTTTAGTTCTCTTCTTCGCGACATCAGCTGATACTCCAGCCATATAGATCTGTTGATCACATTCTAATGTTACTGTTAAACTTGTTTAGATGCCTTGAATCATAGTTCATATGGGACAAACCTTTGTGTTAGGCGTTGTGCAGTACTAACCTTTGTGTAGAAATCGGGCGGTGAGTATGCATCAAAGTGAGTTTGACTAAAATCCAAACGCCACCCATCACCCATATACACTTTCACCTGAAAAATCAAAGTATGTGTGAAGGGAGTATAAATATTGTATGTAAGCATTACGGTTTCAGCAGATATTGTCTCTATATATACTCATGCGCACTAGTATACTGGGGCGTATGGAAATACTTTTATGGTATCAGAGCCAAAAATGCCCATACAAAATCTATTAGTAACTTGTTCAACCTTCAAAGTTTTCTTCACTGGTAATACTGCCTTCGGGTCAAATACTTCACCGTTTGGACCCTTGTTCATAAGAAAATCAGGCTTTCGAACATAACCACACCCTCCATTTGATCTGAACATCCCATGCATCATCCATAGTGATCTTCCATACCCCTAATTACAGTTTAAATGTGTGCAAGTAAAACACAAAAGCAGAATAAAAACATAAAAAACCACCAACCAATTTGGTTTCAAAACTCACCTGCATATTGAAGGCGACCATTTGGGCACCATGCATCCATGCAATAAGTGGTTTAAAGTTTGTTGAGGTAACCCGCGTTCCCTTTGGAAACACGCGGAGAATGTATTTCTGAGTGAATCTGTATGCAAATGAACCACTGTTTAGTCTCAAAAGAACTAGCGACTAGCCCTTTACTTTCATTCACATGTCAAAAATGTAATTAACATTGCAAGTATTAGATTAGTTGACTTCAAAAGTAATTATATCTGTATATTAAAGAAACACATCCGATAATTAGTTGTAATAAAACGCACTGTTAAAATAGTTTTGGGTTGGCATATGTTAAAGATTGTATATTTTTTATGTAATTACTGTTTTTTGCCACAAAGATTGTTGAAAGCAGTCTATTTTGCAAAACAAGTTACTGGTTTACCTGACAATATCATCTGCATAAAGATTCACAGCTTTTTGAAGGGCTTGCTCACTTAAACTAAGACGTTTAGCTTTCCCGGGATCATCTCTTAACGCCTTTCTTGTTCCGTTTTTTGGTTTAGAAGCACGAATGGCAATGAGATGTTTGTATTCGAGGGCTGTTTTTTGCCCAAGATTTTCATCTTCAATATCACCATTTTCATAGTCTACACCAAGGATTTCTGACAAGGGTTGAACTCTGCTAGAGCATGCTTTACTTGGACAATATCTATAGCTTACACCGCATCTCTCATCACCATCATTGTCTTCATCATCATCATCCTGATCACTGTTGCTCTGCTATTTAAAAACCGAGTTGAAACCAACTGATTCACTTTAAAAAGAGTGCTTAACTTTTTTCAACTGTAATAGTGTGTGTTTTATAGTAAGCGACCGCTGTGTTGATAGCTTTAGAAAGAGTTTTATTTCTGACAATGATTCTACAAATTTATCACTCATTTTGGAGATGATGAAAAGAACAAATTTCTTGCTAACTCACCCTTTGATCTTCAGTCTCATCGTCATTTTTGGATTGAAGGTATTCCTTTGGTGGCTTGGTTGAAAGGATGATCTGATGTTTCAATGCATCGGGTGAAGGGAATTGCTCTTTGTCACTTGCCTTTGGGAAGTATAACATGTCCCCAAATGTGCTTGTAACCATCTAAAGATGCATGATGAACGAGTTGATCTTTAAGATGATAAAGAGAGTTTTGATTTTGTATACATCAAAGAAGAATATAAAGCTAACCTCTGCAACTTTAGCTTGAAGACCTGGTGTAAGATGATCTTCTAAAGTGATAATAACAGGGTATGGAGATTTAACAAAAGCATGCTCTTTAATCGACATTAAACATTTATGAAGTGTTACTGGAGTTGTCAACGTCCTATTTTTATTAAAATGTGAACACAAAGCCTTGTAAATCATAGATATGAAATAAAGCTTGTTAATAGAGGAGAAAAGACGGGTGAGTTAGCCACATAGGGTAATGAGTCCATACAGGTTTCGGGTTGAACCAGATGGTAAATCCAAACAGACAAGATCTGGTTGACCCACAAACACCTAGCTTGTCCATTCAAGAAAAATTTTCAGATTGTTTGTGTTAATTATGTTTACAAAGCATTACTTACATTAGTTACGAAGAAAATGGGTTAAATATTTGATGCATTAAAATAAACTTTGGGTGACTTCCAACCTGTTCGACCCATTTAGATCAAACACAACCCGACCCAACACTAATGAGTAATGGGTTGAAACTGCTTAACTGTCACCTTTACAAGAATAAAACAAAAAAAGTGGCTTGCATACCTGCCATGGAGTACATTTATTCCATCTTTTGTATTATTTGGCCATAAATCAAGTTCTATAGCCCGAACGCCTCTTTGAAGAGCCTTTATGATTGGTACTTCACTGGAATCACTACTAAGTTGATTTCCAGTAAGGTATGAGTTGTGACCGGTGTATATAAAATAATGTTGCAATGGAGCTGTCATATCATGATGTGCCTGAAATGGTACGTGTTGTTAAAGAACATAACGCCAAACATAAAAATGTAATGCGCTGTACACCAATAGACAAGCAAAAGGCATAAAGATCAAACTTTGAGTGTGGTGCTTGTTTTTTTGTGGGCATCTAACATTCTTGCTCAGTTGCTCTACTTGATGGATCATTAATTATTGAAATGACCATGCGATTCACTTGGTCTAAAGAACTAAAGCTTTTTTTTTTTAAGTTGTTCATCATGTTGATCGCGTATTCTGTTTTGGGATCCTAATGGTCTATAATCGTGTTTTAAAATCTTTCTACCGAATGGTTCAACTCTGCTTAGTACTTATATTAAAAGCTAATACAAGTCATAACAGCTTGACAGTTCATTAAACTTACATGTATCAACATTCATCAAACTTAATGATATAGTTGTATCATACTATCATGTGATAGTGTGTTTTACAATCTGCACATTCACTATCTACATATTACCCCACTTAAATCTTCAAGAAACTTGGTTAAAAAACTAATCTTTTTCATGTGGGTACCTCTGCCTCAAACTCCATCATCCTCAATAATAGACTGCATATATATTAGAAATAGATAGAGTGCATAAATGTAATTATCTCCTACCAAAAATAGGAGATTATGTTGTAACCTTATATAGGGACGTTTATTCATCAATGAAATCATCTTGAATATTATTCACTTACATGGTATCGAGCCAGATCCACTAAACCCTACTGCCACCACCAACGATCTTCTCTTCACCAGTCAATCACCGACCGCCTTCTCCCCCATTCACTCAATGGCCAACACAACCATCCATCCCGCAGTCACCGTCACCAACATCAAAGCCTTCATACTCGTCACCCTTGACAACGAAGCCTCGGACTACAACCTATGGTCCGAACTGTTTCGTATTCACTGCACCGCTTTTCTAGTCTCTGACCATCTTGCGCCCCCGCCCTCCACCCCCTGCCGCCCCCACCGACACTGACGAACAACCTGCTGCCCCTGCGGCTGCTGACTCTTGGGAAAGATTGGATGCTATAGTTCTTCAATGGATCTATGGCACAATCTCCCCAGGACTCCTTAAAACCGTCATCACCAAACGCACTACTGCTTATGCTGCGTGGAAGGCAATCGAGTCCCTGTTTCAAGATAACAAAGCCACACGTGCCTTGTACCTAAAACAGAAATTCTCCACCACTCGTCTGGAAAATTTCTCTTCTATGACCGCCTATTGCCAAGAAATCAAGGTCTTAGCCGATCAACTTGCTGGGGTGGACGCACCTGTCGCTGAACAGGACCTTGTTCTTCAAACCCTTGCTGGTCTCGCCGAGCAATATGAGACTGTCGGAGCTATTCTTCAGAATACCAAACCCTTACCTTCCTTCTTTGAGGTTCGCTCTCAGCTGTGTATGACTGAAACAACGAAAGCAAATCAGGCCAGCCACTCGGCCGCCACGGCCGATACGGCGTTGCTCACACAGAGCCGAACCACCACCTCCATCGCCTCATCAACACCGCCCCCCAACACCACCCGAAACAACAGCCACAACCGTCCCAAGGGACAAAACCGGCGCCGCCAGCCCTCAAACCCCCCACGAAATAGATCTGCTCCTTTTCTTCCCACCCAACCCACCCTTACATTGTCTTTCCTCAGACTTGGGCTCACAACCAATGGTCCAAAATGTTAAGTCAGGCCCAAAACCCAACTCAGCCCAACACAACATCATCGGCCCAATACCCACCCCCTTGTCCCTACCCTTCTAACAGGCCTGCCAATGGACAGGGAATCCTTGGGCCTGGCCCGGCTCAGGCCCACATTGCTACCTACTCTCCCACTCCCACAGACATTGCTCAGGCTCTTTACACTCTCTCGCTGAACCAACCAACTGACCCGATCGGTTACATGGACACAGGTGCATCCGGTCATATGGAGCAACCAGGTAATTTCTCCCCGTCTGTTTTTAATTCTAGCACTAATAAACATATTAACGTTGGAAATGGCACGACCATCCTCGTCGTTGGACAAGTCAATAAAACCTTACCCCACCCTTTCCACCATTCAAACTTAACAACGTCCTTTATGCCCCTAACCTAATTAAAAATCTCATATCCATTCGACGTCTCACAACGGATAACTTATTGTCCATAGAATTTGACCCTTTTGGTTTTTTTGTGAAGGATCTCAAGACCAAGGCACCTATCCTACGATGCAATAGCTCGGGAGATCTCTACCCTTTGACAACCAACTTTATCAAGTCACCCAAGTCACCTGTTGCCCTCACTGCTACCACTCAAGATCGTTGGCACCAACGCCTTGGGCACCCGGGCAACAATTTATTGCATTCGTTAAAGTCTTGTTCCTTTATTAAGTTTAATAAACCTTCTACTACGCTTTGTCAGTCATGTGTTTTTGGCAAAAACGTCAAGTTTCCATTTTCTGATTCTATTAATAAAACTTTGTTGCCATTTGACATATCCATAGTGATTTGTGGACATCACCTGTAATTAGTATCGGTGGACACCGTTATTATATTTTGTTTGTTGATGACCACACAGATTTCTTATGGACCTACCCACTGGCCAACAAATCCCATGTGTTCTCCACCTTCATCAAATTTTATAACCTTGTCCATACATAATTTGAAAGAAAAATTAAACAATTTCAATGTGACAACGGCACCGAATACACCAATAATAATTTTAAACAATTCTGTCACTCAAATGGCATGCAATTTCGATTCTCTTGCGCTCACACTTCCCCACAAAATGGAAAAGCCGAACGCACCATCCGCACCTTAAACAACATGATCCGCACCCTCCTTGCTCAAGCCTCCCTACCACCATCCTATTGGCATCATGATCTAGAAAGTGCCACTTACCTCCTCAACATCTTACCTAAAAAGACTCACAATTTCCTCACCTCCACCACCCTTCTCTACCAAACACACCCGACCTATGACCACCTACGAGTCTTTGGTTGCCTCTGCTACCCACTCCTCCCATCTACCTCCATTCACAAACTAGCACATCGGTCCAGACCATGTGTTTTCCTCGGCTATCCAACGAACCATCGCGGTTATAAATGTTATGATTTAAACACCAAACAAACATTTATTTCCCGCCACGTTCAGTTCGAGGAATCCATTTTCCCCTACTCCATTCAACACCCAACCACCCCATCCACCTACAACTTTCTTTTCCAAAATATTTCTCCCATTCTCTGGCCCTCTGTCCAAGCACCTTCAACACCCTCCACTCCACCACCGCACCCACCTGTGCCACCTATTACCACCGCACAATCACCCAACAACCCTCAATCACCAACTGGCCCACACCCTACCAGCCCGGCACCACCTATATCCCCCAACGACCCAATCCCATCTACCCCCTCCAGGCCCAATACCCCTATCCTACAAACCTATAGCCGACGGCCCAAACAGGTTACCACGGCCCAACAACCACCAGCTACGGCTCACCCAACCAGCGCCACGGCCAACATCCCCCCTCCTCTCCGAATCAACCTATTACGAACCAGATCAACAACCGCACCATGCGTACTCGCGCTATGGATGGCATCTCCAAACCAAAAATCCCCTTTAACCTTCACACTAATCTCCCCTGCTTGCCTTGACCAGCCCAGAATGGCATGCTGCCATGACTAACGAGTTTAGTGCTTTAATTAAAAATGAGACCTGGGAGTTAGTACCCCGCTCACCGGATATGAATGTTATTAGATGCATATGGTTATTTAAACACAAATTCAGGTCTGACGGCTCACTTGAACGGTACAAGGCAAGGTTGGTTTGTGATGGTCGTACTCAACAGGTTGGCATTGATTGTGGTGAAACATTCAGCCCGGTGGTTAAACCCACCACTATACGGACGGTTCTTACTTTGGCTATTTCTCAGGGGTGGCCTATTCACCAGTTGGATGTCACCAATGCATTCCTTCATGGTCATCTACAGGAGACAATGTACATGTATCAGCCTATGGGCTTTCGTCATCACGACTTTCCTGATTATTTTTGTCGCCTAAAGAAGTCTCTTTATGGCCTCAAGCAAGCACCGAGAGCTTGGTATCAACGATTTACTGATTTTGTTTTATTACAGGGCTTCACTCAGTGCAAATCAGACAACTCTTTATTCGTTTATCATCAGGGCCGCGACATTGCTTACCTTCTTCTTTATGTGGATGATATTATCCTTGCCACCTCCTCTGACACTCTCCGTCACACTCTAATGTCTACTCTTGCAGGAGAATTCGCTATAAAAGATTTGGGGCCTCTTACCTACTTCCTCGGCATCTCCGTTCAGCGCAAGGACAATGCGTTATTTCTTTCTCAGCACGCTTATGCCAAGGACATCATTCATCGAGCAGGGATGGACTCGTGCAAAGCAGCCGCCACTCCAGTCGATACTCAGCAGAAACTCGGGAGTCAACCAGACTCTTTATTTGAAGATCCTACTACTTTTCGTAGTCTCGCAGGAGCTTTGCAATATCTCACATTCACCCGCCCTGACAGCACTGTCCAACAGGTTTGTATGCACATGCATGCCGCAGGTACGACACATTGGAATGCTTTAAAACGCATTATCCAGTATCTTCAGGGAACTTCTGACTATGGTCTTCACCTTGCTGCCTCGCCCAATCTCACTCTTCTGACTGTGTCTACCTTGGTGACAACCTGGTCTCCTGGTCGTCCAAACGCCAGTCTACCATCTCTCGCTCCAGCGCGGAAGCTGAGTACCGCGGAGTCGCCAATGTTGTTGCGGAGATCTGCTGGCTAAGGAATCTAATGCTTGAACTTCATCGGCCTCTCTCCAAGGCATCCCTCGTCTACTGTGACAACATCAGTGCGATCTATCTATCCAATAACCCGGTTCAACATCACGGACTAAACACATCGAGCTAGATATACATTTCGTCCGTGAGCATTTTCAAAAAGGCCTTGTTCGAGTATTACATGTCCCACCTCGGTTTCAAGTTGCTGACATATTCACTAAAGGTCTTCCCCGGGTCCTCTTCGACGATTTTCGCTCCAGTCTAAGCATCCGTTCTCCTCCCGCTTCGACTGCGGAGGTGTAATAGACTGCATATATATTAGAAATAGATAGAGTGCATAAATGTAATTATCTCCTACTAAAAATAGGAGATTATGTTGTAACCTTATATAGGGACGTTTATTCATCAATGAAATCATCTTGAATATTATTCACTTACACTCAAGAACCTCAACTTTGACTTTCTAGGTTGAACTTATAAATTTTCAACTCTAAAATTGACCTAAAACTCTAAAAAATCCACCAATAAAATGCAATTAAACTCACAATACTAACTTCAAGCTAAAACTATCACATCACCAACATGACTTATAAAGGGGTATGTTATTGATACATCCAATTTATTTTATTCTCTCTATATCTTTCTATACATACATATAGATACACGGAGAGAGATAGAGACAATAGGGTGTCTCAATAACAAAAATGGGTGTTTGTATAACACAAACCCTTATAAAAACTATCAAAAACCAAAATGCAGATCTATATTTGACCAAAGCAAAAGTCAAAATACAAAATTGAAAGATAACAACAACACACACCTGAGTTCTTATGGGCCCATTAATGTCATCAAGTAACAGATAACGAAAGAAATCATCAACAGTGAAAACATATTGGGTCGAATAGGACCCTGACGGGTTAACGACCCGACCCATGACCCGACCCACATCCTCAATTGTGACCCCTTCTTCCCCCTGAAACTCAATCAAGAACCTTAAGAATTTATCCGGCGACATCTCCGATCCACCGGTGGAATATGATTTGAAGACGTCGATCACGTCCGCCGGTGGACCCAAATCGCTGATTTTGAACTTCCGATTGAAATACCCAAACATTTTGTAATAATCATG
Organism: Flaveria linearis; assembly: GCA_024085815.1. Lineage (NCBI taxonomy): Eukaryota > Viridiplantae > Streptophyta > Magnoliopsida > Asterales > Asteraceae > Flaveria > Flaveria linearis. The sequence goes on along the minus strand of CM044005.1, from coordinate 16,037,875 downwards.
GCCTCCTGTGCCATTTTTCTTCTTTGATCTCTGGTTTCTTCATCTTGGTACATGTGTGGGTTTGTGGGTTTGAATGCATTTATAAATCTTTTTAATGAGGGTTAATCTTACGTAAATTGTGAAAATGAACGTGAAAATTGTTTGAAGAATTGATCGCGAGGATCAAGAATGATGATCGGAGGGAATGGTTATGGTTCTACAAATTCGGTATTGTTTCAAGTTTGATTGCCTTTGTTTTATTAATATTAATTTAAAACTAATTGGTTATTGTCCTTGTTCACCAAAACTTGTGATCGCCCTCGTAAATAAACCCGCCATAGGTGAGAAAGTCCAGCGGCTTAAAACATAACCTTCTATTTTTTTTTTTTATCTTTTGAGAGCATTCACAGCTCGTTATTTATTTTTATGTGAGTGAATATTTTATATTACAGGATAGTTATGAGTTGTTGTGAGTGAAAAAGTTAGAAAATTTATAAGAATTGCGTGTTTTCTCATATTTGAGAATGATGAAATAAGGATGACATTTGTATATTCTTTTTATTTTTGAATCTAATTTTATAAGTTATAACTTACTGTAGGAATTATTTTAGATGTTATCTTGTGCATCATTTTAATTAATTAAATACCACAATATACCAAACAATTACTATAGACTATAGTGTAAACTAATCGAACGTGAGCTTTCTCATTTAACTTATTCGAGTTTGACTTGGCTCGTATAAAGCTTTATTCTAAAAGCTTACGTTTAGACTTGTTTAGCTTAGAGTTTTATTTCTAAATCTCAAGCTCATATATAACTGCAGGACATGTGAAGGGGGTCAATGTGATAGTTTTACAGTGTTAGGAGAGAGTTAAAACACTTAGCAAATCAAATAGGGAACCGGATTACGGTGAAACAAAGAACACAAGTAAAGAACATAACAAGAACACAATAATATGGTTTTTTCAAGAATGATGTATATTGTTCTCAAGTTTTTAGAAAGTGTTACAAAGCTTAAAATCAAATGACAAGTACGTGAGATACTTTATACTGCATTCTATAACCAGTCATATTTTAAAGACCAGCTGGAAACACTAATTGTAACATCTCGTATTTTATGAAAATTGAAAATAACAATAATAATAATAATAATAAAGATAATAATAATAAATAATAGTAATAATAATAATGATAATAATAATAATAAAGATAATAATAATAATAATAATAATAATAATAAAGATAATAATAATAATAATAATAAGGATAATAATAATTATAATAAATAATAATAATAATAATAATAATAAAAACTTAGAATTAAATTACAGGGGGTTGTTTTGTCATTTTGAAAACTTTAAATAAAAGTTTATTACATAAAATAATAGAATTCGAAAGTGCAGGGACCATTTATGTAAATTATTCAAATTACCCAACCGCCCCCCTTTTCCCCGTCGGAACTTCTCGCCGCCGGCCAACGGCTCCGACGAGCCCGCAGCAGCCAACTCACTCGGTTTTTAATCGAAACAAACACCCCGACACATTCACGTGGGGGATTCGAACTCATGCCTCAAAAACAATTTAAAAATCGAAGCTTTCAGTGCGATCCAAGAACCGTCCCACGCCTGCGGCTACTTTAGCAGTCCATCGATCGCACTACACATTAATAATCAAATTAACTTCACACGAACAATCATATACCTGTAACTAATCGAATACAACACTCACTTCTACCTGAATCAAACAAAAACTCATCTCATTCGATCATCACTGTCGCGGACCTGTAACTCAACCCAATCCACTGTACGAGCATTATTAATCCAAATTAAGTGAGGGCTATTACTCAGCATCACCATCCGAAGCTTCATACAAGTTTAATTTGGTTATCAACCTCGTTTGCACCATGAATCAACATTCACCTCGTCGCAACTCGTTCTTACACTTGAGATCTTCAAATCGAACTCAATCATGTAAGTTTTACACATCTATGTACTCGTTTTTGCGTGGGCAGTCAAAGCCCTATGATTAAATTCATTAACACCATCAAATCGAGGTTCAATTTTGGAGTAATCGAATTCTAGGGTTTATGAGTTGGAAAATTGGGGTTTTCTTTAATTATTGAATTTATAAATTATTTTCCAAATCTTAACAGATTCGGGCCTTAGCCCCAGCGAACCCAATAGGCAAGAGGTCCCGGGTTCGAACCGGGCCTCTGCCATTTTATTTTTTTAGCTTAAAATCATTTATTTTATTTCAGAAAAATTATAGAATAACATTAAATTTAAATAAAAATCATTTTAATTAATAAACACCTTTAGAATTTATTTATTAGATTCTTGGACATAATTTAATAAATATAAAATTATATTATAATAATTTTGCAAGAATAATTTGTTTGTAAAATTTATTACAAATTTTAAAACTTTATAAATCGCCTTGAAATCAATTTATCATCTTAATCGATAATTATAATTGATTACTTACTTTGATTTCTATAATAATAATTAAATGTGTAAAATTATTATTAATATAATTACTAATTAATTATTAAAAATTAGTTATTGTACATATTATTATCAAAACAAACCCTTATACCTTTTTTTCTTCTCTATATTATTAACCTTATAATTTTTAAAATCATAAATAAATCTTATAACTCGTTTCAAATCATTCTAAATTATTATTCTTACAAATCGTATAAATGGATAAATAGTTATTAAATTAATTATTTCTTTTTACATTTTATATTTATAATCATCAAAACAATTAATATAAATTAAAGTGTTTAATCACATATTTCATCTTTATTTAACCAAAATGTAATCGATTGCTTTATTTTATTAGATTTAGTTATTAAAAACCCCCAAACTCCAAATGAAACCCTAGATCACGTTTATTCGTTAATCTTACCTTTAAACTTAACCTTTGTATATATATATATATATATATATATATATATATATATATATATACACGTTAGGTGTCTTGTAAAATGAATCGTTGGAGCCCCGTTAATTTCCTACTATCATCTTGTCTATACCAAGGTGAGTTTCCTTGCCCCTTTTTACTTTATTTCACACCATTTTGAGGTGAAACATGATACTTATACATTATACACTTATAAACGTTTGAGACTTATAAAGCACTTGCAATTCATCTTTATATTTTGTCATGGTTATTTGTGTGTTGTAAGTGATTATATGAGATATATAGTTTGTTACAATCATTAACTATTGCTAGCCTGGTGACGTCTTAGATCTTTGGGCCTGACAAGCCTATTTGGTGCTAAAGTCGATGAGCATACGACTCCTAGGAGCCGTATGCTTGTGCACTAGGGAACCAAATACACTTAGCCAATCTTATATACTTGTAATCAAGTCGAGGTTTGATTGTAAAGATATGTGTTCTATAACCTTACTAGCTTATAACCTATGACATGAATTGCTACTTATAATCTTTTCATATTATGTATGAAAACTTGGGAAACTCACCAACTATTTTTAGTTGACCTTTTATTTTTATCATGTTTCAGGTAACCCCCGAGTTTAGAGTGATCTTTTAAAGCTTGCAATAAAACTAGGACGTGGACCTAGTTAAATAAATAAAATGCTATGTTATGTTTGATTTATGTTTGAACTTATTGCGTATTTGAGGCTTATGTTTGTAATCACTTTTGAAACTATTAATTTGAATATTTACATTTAAACATAGCGTTATGTGGCTGTGAACAATCGTAACTCTCACACCTCGACGATTCCGCCGTCTAGGTTGGGGTGTGACACTAATCTAGACAATAAGATCAATGTAAAGTCAAAAGACAGATTGTCTTTTGACTAGTGACTATAACATGTCATAACTCACATCCTTATCAAATAAAAAAAGATAAAGTATAAAAATAAAAAGTTACAGACTCAATACCTTAATCTACAGTTTGATAAAAATATGAACTTTTTACCAACTTATATAAGTTAGTAAGTCTTTAGATGTGGCAGCGAAAAATGGTTCAGTTTTTGTCAAAAGTGATTCAGAAAAAACATATTTTCTCTGTCTTCAGAAGAAATCAGTCTCTTGCCTTCGGAAAACTTTTTCTTTAAAGATTCGAAAAACTTCATCTTTGACTTCGGAAGATTTGGTCTTTTGGATTCGGAAGATTTGGTTTTTTTGCTTCTGAAGATTTGATACTTAGTGTATTTCATTAAGGTTTATCAAATTTTCTAAAGTAACTTTCTTGTACTTCACATGTGCATGCTGAGAACTCTTTGATCGCATAAGCCTCTAAGTGCAATTCTTACAATAACTATTTATCGTTCATTTTACACAACCGACAAACTTTTTGTATATAAACTAATATGTCTCTCATTAATTAATGTTGTTGCATATTTCAATCTGAACAGATCTGGATTATACCTCTAAGTAGAAGATGAGACAACAAACTATCATCTTCGATCCATAATTATAATCTTCCACATGTCTTGCCTGTGATATGGCATCAAAGTTACAGGTTTGTTACGGGGCCAAGGAGTTTAGCCCCAAGGGTACACAGATGTCAAATTAGTCGAGTAATCATGACATGACCTGCCATACGTATGCTCAAGTGTATTGGTATTTGTATATATAAGATCGAAAGAGAGCAGAGAGAGGAGAAACAAACAAACAAACAAACAAACATGTTTATAAAAAATGAGGAGAACACCTATTTACATAAGGTGTACTGTTTGCCCTAATGGGCTATTTATTCTTAAAGGATTCACATCAGCATCATCATTCATCTTCTCATCTTTAAATTATAAAGAAAACACACATAAATTAATAAATTTACTCCTACATCATGTTTCTTGTCCCCATCTCCATCCCCTAATTTTTTGTGAGAAACCATAATGATGCTTCATATTTAGGGGTCATTTTTTGTTCCCTGTATCTATTGTTTTATATTTTTTATGACTGGTTGTGAGCAGAAAAAAAAATAAAAAAAAAGAATAATTACGGATTATTTAATTGAAATAACGGTAGATATGGAGAAGGTGACGTGGTAGTTTTTTAAAGTATAAATAAATAATTTAAGAATATTGATTTTTTTTGTTAATTATGGGAGATTGAGATGAAACAGTTGTCGTGAATGATCAAAGCCTTACATAAAGATAATCCCATGCAGATACCTCTACAATTAATAAAATCTCTTTAGATACTTTTTAATATCAAATAATAAACAACGAAAAAGGTAAGACAAGGTCAAGTTCTAAAATTCCAATCGGTGAAAGATCCACCGCGAATCCCTCGTTGATATTGCTATAGATGCCTCGTAAATTTTGTCGTTGATAGTCGACAAATGAGTTGATGATATGCTAGAGAACTAACCACCGGTGATCTATTTGTAATATCGATCGTTCATCCGTCAGTAGTCTCTACTAGCATCTACTTTCAACGATACTTTATTGAGCGTTTCTAATTTCACTAATTAATTACCACCAACAGATCTATCTATCTATCAATGAAATTCTTTGATTTGTAGTGTTATAAAATTACTAGGTTTGAAATTATAAATATTATAATATTAATTGCAACAATAAAACAAATTATGATAGAAAATCATATTCATTTATTGAATCTAATAACTTATTAACACTCTCATCTCATGTCTTCAAAAACCAAAACCATTATAAAAATCAAAACCATGAAGTCAAATCATAACTTGCATCATATCAACTATAATGAATTTGACACTCAAATATTGTTCTCTTCTCGTTTTTGACATTATCCTTAGCCCGATGCTCCTAACATTGGGTGATAATGCCATCATCGGAGAAGAATTATTCTCCACAGATATACTTGGATTGGTTTACAGTATACATCAATGACGGCGATGTTGCTGACTTGAGGGTTCATTGCCACTCGTTTGATGATGATATGGGAGACAAGCCCACGGCACCAAATCAATATTTTCACAGGTCGTTTAGGCAGAACTTCTTGTACTCGACATTTTTCTCGTGTAACTTTAGCTCGATGTCGACTAATCACGAGTTGATCAAAAGTATCGAACTTAATGTTTTTGACTTCGATATATCGATCGAATGTCGGGTTGGAAGTAAAAACTGCTATTGGTTAGCAAAGGATGATGGTTTTTATTTTTCGTTGGACAATAAACCCTTTCCGAATGGTTGGACGATGAAACATACGTGGAAGTGGTGAGATGTCTATCAACACATGCTTGTTTTTTTCAGATTTTAATTTTTTTTCCTTTAATATTGTTAACAATATCTTAAATATGATCCTAACGATTCACATATTTTACCATAAGAAAGTCAAATAAGGAAATCCGTGTTAACACGAGTTATGAAATTTAATGGGAAGATTCTTACATTTTGGTTTATTGTTTTAATCTACTTTTACTAGTAAACTACATGGTAAACTCCTAAACTACATAGTAAAGTACATCTACTTTTGATCATCTAATAACATGATTTAGCCCTAATCTTATATAATGAGTTTTTGAGTTTTAACGACTAGCCTACCAACCCAAGTGAACCTTAAATTTGAAAGATTAAAAGCCGCTGTAAAAAATAATACGGTATGTGAAAGTCTTTCACATACCGTATTATTTTTTTACAGCGGCATTTAAATATACATTTAGAATATAAAACATTTAGAATGCGTTGCATGTAATTTCTAAAACTTAGAACAATTTTACATTTTTTTTCTTAAAAATGTTATTATATAAAAAAATTAGAGAGACAAAGATGGATGAAAGTTATTTTGATTTGGATTTTATCAATAAACTGAACTAGTTTTAATTTTCTAGAATTTGTTATAATTTAGGTTTTCCTAGTATTTTTTTTTTCTGAAGTGGTATCTAAGAGCGTTTACAGCTCGTTTCTCATTTTTATGTGATTGTGTGCCTTATATTATAGGGGATGGTTGCAAGTGGTTGTGAGTGAAGGAGATAGAAAGAACTATAGGGGTTGTATATTGTTTCCCCATATTTGAAGAAACATTGTACAACCCCCATAAATTTTTTTAATATTTTTTAAAGTGGTTGTGAGTGATGAGATAGAAAAGTTAATGATAAATGTATGAAAAAATATTATTTAATTAAAAATGAAAGAGAAAAAATAATAATTTTTAATGTAATTATAAGGATGAAAGTGAGGGATAGTCTCATCTCATGTCTATAAAAGAAAGTTGATGAATAGTGAGTTGATGAATAGTGGTTGTGTACAGCCGGCTGCAAAACCTCGCTTTTAATGTAATTATAAGGATTAATAGTGGTTGTGTACAGCTCGTTTCGCTTATTCTGGTTTTTTTACACACCCCCATAGTCTCATCTCATGTCTATAAAAGCCAAAACCATTACTACCTAATATGAAGAAGGAAAGTTGATGAATAGTGAGAGTTGATGAATAGTGAGTTGATGAATAGTGGTTGTGTACAGGCTGTCAAGCCTAGGGTACAGGTGAATAGTAGATTTACAAGTACTGAAACTTATGGTACAGTCTTTCATGCGAGGATTGTTTAAAAGGGTTTGTTCCCTTTCATTTGTATGTATCAGTTGTAGACTGATTCTCCGACCGTTCAAGATCGTTGTGTGCCACCGTCCCCGCTTCAGCTCTCCGCTCTACCGCCGGTTATGTCTCTCATGGGGTGTACGGGCGGTGTTTTACTCCGGCTGAATGTTCGTCCCTTGGTTTCACCGGCGTCTTCGGCTAAATGTTCGTACATTGGTTTCAGCCGGCTGCAAAACCCCGCTTTTTAAAGAGGGACTGTTCCCCATGGTTTAGGGTTTGGACGGCGGGTACAAGCCGTCATTGCTGTTCGTGGGGGGAAGCCCATGGCCGTGGTCATACTACGGTCGCTTCAATCTTTTCTCCGCAGGCGGTCACCATGGCGGCTGCTTTCGGCTCTATTGTCGCTCCGCCTTCTCATTTTGGTTGAAGTGGAGCAGGCGGTGGTACCGTTGCCATGGTCGGGGCCTGCATGGTCTTTTTTAGATGATCACTGTCTTGGGCACCAAGTGGTGACTCTTGTCATCTGTTGACAAATCTGTTTGGATTTTCAGATCTGAGCCCTATTTTGGTTTTATGATGATAAAGATTCGTCATCTGAGAACCCATTTGTATGTCTGTGTATTTTGAGGACTCATCTGAGATAAGCCTGTAATCCAATTGAGACCGTGATGCAGAGGGGTAGATGTCTTCGTTGTTTTGGCGTGGCATCTTGGTACGATGTAGCCGTAATGGAGCCGCCTTCCTGAGTCTCCAACCACCTTAACCGACTGTTGTCGGTGGCCTGTGCTGGTTCTGCTGTTTTGTTGACCATGTTCAACTGTTTTTCTGTATTCTTAAACTGTATGTTGGACGTATAAAATTGTTTGCTCGATGATGATGTTCAAGCTACGTCTGAGAGTTATTTTGTTTTGGAATATAGTTATTTGTTGGTGAACTTGATTGTTTGCTCGATAATGATGTTCAGGCAACGTCTGAGAGTTATTTTGTTTTGGAATATAGTTATTAGTTGGTGAACTTGATAATGGGTCTGGGCCTTCTTTAAAGACGCGCAACGCACGTCAGAAAATAAACACTAGTTAAATAAAAATCATAACTTGCATCACATCATCTGTAATGAATTTGAAACTCAAAATTGTTCTCTTCTCATTTTTTCCATCATCCTCATCCTGATGCTCGCAACATCGGGTTGCGATGCTATCATCAGAGTCGAGAATCACTCTCCGCAAATATATTTGGATCAGTTCACAGTATACATCACTGACGGCGATGTTGCCAACTTGAGAGTTTGTGACATCTCGTATTTTCGTTAAATTAAAAGTTAATCTTGGTTAACTTTTAAAAGGACCTTTATTGTCAATTTTGAAACTTTGGGGACTTATTACGCTTGATAATTAATTGGGTGGTTAACAAATTTATTTAATAATAATAATCCTAATAATAACTAATTATAAGAGTAATAATAATAATAATTATGATAATAATAATAATTATGATAATAATAATAATAATAATAATAATAATAATAATAACAATTTATAAAAATTATAAAACTTAAAAAGGGTTGAAACTTAAAAGTTAAGGGGTTAATCTTGGACCTTTAAAATAAATGTTTTGGTATAAAATAACAAAGGCTGAAACTTCAGGGACCATTTCTGTAAATTATTAAAACCCAACCCCTTCTCCCTCGTTTTTCCGGCCGAAGGTTCCGGCCGGCTCCGGCGAGCTCCGGCGAGCTCCGGCGATCTTTAAAATCTCCCAAAAACTCACTTTTAACACCTTAGAATGGACCCAACCGCTTCGTGGAACCGATTCGAACTTGATGATGCCCATTAATTTGAATTTAACTGTGCATTACTACTCCATATAACTCGAAACCGAAACCCATAAAAACTCATAACCGTTCCACACTCAAATCCTTGTAATTATAAAATTAATCATGTATAACCGTTCGTCTAATCATTTAGAAGCTAATGGAGAACTCAATTCCACCTGAAACACACCGGAACCCCTCGAATAATTCTCACACTTCATCGCAACCTGCAACCATAGTGTTCATCAACATCCAATCGATCTTAGGTGGAATTATTAGAGGGATTTAGGTCGCCTGGATCCTTGGAAGCTTCCCGTGCAAGGAATTTAGATAATATCAACGACTGCAATCTGAACCACTTCCACTACAGTTGTGACTTGTTCTTCATACGCGCACATCGGTTTCGTTTCAAATCGGGTAAATTAAACACATACATATACTCGAATTTACATGGGGAATCAAAGCCTCATGTTTATTTCAGTAATTGTTATCGTTTTGATGATCAATTTGGTCCTTAATCGAATCTAGGGTTCATGTTGATTTGGGGGTTTTCTGAGTTTGTGGTTATAAACTTCAAAAACCGGGTGATACCTCGGCTGTAGGCTTTGGTTCACCAGTTCCGTGCCCCCTTGCTAACCTTGAGGTCCCGGGTTCGACCCCAGGCACCCTTAAGTATTTTTAAGGCCTTTTCAGCCATATATTCATTTTAGAAAATTTTTAATAAATATAAAAATAACTTTTGTAAACTTTAAATATATTTTGGGCACCAAATAATTTTTCAGATTTTATTTAAAATTAAATAACTTTATTTAAATTTTTTACAAAGGTTATTTAGGTTCAATTTTGTTAAAAAGAATTTGCAAATAATACACAATAAAATAGTTTTGGTTTAAACGTTATTTTTTTAAAATCATGGCTATCTTAAAATGTTTATTTAAAACTTATATTTAAACTTTATATGTTGCTACAAATGAGTTCTTTTAAAATAATTAAATAATTATTTATGTAAAATTGAACTTAAAACAATAAATCTTTATAATATTAATAGGCTTTATATTAAAGTTTTATCAAATTATTTACAAATATTGTTTTCTTATAAAATATACTTTAACTAACGGTTTAGATTAATATTTTTCTTAATTATTCTTCGTTAATCATAAAGATTTAATTATATTTTGAACTTCATCATTATATCTAAATTCATTTCTAAAACACTTAATAATTCATCTAATGGATTAAAAATATGAATATTTACTTTATAAATTTAATTACTTAACAAAACTCATAATTCTATCAAAACCCTAATTCTTATTTGAACGTTAATCATATTATTAACCTTAAACTTGTAAAATATATTAAGATGCTTGTAATGGATACTTTGGATCATCGTTTAATCTTTTATTATCATCTTGTAATGCATATATCAATGTGAGTATTTTCATACCCCTTTTTCTTATTTTCACACTTTGGGGTGAAAAATATTAACTTATATCATTACACTTGTAAACTTATTTGAGACTTGTAAACTTTATGGCAATGCATCATGTAAAGTTGTGGTTAGTTGAACTTTTGTGGTTACCATGTTATGGCGTTATGTGTACAATCATTAACTATTGCTAGCCCAGCGAAGTCATAGATCTATGGGCCAGACAAGCCTGCTTGGTTGATCCAAGTACACTTAGCTGATCGTAGATACTTTTAACGTTTGAGACATGTAAAACTTTGTCGAGGTTTGATTGTTGCATTGTTCATAACATCCCTAATCACTTTATTTACTAACTTATGACTTGAATTGCCATCTTTTATATATTCTATGTATTGAAAACTATGGAATGCTCACCAACATTTTTATGTTGACCTTTTATTTTTAACATGTTTCAGGAATACCTCAATTATGTGTTCTACACTTTGAAGCTTATTACAACTAGGATTGGACCTAGAGATAAAATGGATGATCATGTTATTTGTAGCATTTGTACATGATGTATTCTTTGTTGAAACTTTTACTTGTAATGTTAATAATAAAACTTATGAATAATATATTTGGATTTATTAAATAGCATTATGTGGCTGTGAACAATCGTAACCCTCACATCTCGATGTTTCCGCGGTCAAGGGTGTGGTGTTGAATAATTTTTGTCCTTGATTTCGTCTTCCTGATTTAAACCATTCAAGATTTGAACACCATCATAACCAATTCTATTATCTCGAACTTTGACCCTAAATCTTGTAAGCATGATTTCCCTTTTGTTACATTGATGAAATTTGAAAATTTCTGAATTTCTAATTGAGATACTTTTCCTTTCGTTGTTAAGTCGAACTTTGAACCGTTTGCACCGTGGGATATGCAAGAGTTTGCAAGTCAACCTATGACTAAGGACACTCGTATCTCCTAAATGATTCTAATTCATCAAAACAAGGGTGATTCCCTTACTTTGGTGATGATTCTTCATTCGTTTTGATAAATGGTTTCCAATTGTGTGTTTTATGAAATTTCACCCTCTGGATTAGGGTGATTTCCTTATATTGAGGATTGACTTCAATTATTCTCATTGGAACTTGCATTTCATAAACGACATGATCTCACCAAAATAGGATTGAAACCCGTACTTTGGGGAAAAATGTCAAACCTCGATTGTTTTCTTGTCATAATGAAGCCCAAGGCGTGAATTCCATACTTTGATGATAATTTCATTTTCATGGATGGTATTTTCTCAAATGAAACGACCACATCAAAGTAAGAGTAAATTCTGGATTTTGATGAAGAAGTTCATCTTGTTATATCTTGTTTTTGTAAAATTTCACCGTTAAGATAGGAGTGATTTTCCTTACCTTAATGGTGAGTTACCTCGTCTTATTTCTGTGGATCCTCAACAATGAGTTAGGATCGAATTTTTTTGATTGGTAAGTTAGTGGTCATACCTTGGGAATACACCATCAAGATAGGAGTGAAAACCACACCTTGATGACTATTCTCATTTCTTGATCTTCAACTTACCAAGGTTATAATCAAGTGACGAGAAGCATGTAGTAACTTAAAGGGTGAAACAATGTTAGTGTTTCGACCTATCAAGCCAAAGCATGATCTCTGAACTTGAAAGGAGACCCGATCGCTTTAGGTTGATTTTGATTCCAAGCTTGGGGCATTTAAATTCTTAAATCGATTTCTTTCCCTTTATTCTTATGTTTTGATTTGATCTAGCTATATGGAACCATTTATTCCTTATTCATCGACTTTCATTTTGAGTTATCATCAAAACCTGATTGCGCGATGGTAGCCTTCCTAAACAATCTTTCTGCTAAAGACATTATCAACTTATGCTCATGTCTTTCTAGTCATACAAATGTTCTCAGTTGTGCTTATGGTTTGTTGAACTGCATATGTAAACTGTACTTAGAGACTGCTACCTTGCAAAACATGTTTACAAATACCTTTCTTATTGTTTGCGTCATTACTTGAATCGCTTTCGAATCCTTAACCTTGGAACCTTTAAAACTCTATTTGATTTCGATCAACGAGACTCGTTATTACTTACATTGTGACGTGGAGGTTCATAAACCTTCGTAACTTGTAGTCATGGGTTTGACATAAAGGAAAAGACGTAACTTGGTATGTGTCCAAGTGTCTTACCTTCACATATGACAAAACTTAACCTTCGTGTTCCCGTGAATCTTCTTTTTAACTTCTCATCACTGAATACCTCTTATTTTAGATGTCATGATGACAATTGGTGCATTATAGACCAATTGGCTAATTTCATATTGACTTATGTGGGATAACGGGTCGAGAAATTTACTTGTATCTGTTTCAAATATTCGTATACCGTGGTATGGCGTTAAAACATCGATCGTTATTTTGGATAACCGATTCACTTTTTGTTTTAATAATGTTCCTAACCATTTCGTTGCGAACTCATTCTAAAATCTTCGCATATCGTATTACTCTTAGACCGATGGTTTGATCAAAAGAGCAATACATATTCACAAGATATGTGTTAAGATCGTTTCATCAAATATAGTGACGTTTGGGATTCTTAAATTCCAACGACCACTCTCTCTTACAATCGTTGGTCTTTTATTGATTTCGAGACATCACCTTACTACAAAACTACATTCTAGACGTTGTGGCTTATAAGTCTAACATACCATGGTAACTCGTCATCGTTTTTCCAACGTTTCAACTCAAAATGTCTCGTATTTCACTGGAAAAGTTCAAGTTGGCATATATTATGTCAAGGGATTTGTAAGATTCCATAAAGTGAAATATCTCATCTGTAATTAAACGTCAGTCACTGTTCGTTTGTACACTTATCTTCCACTTTAACTCTTTTATTCATTTAAGTTCATTCTTAATTTCGGGACGAAATTCTTTTAAGTTGGGGAGACTGTGACATCTCGTATTTTCGTTAAATTAAAAGTTAATCTTGGTTAAGTTTTAAAAGGACCTTTATTGTCAATTTTGAAACTTTTGGGACTTACTATGCTTGATAATTAATTGGGTGGTTAACAAATTTATTTAATAATAATAATCCTAATAATAACTAATTATAAGAGTAATAATAATAATAATTATGATAATAATAATAATAATAATAATAATAATAATAACAATTTATAAAAATTATAAAACTTAAAAAGGGTTGAAACTTAAAAGTCAAGGGGTTAATCTTGGAACTTTAAAATAAAATTTTTGGCATAAAATAACAAAGGCTGAAACTTCAGGGACCATTTCTGTAAATTATTAAATCCCAACCCCTTCTCCCTCGTTTTTCCGGCCGAAGGTTCCGGCCGGCTCCGGCGAGCTCCGGCGATCTTTAAAATCTCCCAAAAACTCACTTTTAACACCTTAGAATGGACCCAACCGCTTCGTGGAACCGATTCGAACTTGATGATGCCCATTAATTTGAATTTAACTGTGCATTACTACTCCATATAACTCGAAACCGAAACCCATAAAAACTCATAACCGTTCCACACTCAAATCCTTGTAATTATAAAATTAATCATGTATAACCGTTCGTCTAATCATTTAGAAGCTAATGGAGAACTCAATTCTACCTGAAACACACCGGAACCCCTCGAATAATTCTCACACTTCATCGCAACCTGCAACCATAGTGTTCATCAACATCCAATCGATCTTAGGTGGAATTATTAGAGGGATTTAGGTCGCCTGGATCCTTGTAAGCTTCCTGTGCAAGGAATTTAGATAATATCAACGACTACAATCTGAACCACTTCCACCACAGTTGCGACTTGTTCTTCATACGCGCACATCGGTTTCGTTTCAAATCGGGTAAATTAAACACATACATATACTCGAATTTACATAGGGAATCAAAGCCCCATGTTTATTTCAGTAATTGTTATCGTTTTGATGATCAATTTGGTCCTTAATCGAATCTAGGGTTCATGTTGATTTGGGGGTTTTCTGAGTTTGTGGTTATAAACTTCAAAAACCGGGTGATACCGCGGCTGTAAGCCTTGGTTTACCGTTCCGTGCCCCCTTGCTAACCTTGAGGTCCCGGGTTCGACCCCGGGCACCCTCAAGTATTTTTTAAGGCTTTTTCAGATATATATTCATTTTAGAAAATTTTTAATAAATATAAAAATAACTTTTGTAAACTTTAAATATATTTTTGGGCACCAAATAATTTTCCAGATTTTATTTAAAATTAAATAACTTTATTTAAAAATTTTTTTACAAAGGTTATTTAGGTTCAATTTTGTTAAAAAGAATTTTAAAATAATACACAATAAAATAGTTTTGGTTCAAACGTTATTTCTTTAAAATCATGGTTATCTTAAAATGTTTATTTAAAACTTATATTTAAACTTTCTATGTTGCTACAAATGAGTTCTTTTAAAATAATTAAATAATTATTTATGTAAAATTGAACTTGAAACAATAAATCTTTATAATATTAATAGGCTTTATATTAAAGTTTTATCAAATTATTTACAAATATTGTTTTCTTATAAAATATACTTTAACTAACGGTTTAGATTAATATTTTTCTTAATTATTCTTCGTTAATCATAAAGACTTAATTACATTTTGAACATCATCATTATATCTAAATTCATTTCTAAAACATTTAATAATTCATCTAATGGATTAAAAATATGAATATTTACTTTATAAGTTTAATTACTTAACAAAACTCATAATTCTATTAAAACCCTAATTCTTATTTGAACGTTAATCATATTATTAACCTTAAACTTGTAAAATATATTTAGGTGCTTGTAACGGATACTTTGGATCATCTTTTAATCTTTTATTATCATCTTGTAATGCATATATCAATGTGAGTATTTCCATACTCCTTTTTCTTATTTTCACACTTTGGGGTGAAACATGTTAACTTATATCATTGCACTTGTAAACTTATTTGAGACTTGTAAACTTTATGGCAATTCATCATGTAAAGTTGTGGTTAGTTGAACTTTTGTGGTTACCATGTTATGGTGTTATATGTACAATCATTAACTATTGTTAGCCCAGCGAAGTCATAGATCTATGGGCCAGACAAGCCTGCTTGGTTGATCCAAGTACACTTAGCTGATCGTATATACTTTTAACGTTTGAGACTTGTAAAACTTTGTCGAGGTTTGATTGTTGCATTGTTCATAACATCCCTAATCACTTTATTTACTAACTTATGACTTGAATTGCCATCTTTTATATATTCTGTGTATTGAAAACTATGGAATGCTCACCAATATTTTTATGTTAACCTTTTATTTTTAACATGTTTCAGGAATACCTCAATTATGTGTTCTACACTTTGAAGCTTATTACAACTAGGATTGGACCTGGAGATAAAATGGATGATCATGTTATTTGTAGCATTTGTACATGATGTATTCTTTGTTGAAACTTTTACTTGTAATGTTAATAATGAAACTTATGAATAATATATTCAAAGCTTTTTATATGGTTTTTTTTGCGGTCGGTTACGGTTCTGCCTCCGGCGGAGGAGGGCGATGGCCGCTTGGCTTGCCGTTTTCAGCGACGCCGCATGGCCTGTCGTCTTCGGACATCTGTGCCGCCACAAGTTTGGCCGGTTGCGGTTCTGTTTCCGGCGGAGGGCGATGGCCGCTTGGCTTGCCGTTTACGGCGACGCCGCTTGGCCTGTTGTCTTCGGACATCTGCGCCGCCACAAGTTCGGCCGGGTGCGGTTCTGCTTCCGGCGCAGGAGGGCGATGGTTGCGTGGCTTGCCGTTTCCGGCGACGCCGCTTGGCCTGCCGTCTTCGGACATATGCGCCGCCATAAGTTCTTTGTTTCTCTTTTTTTTGGTGTGACAAGATGTCGGCGGGATCAGTATACTTTTTTCGCTTTCCATTTCTGCCACAAATGTTTGTGGGTGTTTACTTAGGCCCACCATTTCTTTTCTTTTAAGGGGATGATCTGTTCATTTGATTCGGCGACGCCGCATGGCCTGTCGTCTTCGGACATCTGCGCTGCCACAAGTTTGGCCGGTTGCGGTTCTGTTTTCGGCGGAGGGCGATGGCCGCTTGGCTTGTCGTTTACGACGACGCCGCTTGGCCTGTCGTCTTCGGACATCTGCGTCGCCACAAGTTTGGCCGGTTGTGGTTCTGCTTCCGGCAGAGGAGGGCGATGGTTGCTTGGCTTGCCGTTTCCGGCGACGCCACTTGGCCTGTCGTCTTCGGACATCTGCGTCGCCATAAGTTCTTTGTTTCTCTTTTTTTGTGTTACAAGATGTCGATGGGATCAGTATATTTTTTTCGCTTTCCATTTCTGCCACAAATGTTTGTGGGTGTTTACTTAGGCCCACCATTTCTTTTCTTTTATGGGGATGATCTGTTCATTCGATTTACAGTAGAGAGAGACGGTTAGAGAGAGAAACATTACAAAAACGATTTGGATTGATTGTATTTTATACTACATTGCATCACATACGCCGCCGCCGCAACTTTATAGGTTTGTTTTAGATGTGGGTTTGAGGTTTGGGGGTGCGGTTTTTTTACGGGTTGTTGTCGGTTTTCTATTTTGGACTATGCGTATTCTTGCGATTTTGATGTTCGTCTGTTTTGTGTATGGTGTTGGGCTTTGATTAAGTTTTTAGTTCTGTATGTTCTGGCATGTTATGGATTTGAGGTTTTGATGTGCTTTACTTTGTGTATTTTGCTGACTTTTTGGTTTTGAACATTCATTTTGATATTGGTTTCGGGTTACTTAAAACTCGCATAGACGCGGCAACTATTTTAGTTTATCATATAATAATAGTAGTAGTTCAAATTATATCTATCTTAAAAAACTTTATTATATAATATTACGTGTTTATTTTAATGTGTAAATTTTGTTTTGAACGAGTTGAGTCAAATATTATAATTTTATTTCGTTGGTATAAATTCAAGTTACTCTATGTTTTGATGTAAATTTTGCTATGAAATATATTAAAGCGATTGTAATCTATGCTTTATCATGTCGCCTTCTTTCCCACACTTGCTTATTTTGATGTACATTTTGAGTTGTTATACGTTCGATAAAATTATTTTATCACTTTTACGAATTACGATGAAGTAGCCGTTAAGGTTATCGATGGAGTGAGAGTCGCAGCGGCGAGTTTGTTTTAACTTTCTATATGCTTTAGGATTTTACATTGGAATGTTAACTGTTACATTTTGTTTGACATTTGCGTTTTGATATTTGGGATCATGACGAAAGACCCCGCGCAACGCGCGGGGCAAAAAATCTAGTTATTATTATTTAGGTAAGCTAGATCTTGTAAGAAAAAAACTTTAATTCTTGATCAATAACAATTTTTAGTTTCATACTTAATATTAACACTTATATAATTTTTATTTTTATTTTACCATGAGCTATCCATTTACATAAGTGTTATATACACATACTTGATTTCCACTAGATTTATTATTAAAAATCAAGAAATAAACCTTATCGTAAACAAACTCAGTGAATGTTAAGAGTAAATGAGTAAACAAATGTGATATCGATTTACCTAGAGACATGGTTACCCTCCATTAAGGCATACTTCCGTTAATCCTTTTGTTAAATTTAAACAACAATGTAGGTTTGCGTTTTTCTCTAACGATCTCTTACTAACTTAGACGTTTACCTTAAAAAACCTACCTTGTTAACAGACATGTGAATATTTTCTGAACTATTTTAGTACGCCATGTATTACACGTGTTAAATAAATTACTTATGAATAATAATTATAAGTAAAAAATAATTTCTTTGTTTTTTAAAAAAATTCAAACATTTTGTTTCAAAACAAACCATTTTAAAAAAGTGTCATTTCTAAAAAAACCTCATTATAAATCTGAATTTAATTATTTCGGTTTATATAAAATTTATTATTTAAAAACACTAATATTTAAATATTTCATATTTTTAAAAGATTTTGATGTTTTAGAAAAAATTCTTTTCTTAACAAATGTTTCCTTAAAAATTACATTTATAAAAAGAACTATTTCTTAAATTATTAAAAAACAATATATAATCTAAAAAAGACTTAAATTATATCATTTGTGATTAATGTAGTTATTTAGTTGGAGAGATAGACGGAAAAATTAGAATTGGAAACTTTAGAATTGTGAGAAGCGTCCAATTAAAACCTTATTTTATTATAATAGATAAATCAATGTTTTTAGAACCGGATCGGACGTCGAATCGGACTTCTTACTGGTTTGGCGGTCGAACCGGTCGGACCGGATTTAAGAACCGGATAACGTCGTAATTATATATATAGTATATTATAGATATAATCAAATATAAGTAATTTATATATGATTTATATATGTATTTTATAGTTATATATAAAATTTAACTATATTTGTATATCTAACACACTAATTTATGGTTCAACACCCCGTTTTTACCTAAAAAATAAAAGCAACCAAAATCCGGTCTGAACCGGTCCGGTTCCCCGGTTCGACCGAACTACAGTTGACCGGACCGGCCACCGGACCGATTCCTGGACCGATCCCTGGTCGAATTGGTTGGACCGGCCGGTCCGATCCGGTCATGAAAACCGTGAGATAGATAGATAGATTAGTATTTTTAATGATGTAACTGGTGGAGTGGTTAAATGGTTGACCTGGTGTACTAAATGACCCAGATTCAAATTCCACCCTTCCCATTTAACTTCTGCGGCATCCAGGTGAGGGTTTGGCTCGGGGTTTCATCCCGGGTTCGATCCTGATGGGGGGCGAGAGTTTACGGATTCAATCCGGTTCCCGCGCATCTTGGATGTATTGACTTACGACTGACGGCTAGGTACAGGGTAACCAATCCCGATGTAAAAAATAAAAATAAAAAATAAAAAAATAAAAAAATAAAAAATAAAGAAGAAGAAGAAGAAAGATTAGTATTAATGCCGATTAATAAACTAAAAAAAACACTCAACCTAACAGATCTCTCGCCGGACGATGCCTACCAGAAGCAAAATTACTCCGGCCATCGTCCTATGGGCTTTACTTCTCTTCGGAACCCTAGTTCTTGTTATGGTAATTTCACATAATCCTCTATACATCCTTAATAATCCATCAAAAACCTTCAATTTGATGCGATTTCAACGTATTTTTAGCAAAAGTAACTTCCTACAAATCGATGCTTGTTATCCGTTAAATTCGATGCTATTTCATCAATTATTATTATGATCTGGTTACGTGATGGATGGTATTAGTTATTGCAGAATCGGATCAGCGATAGTGGAATTGCTTCAGAACAAAAGTCTCAGGTCAATCGTAAGGTAAGGGAGCGTGTTTCGTTTTGTCAGTGTGAAATTGATGGATGATTATGTGGATTTGATCTTGTTTGTGACTAATTTTTGTCTTTGATTGATCACAATTGACCTGATTCACAGGCTTGAGTGTGATATACGTGGTGATTTAGATCGGATGTGGATTGGAGTTTGGAGGTGATTAATTAGGGTTTGTGGTTTATTGATGTATGTGCATTGATGGTTTGGTTACTAGGCTAAGGGATCAGATGGGGAGCTTGATGAGATTACACACAGGGTGTATTTTGATGTGGAGATTGGTGGAAAGCCCATGGGTATGTTTTATAATCAGCATTCTTTATTTATACTTTCCCAAATCTGAATGTGAACTGTGTTTATACTGGATATAGATGGATACACTGAAGATCTATAGGATAATTATTGTGTTTATGTTAGACCTTCATCAATAATTTGTGAGCTATGACTCTTTTGTAAATCACATATGTATTACAGAAGCAAATGTGATTATTAGAAATTTTGATGTGTGCGCTCTTATTTAGTATTACAAACTGGAGTATTGTTTGTTGATGCGAAGATGTAACTTCATCAGATGCTTTCTATTTATGAATGCTTTGCTTTCAGGACGCATAGTAATGGGCCTCTTTGGGAAGACAGTGCCAAAGACAGTGGGTATGACAACCACATGTACTAAAAATTAGTATTGTTTTTGTATGTTTTGAGGTTCATTGTTTTAAAAAGCACTTGATGAATTCTTCTGTTTGCAGAAATTTTCGAGCTCTTTGCACAGGTAACAAACTAAGTAACTTTTGATCCCCTAAGTAAGTTTTATACTTTATAATTGATGATATTGAAGCAATTTCTTCCATATCTTTTAGGGGAGAAGGGAATTGGGAAGAGTGGAAAACCTCTTCATTACAAAGGGAGTAAATTCCATAGAATTATCCCAAGCTTTATGATCCAGGGAGGTGACTTTACTCGTGGTGATGGGCGTGGTGGAGAATCGATCTATGGTGAAAAGTTTGCTGATGAAAATTTCAAATTGAAACACACTGATCCTGGTAAAAAAGCAGCTTATCCCTAGTAGTAAACACTTATACTAGTTCCTTCTAGTAAAGATTGTTCTCAAATGATCTCGATTGAATGATTGATTCTTTAAACCATTGTATTTTGTTTTATAGGGAGGTGGCAAAATTAACCGGCTGGACTATCCCATAAACACTTGTTTCTTAAATTTATAAATATTTGATGTTTTAAATATTATTAGAAATTCAATTATCGCAAAAATTGTATGAATTTATTTTTATAAAGTGAATTAGGAGGTTTTATGTCTTTCACACTTCTTTTTAGGCAAATCTTTTAGCTTAAACCCTTTTGATCTCTAAGAGATAAAACATAACTCAAGCGTTTTTTTGGAAAATGAGTTGAAATTGTCACCTTTGGTTATTGAAAAAGTGCAAAAAAGACAATTTAGTTTGCAAAATTATTGATTTTGGATAGTTCATGCCAACTGATAGTTCTTTTGGCTTATAGGATTCCATCTTTTTTCTTCCAAATGCTATTTTTATGCACATTTTGGTGTTATATGTCATTTGAATAAGAACAATGACCAGTTTGCAGTGCAGAAGTTGAGCATTTGATCTATATGTTCATTTCTTGACTTGAACAGGAGTTCTGTCTATGGCTAATGCTGGAACTGACACAAACGGTTCTCAGTTTTTCATCACCACGGTTATAACTAATTGGTAAGCTTACTTTCTCCAGTTTGACCTTTGTGGTCAAACTCATCATATTTCAACTTCAAAATGATATGGTGTCTCTTATGAATCTAAACTCCCAAACACTTATAGTCTATACCTGTTATAAGGTTTCACATGGGTTTTCACTTGTCTTGCAAATCTTATACAAAACCATATCAATTTTGAAACTGAAATGAGAATGTTTTTCATATCTCAAAAGTCAGTCTTCTTTTTCTTTTTTTAAGGTTGGATGGGCGACATGTAGTGTTCGGTAAAGTGGTATCAGGAATGGATATAGTTCATAAAATTGAAGCTGAAGGGAGACAAAATGGTACACCCAAAACCAGTGTCGTCGTCGTTGACAGTGGTGAACTGCCCTTGTGAAAGATGTCAAGAAAAGGAACCACTGTTTCATTTTGAAGCTCTCATGTTGTCGTATTAATTATGAAATCTACATAACAAATTCTGTAATCAAAACTAACATCATACGCTGCTGATTGATTGACCAACTCTTACTCATGTTGTCTGGATGGATATGTCTCCGATTTCCATTGATGAAACACGGTCGAGAAGTTCGTAGAGAGATCGGAGCAAAGCGAGACAATTCTCGATCGTTGTTATTGATATCTTCTCTTGAACATTTAAATATATGCGACCTTTTAAGACACACATTAGCATGTCCGTTATGTTGGAGTACAGTGGTAAAAGGCTTTAAAGACAACTCTTTTGACATACACCTAAGTTTAAATCTGGTAAGTAGTGGTTTATGGTATTGTGTAGATTTGCCATTTAAAAGAACTTCAACCTGTTGAATTTACCATATAATATCAGCCTCTTGATTGTGATAGATAGGCTTTTGGTCGATAAAATAGGTTTTATTTCATTTCATGTACTATTAAAAATCTATTCATACGACGAAAGGATTTATAGCCCATGAATGATTTCACGACGAAAGGATTTATAGCCCATGATTCCATGAATGAAAGTACATAATGGTTGAACCAATGAATTGTATGTGGTGGTTCTTACAAAAGTGATAGGTTCATCCTAATTAAAAAATTAATTTCCCTTATCATAGGTGGTGGACCAACTCCATGGAAAAAGCCTCAATGTTAGGCCTATGTGTTATGGTAATTTCAGTGTTAGCGAAAAATGTTGTCACGTCGGTGTCATCTTAACAAGATCTTTTAAGATTTCAAGATTTTCTCACTGTTCTACGACTTTGTTTTATACAATTTTTCAGAGACCATAGCTTCAAAAAATAAGTGAGATTACGAAAATGATTTTAAAAATTTCTCACTTTGGATCCATGTCTTTGTAACTATTTTAGTGATTCGGTAGCATCCATGATTTCATGAATTGGAGTTGACTTAAAAACTCACCATCTACGAGCCGTGCTTTCTATAACATTCACTTTTTGTGCATCTGAATTGGCATCCATGTGTTTGACTTAATGCTTCACTGTTGTTACAACTGATTAGATTCTAAAATCCCTTTTAGCCCTAATTATCATAACATATAATGTAGGATGGATTAATTTTTTTACTTTTGATGTAGTTTGTCGATGAGGACAGAAAGCAAATGATACCCTCAAACTTTATCACATAGTTCATTGCTCTCTTGACGTTGTTGATGAAAGAGGAATGATAAAATAATTATGGTGTGATTTTAATTCTTGATTTGATGCATTAGAAATTAAGAACATTGTTTAAGGCGTGCATTATTATGGTGTGATTTTAATTCTTGATTTGATGCATTAGAAATTAAGAACATTGTTTAAGGCGTGCATTCGAAGTTCTTTATTTGCACTAAAATTTTCACCAACGTTGGTGGCTCACGACTCACACCCCCTCAACGAAAACATAACAAACGCCCTTACGTTTAGTACAGAGACTACTTCCAACCTGTAACACCCGGAAGTTTGACTTCTCAGCATGTGATGCGACTGAGCTTCAGTCGCCTGTGATTTATGCGATTGAAGTTCAACCGCATGGCTATTCGGCCGATTGGAGCTCAACCGCACGATTGGAGTTCAATCGCCCGAATAAAGTATGAGCCGAATGGAACATGTGCGATTGGGGTCCAATCGCATGGTGTTGATGCGACTGAAGGTCCAGTCGCCCCTGGACCAGATGCGACTGAGATGTGGGTATAAAAGGGGAGCAGCTCCATTCCCCTCCCATTTTTCAGTCGGGGAGAGAGAGTGAGCGACCGAGAACAGAAGAGAAGAAAGGGAAAGTGCTGCCCGAGCTCCGAATCCGTCGAGAAGATAGCCAAAGTCGAAGTTCATCTACTTCTACCTGTAATGTGAGTTCTAGGACCCCTCATTTACATGTTTTTAACTGATTTTGGGGCTGGAATCACATATAAACCCTAGTTTTGTAAAAGTGTAAGTTTGACCCATTTGGGTAAATTTTGAGTAATGCGTTTATAGTGAGAAGTAGGACTTGTATATGTTTGTATGATGTCCTAGTATGAATCCCTGAGACTTGGGAGGGTAGATTTGGGCTATAAATGGGTTAAAGACGAGTTTGGGTGCGTTGGTTCGCGGCTGCTGTTCATGATGAACTCCAGTCGCAGCCCAGTTAGGGTTATGCGACTGAAGGGCCATTCGGCCGAATGAGTAATAGTTGATGTCCAATCGCCCGACTGAGACTCAGACGCCCGATTGAGTCTCAATCGCACGATAGGTGATGCGACAGAGGTTTTCGGTCGCATGAGTTCAATCGCAGAGTAGTTGAGTCGTACGGTTAAGAGTTAGTCGCATATAGCCCAGTCGCATAGTGTCTAGTCGTACGAAAGGAAGTACAATCGCACGTATGAGTACCCATTCGCATGATAGCCCAATCGCATGGCCCAGTCGCATGGAGGACATGCGACTGGTGGTAGTTCAGTCGCCCGGACAGGACTGATGTGAGGGAATGTAGAAGTGTATGCATGATGTATGTATGCTAGTATGATGTATGAATGATAGTATGATGTTGCCATGATAAATGGTGAATACTGATGATATGTAAGTATGTATGTTCCTTATGTATATGTGTTTTATCTTTAATAACTTTACGTGAACGAATGAACGAAAGAAACGAATGTATTAAAAACGTAAAGTGAAAGATAATGAAAGAAGGAACATGATGAATGAATGCATGCATTAATGAAAGAAAGTAAGAAAGGCTTGCAAGCAAATGAAGGAGGTGCACACCCCTGGCAGGTGTTAGCTCAACGGTGTACGGGTTAGCTACCCCGAAGGATGTACATCGGGTCAATCATTGAGATTGACAATGAGGTGAGCAACTTCGTGTTGCAAGAGACTCGGTTAGCAGGCAATCATAAGATTGTCACTGAGGTGAGCAGTCGCGCACTGCAAGAGACTCGGCTAACGTATGTTAGTAGTGAAGTGAAAGTTAAGTGGTGCATGTATCTACCCCAGGTGACTGGATCAGCTTTGTGCACAACGTTCGTGGCTAACCACCACAGGTCCAGCACCAGTAGTAGGTATGATGAAAGTGGGGTATTGTACATGTCACCGAATGTAATGAACGTTCGAACGAAAGTAATAAAAGTATGAATGAATGTAATGAATGTTCGAACGTAAGTAGTGAATGTAAGAATGAAAGTAAAGCACGTACAAAAGTACGTGAAGTATGTATGTATGAAAGTAAAGAGAATGATGAAGTGTACACGAATGAAAGTAAGTAATGAATGATGAGATAATAATAATATTATCTACGTGTACGTATGATGTGTGAACACATGTATGAAAGAGCAGTTAATGAGAATGAAAGTATGTTTTATTATAAAACTAGAACTCACTCAGCAACGCTGACTTTTATGTGTTTTCCAGTTCGCAGGTAGTGTTGCTGAGGATGGCACGAGGCGGCTACTCAGCTCTTTTAGGATGGCATTCACTTTTTGATTATGCAGCCACATCATGTGTTGTGGGCCCATAATGCGCGCAACACATTATGTTGCATGCAAGTGCAAGATTTCTTGATAATCCTGATAAACATGATTATTTAAGAAATCTTGTTACGAAAGAAAATATATTTTTGAACTTAATATCTCCTCTAGAGGTCGCTGTATGATCCTATGAGGAGAGACAGAGTAGAGAAAGTTGTATTTTGTAATCAAGACAATGATGTAATGGCTTTTATGATGAAATGAGAATGTATATTTTACTAATTCCGCTGCGTATGTTATGTTCATGTATTAAATGAATGTTTTACGAGTAATGATGACCAACAGTGAGGCGCCCGGTGAGCGGGGCCTTACAAGTTGGTATCAGAGCAAAAGTTTAAGTAAAATGGGTAAATTTTCATAATAAACCTAAACTTAAACTGAGAATGGGACAGGGAGAATGAGAATGCCATCTGAGTAGTCGCGTGCCATCAGGTATTTTTCTTAAAAGATTAACTGGTATTATGTGCGCTTGTTATGTGAATGATGTGTACTGTTAGACTGAGATACTAATGTAGTCAGAATAGGTGATGCTCGGGGTACGAAGAGTAGAGTAAGTGGCTAATCACAACTGGCCACTGTAATTAGGGACTTACTGTACTTAACATAAACTGAGCTATTTCCTTGAATGACCGTGTTGGTGTTTTAATCTTTCAGTGTGATAGAAGATGGTCGGTGATAGATCATCTGATGCTTCCCGTGATGGTGAACGTGGTGATGAGCCGCGTATCACGCGAGGAAGATTTAGAAAAGAGAAAGTAGTTCGTGAGGAGAACGAGGTTCCTCACCAGGAAGAGACGGACGAAAGCGCCAAGTTGAGAGCCTCGGTAAAAGAGACAGTGATTGAGGAAGTGCACCAGGTTATGCAGACGATCTTACCGACTGTAATGACCGAAGCGATAAAGGCAGTACGAGAGGAGGATAGACGAGGGAGGAGACGGTCCTCCGGTAGACAGCAACAGACAGAGGCAGAAACGGTATTGTCCGATGACGAAGAGGAAGAGGAGGAAGAACAGGTTAGGGGGACAGCCCGGGGTTGTGACTACGGGAAATTTATGAGGTGCAAGCCTCCGACTTTTGATGGTTCGGGTACGGCTGCTGATGCTCACCAATGGGTGAGAGAGATGGAGGCGGTCCTTGATATCAGTGACTGCCAGGAGGATAAGAAGGTAAAGTTTGCTACCCACTCGTTTACGGGGACGGCATTGTGCTGGTGGGACAATATCGTCCAGGCCGAGGGTAGCAGGGCCATTGGGAAAATGAAGTGGTCTGAATTGAAAAGAATGGTGATCGAGGAGTTTAGTCCTCGTCGAGAGATGGACAGAGTTGAGAGAGAGTTCCTGCAGTTGGAAGCGGGAACGATGACACACCAACAATACACGACCAAGTTCAACGATATGGCACGGCTGGTGCCAGAGCAAGTGACGCCGGTGTCTCGCAAGATTAACCGGTATATTCAGGGGTTGCCAGCCGAAATTCGTTGGCATTTGATTTCCGCCCGACCCAGTACTTTCAGGTCGGCGGTGGATTTAGCTGGGAGGTTGTACGATGAACGGGCTGCGATGGTGAAATCTGAGGGCAGCAAGAAGGGAAGTGATGAGAGGAAGTGGCAGGGAAAGAGGTTTGGTCGGGGTGATACTTCGACAAGTAGTAAGAAGGCACGGGTTGATGAACGCCGTGTGGTCGTGACAAGTGCAGGATCGAGAAAGTGTGGGAAGTGTGGGCGAGAGCACGGTGGTGAGTGCAGATGGGGGCTGAATGTATGTTTCAAGTGTGGAAAGTCCGGTCATATGGCCAAAGAATGTAAAGCGATGAGGTGTTATAACTGTGGGGAAAGTGGTCATATGAATAAAGACTGCAAAAAGCCGAGATCTGAGGGTTCCGGCGTGAAGAAGACAGGGGGTGAAGGGTCGAAAGCGAGCGCCAGAGCATTCACGATGACGCAGGAAGAGGCGAGGACGGACCCTGATGTAGTGTCCGGTACGTTTCTGGTGAACCAAACTTTAGCCTCTGTATTATTTGATTCGGGTGCCAGTAGGAGTTTTATTTCTGCTGCATTTTGTGCCAAATTGCCCGTTAGTAGTAGACGTGTGGATGTACCGTTTGATGTAGAGACTGCTATAGGTAAAACCACCAGGATTTCAGAGGTAATTGAGGGTTGCGATGTAGAACTGGAGGGTCACAAATTCCCAGTTAAACCCTTTGCGATGACGTTAGGTGGTTTCGATTTGGTGCTTGGAATGGATTGGTTGGCAGATTTCGAGGCGAACATTGTGTGTCGCAAGAAGATGATCAGTTTGATAGCGCCTGACGGTAGTCCAGTGACAGTTTATGGGGATCGGGTTACTACGATTCCGAAAGTGATCTCGATGGCAGTGGCGGGGAAATGTATGAGGCGTGGATGCAACGCCTATTTATGTTATGTGAAAGATGTAGAGAAGCCAGCACCACAACTTTCTGATGTTCCGGTTGTGTGTGAGTTCCCAGACGTGTTCCCGGAAGACTTATCGGGATTGCCACCTGACAGAGAGATCGAGTTCCAGATTGATTTAGTACCAGGCGCCCAACCTGTTGCCAAAGCACCATACCGATTGGCCCCGACAGAGATGAAAGAGTTGATGGAGCAGTTACAAGAGCTGTTGGATAAGGGGTTTATTCGACCGAGTATCTCACCTTGGGGTGCTCCGGTCCTGTTTGTAAAGAAGAAGGACGGTAGTATGAGGATGTGCATCGACTACCGCGAGTTGAATAAGCTGACAGTAAAGAACAGATACCCCTTGCCGAGGATCGACGACTTGTTTGATCAACTTCAGGGTGCTAGTTGGTTTTCACGTATAGATCTTCGATCAGGCTACCATCAACTGAAGGTGAAGGAGCAGGATATCCCTAAAACAGCTTTTCGTACGCGCTACGGTCATTATGAGTTCCTCGTTATGTCATTTGGTCTGACCAACGCGCCAGCTGCTTTTATGGACCTGATGAATAGGGTGTGCCGGCCGATGTTGGATAAATCAGTGATTGTATTCATTGATGACATCTTGATTTATTCAAAGAGTGAGACTGAGCATGCCGGTCACATTCGCGAAGTTCTGGAGACGTTGAGAAGGGAGAAATTGTATGCAAAATTCTCCAAGTGCGCATTTTGGTTGCGTGAAGTTCAATTCTTGGGTCATGTAGTAAATCCGGACGGGATTATGGTCGATCCGGCGAAAGTGGAAGCAGTTATGCAATGGAAATCTCCGAAGACGCCGACCGAGATCCGTAGTTTCTTGGGTTTGGCGGGCTACTACCGAAGGTTTATCCAAGACTTTTCCAAAATTGCTTCTCCACTGACAAAGTTGACCCGGAAGGATGTGAAATTTGTGTGGGGTCAAGCTTAAGAGAAGGCGTTTGAAGAACTGAAGACGAGGTTGACCCAAGCTCCAGTATTGGCATTACCCGAAGGGAGTGAAGATTTGGTGGTTTATTCTGATGCCTCCTACTCGGGGTTGGGGTGTGTATTAATGCAGAGAGGAAAGGTGATAGCCTATGCATCCCGACAGCTGAAAGTTCATGAGGTTAATTACCCTACTCATGACCTGGAGCTCGCAGCGGTGGTTTTCGCGTTGAAGATCTGGCGGCACTACTTGTATGGGACGAAGTGCACCATCTTCACGGACCACAAAAGCTTGAAGTACTTCTTCGAGCAGAAAGATCTGAATATGAGGCAGAGACGGTGGTTGGAACTGATAAAAGACTACGATTGTGAAATCCATTACCACCCGGGCAAAGCCAACGTGGTGGCGGATGCCCTTAGCCGAAAGGAGAGGCCCGAGCCAATTCGAGTGAAGGCGTACCAGCTAATCATGACCTCCGACGTGATGAAACAGGTCAAAGAGTTCCAAGATGAGGCTTTGAAAGACGAACATCTTAACTCTGAACGCATGAGAGGTCTGGTCGCGGAGTTGGGTGAGAACGCGACGGGTGTTAGAACTCGGTTTGGGCGTATGTGGATTCCTCGTCTAGGGGATCTGCGAATGAAGATTCTGGATGAAGCCCATAAGTCTCGATACTCCATTCATCCCGGTGCTACTAAAATGTATCAAGATATGAAGAAAGATTATTGGTGGCCGGGTATGAAACGCGATGTGGTGGAGTATGTGGGTAAATGCCTCACGTGTTTGCAAGTGAAGGCGGAGCACCAGAAGCCGTATGGAAAGATTCAGCCGTTGGACATACCGGAATGGAAGTGGGAGCACATCACCATGGATTTTATCACAAAGCTGCCACGTACCCCAAAAGGGTATGATACGATCTGGGTGATTGTGGATCGATTGACGAAGAGTGCTCACTTCTTACCGATGCGGGAGACATATTCGTCCGAGAAGTTGGCTGATCTTTTCATCAAAGAAATTGTGACTCGTCACGGTGTACCGGTGTCGATTGTGTCTGATCGCGACACCCGGTTTACATCTAAATTTTGGAAGAAATTCCACGATGCTATGGGTACGAGATTGCATATTAGCACGGCTTATCATCCTCAAACTGATGGTCAGTCTGAAAGGACCATTCAGACCTTGGAGGACATGCTCCGAGCATGTGTTATCGACTTCGGGGGAAGTTGGGATGACCATCTACCGTTAGCTGAGTTCTCGTACAACAACAGTTATCATGCTAGTATTGGCATGCCACCCTACGAGATGTTATACGGTAGAAGATGCAGGACCCCCGTCTGTTGGGGTGAAATTGGTCAGAAAGAATTGGGAAGCGTCGAAGTGGTAGAGGCTACGACTGAAAAGCTCGAAAGAATTAAAGCGTATATGAAGGCAGCCAAGGACCGACAGAAGTCGTATGCCGACAAACGACGCAGGCCAATTGAGTTCCAAGTGGGAGACCGGGTCATGTTAAAGGTCTCACCTTGGAAAGGGATCATTCGATTCCGGAAGCGGGGAAAGTTGAGTCCGCGATATATAGGCCCTTTCCGAATTGTTGCTCGAGTAGGGGAGGTGGCCTATAGGTTAGATCTGCCAGATGAACTAAGTGGGATCCACCCGACTTTCCACGTGTCCCACCTGAGGAAATGTTTGGCAGACGAAGACATGGTCGTTCCACTGGATGATATCGAGGTAGACGAAAAGCTCAACTATGTAGAGCAACCAGTGGCGATCATAGATCGCAAAGAGAAAAGATTGAGAAATAAAGTGGTTCCCCTTGTGCGTGTACAGTGGCGGCACAGGAAGGGATCCGAGTCGACGTGGGAAACTGAAGAAGAAATGAGGCAGCATTACCCACGACTGTTCGAAGAATGACAGGTTTCGGGGACGAAACCTAAAATAAGGGGGGTGGACTTGTAACACCCGGAAGTTTGACTTCTCAGCATGTGATGCGACTGAGCTTCAGTCGCCTGTGATTTATGCGATTGAAGTTCAACCGCATGGCTATTCGGCCGATTGGAGCTCAACCGCACGATTGGAGTTCAATCGCCCGAATGAAGTATGAGCCGAATGGAACATGTGCGATTGGGGTCCAATCGCATGGTGTTGATGCGACTGAAGGTCCAGTCGCCCCTGGACCAGATGCGACTGAGATGTGGGTATAAAAGGGGAGCAGCTCCATTCCCCTCCCATTTTTCAGTCGGGGAGAGAGAGTGAGCGACCGAGAACAGAAGAGAAGAAAGGGAAAGTGCTGCCCGAGCTCCGAATCCGTCGAGAAGATAGCCAAAGTCGAAGTTCATCTACTTCTACCTGTAATGTGAGTTCTAGGACCCCTCATTTACATGTTTTTAACTGATTTTGGGGCTGGAATCACATATAAACCCTAGTTTTGTAAAAGTGTAAGTTTGACCCATTTGGGTAAATTTTGAGTAATGCGTTTATAGTGAGAAGTAGGACTTGTATATGTTTGTATGATGTCCTAGTATGAATCCCTGAGACTTGGGAGGGTAGATTTGGGCTATAAATGGGTTAAAGACGAGTTTGGGTGCGTTGGTTCGCGGCTGCTGTTCATGATGAACTCCAGTCGCAGCCCAGTTAGGGTTATGCGACTGAAGGGCCATTCGGCCGAATGAGTAATAGTTGATGTCCAATCGCCCGACTGAGACTCAGACGCCCGATTGAGTCTCAATCGCACGATAGGTGATGCGACAGAGGTTTTCGGTCGCATGAGTTCAATCGCAGAGTAGTTGAGTCGTACGGTTAAGAGTTAGTCGCATATAGCCCAGTCGCATAGTGTCTAGTCGTACGGAAGGAAGTACAATCGCACGTATGAGTACCCATTCGCATGATAGCCCAATCGCATGGCCCAGTCGCATGGAGGACATGCGACTGGTGGTAGTTCAGTCGCCCGGACAGGACTGATGTGAGGGAATGTAGAAGTGTATGCATGATGTATGTATGCTAGTATGATGTATGAATGATAGTATGATGTTGCCATGATAAATGGTGAATACTGATGATATGTAAGTATGTATGTTCCTTATGTATATGTGTTTTATCTTTAATAACTTTACGTGAACGAATGAACGAAAGAAACGAATGTATTAAAAACGTAAAGTGAAAGATAATGAAAGAAGGAACATGATGAATGAATGCATGCATTAATGAAAGAAAGTAAGAAAGGCTTGCAAGCAAATGAAGGAGGTGCACACCCCTGGCAGGTGTTAGCTCAACGGTGTACGGGTTAGCTACCCCGAAGGATGTACATCGGGTCAATCATTGAGATTGACAATGAGGTGAGCAACTTCGTGTTGCAAGAGACTCGGTTAGCAGGCAATCATAAGATTGTCACTGAGGTGAGCAGTCGCGCACTGCAAGAGACTCGGCTAACGTATGTTAGTAGTGAAGTGAAAGTTAAGTGGTGCATGTATCTACCCCAGGTGACTGGATCAGCTTTGTGCACAACGTTCGTGGCTAACCACCACAGGTCCAGCACCAGTAGTAGGTATGATGAAAGTGGGGTATTGTACATGTCACCGAATGTAATGAACGTTCGAACGAAAGTAATAAAAGTATGAATGAATGTAATGAATGTTCGAACGTAAGTAGTGAATGTAAGAATGAAAGTAAAGCACGTACAAAAGTACGTGAAGTATGTATGTATGAAAGTAAAGAGAATGATGAAGTGTACACGAATGAAAGTAAGTAATGAATGATGAGATAATAATAATATTATCTACGTGTACGTATGATGTGTGAACACATGTATGAAAGAGCAGTTAATGAGAATGAAAGTATGTTTTATTATAAAACTAGAACTCACTCAGCAACGCTGACTTTTATGTGTTTTCCAGTTCGCAGGTAGTGTTGCTGAGGATGGCACGAGGCGGCTACTCAGCTCTTTTAGGATGGCATTCACTTTTTGATTATGCAGCCACATCATGTGTTGTGGGCCCATAATGCGCGCAACACATTATGTTGCATGCAAGTGCAAGATTTCTTGATAATCCTGATAAACATGATTATTTAAGAAATCTTGTTACGAAAGAAAATATATTTTTGAACTTAATATCTCCTCTAGAGGTCGCTGTATGATCCTATGAGGAGAGACAGAGTAGAGAAAGTTGTATTTTGTAATCAAGACAATGATGTAATGGCTTTTATGATGAAATGAGAATGTATATTTTACTAATTCCGCTGCGTATGTTATGTTCATGTATTAAATGAATGTTTTACGAGTAATGATGACCAACAGTGAGGCGCCCGGTGAGCGGGGCCTTACACAACCACCCTTACATAAAACAAACAAACAAACAAACTCAGTATATCCCACTCAAGTGCAGGGTCTGGGAGGGGTAGGTGGTGACGAGTCTTTCCTCTATCCAGGTAGATAGAGAGACCGCTTACAAAGAGACCACCGGCTCTATAACAAAAGCAATAAAGCTAGCGAATCAGCATATAATCAAACATACGATATATGATACAGCACACAACATACAGCAAACAGTAAAATATCACCAAAAGGAAATACAAAATGAAGAAGCACACATCCGAGAAGTAGCAAGTTTCCCTAAAAAGGCAGAAACGTACTACATACGCATCAGGTCCCGCAAACAAGTAATCAAAGTCCATTCCTAGCTACAGAACCCACTAAAAGTTCTTAATTTTAATTCTACGCCTCCACTCACTCCTATCCTCGATCACCAACCACCCTTACATATAACATCTCTATCAATATTCAAAATGCTCCCCTCTAGCAATCAACATTTCAACCCAAATAATATTATTCAGGGAAATAAACCTTTTGTCACTAAATAAATCGAACATGAGCACTGAAGCCAACAATCTATCAGCTATTCAATCAACTTTTTAACACTACAAAGATGCCTGCTAATCTGGTGGAATAAAAAATTCTGTTAATCTTTTCAAAAAAACACTACAAAGATGCAATGAAACACCATAGAGACCAGAACCAAGAAATGCAAGCTTTAAGAAACTTTTTCAAACACCCAACAATTTCCATTACAGAAACCTGCAAAACCCTTAAAGAAATCAACCAAATTCATTCCCAATTACTAGTAAATGGTTTCATCAATCACCCAGATTTCGTATCCAAATTTGCTGCCTCAATCGCCCTCAAACACCCTACAAACATCGAATACTCTGTTCAAATCTTGAATCAATGTCACAATCCAACAGTATTCGCTTTAAATTCTCTCATTAGAGTTTACTCCAAAAGCTCAACCCCTGAAAAGAGCTTCAATTTCTACAAATCAATGTTGAATTCGAATCAACAACCTGATAATTACACCTTTACGTTCTTGATCAAGTCTTGTGCACAACTTATGGCTGTTAAAGATTTGGGTTTGGGTATACATGCGACTGTGTTGAAATACGGGTTTGATCATGACCCACATGTTCAAAGCGGGTTGATTAACATGTATGCTGAAATGGGGTTTCTTGGGGATTTGAAAGATTTGTTTTTGGGTATTCATGATGCTGATTTGGTGACTCAAACAGCAATGGTTGTTGCTTGTGCAAGACTGGGGGACATTGGGTTTGCGCGCCAACTGTTTGATGAAATGTCTGAGAGAGATGTCGTAGCGTGGAATGCGATGATAACGGGGTATGTCCAGTGTGGTGAGCCGGCGAATGGGTTGGAGTTGTTTTATACGATGGAAGCGAAGGGTTTGAAGGTTACCGAGGGGTCGATGGTGTCTGTTTTGTCTGCATGCACGCGGTTAGGTGCTTTAGATGTAGGGAGATGGGCGCATGAGTATATAGCGCGTAAGAAGCTAAAGGTTGATGTGACGTTAGGTAGCGCGTTGGTGGATATGTATGCAAAGTGTGGTGACATTGACATGGCTATCGATGTGTTTGGGGGATGAAAGAAAAGAACGTGTATACGTGGAGTGGTGCGATTGGAGGACTCGCGATGAATGGTTGTGGTGAGAAGTGTGTTGAGCTTATGGGTGTATGCTACGCGAAGATGTGAAGCCGAATGAGGTTACATTTACATCGGTCTTGAAAGGTTGTAGTGTAGCAGGCTTAGTTAAAGAAGGTTGTAAGATATTTGAATCTATGATAAAAGAGTACGCCATAGAGCCACAACTTGAGCACTATGGGTGTATGGTTGATCTATATGGTCTATCTGGGCGCTTAGACGAGGCCTTAAACTTCATCTACAACATGCCCATTCGACCTCATGCAGGCGCTTGGGGCGCACTCCTTAAAGCTTGTAAGCTTTATAACAATGTTGAAATGGCTGAACTTGCTTCTAGAAAAATGGTTGAGCTAGAGGGTAAGAAGGATGGTGCTTATGTGGAGTTATCAAACATTTATGCTGATTTCGATAAGTGGGATGGTGTGCTTGATGTGAGACGCAAGATGATGTCGAAGAGAGTCACAAAGGTCCCTGGTGTTAGTGTAATCGAAACACAACTGTCGCGCTAAATGCGCTACAATGAACCAGTGTGTTTTGCAAAGAAGTTTTGAAGTCATTTATCACTATTGTTTAGCCATCAGAAGATACACAAAGGAATTTGAAAGATTGGTTTTAGTTTTGGATGTTAGAACTGTAAACAAGATTGAATTACCCTTGTGGCTACTTCAAATTTTTATTAAAGTAAGCACATTATTTATAAGGTCTAATTATCGCATAAAACACTTGTGACACGATATGCCACGAAGACATTTATTGAAAATAAACAGGTCTGCAAGGAAACAAAAACACAATTTGTTTATCAAACATGCTTATGGGTTTAACCTACACAATTTGTTTAGCTAAACGTACTTTAAAATCACATATGTCGTCGGTAAAGAGACACAACTGGAAATGTTATACAGGTCATTTGTCATACATGTCGTATAGAAGTCATACCAGCAGTATGACCTTTCTTTTTAATACACTAGAATTATTCCACATGCGCGTTGTGCGGGAAATTATGCCATAGACGCGAATGTCAAAATGCGAGTATAAAAACATATTATGACAAATATCACTCCGACGTGGATATTCAAGGCATTAGGAATGAAACGAAAGAAATAATGTGCATATATTTTGATAAATACGATACGGTACGTGCATATATGTTAAAGCATACTATATATATATATATCATATTACTCATGTAATCGACACGACTAATGTTATCTGAATTTAGGTATATGCTTGCTCCCTTTTATGGATTGAACATTTAAATATGAATTTTGTTTGTTTTTCATTTGTTGGTTCTCAAAGACTTCCCTTTTTTATGTTTGATTATTTGTGGTTGATTTATTTTGTTTCTGAATATCATTTTCTAGACTATTGTTTACATGCCTGATCAGATGAGAAAAGAAACATAATCAAGTTGTAGAGATTTTTGTGAAAGAGTTGGAATTAGCTTTGTCGTTCTCGTAGGTGCTATTATTTAGTTGGGGCTTTATGATCTACAAATTAACAGATAACTATGCATCTTTTGTGACATCTCGTATTTTGCAGATAAAAATAATAATAATAATAATAAGTATAATAATAATAAGTATAATAATAATAATAATACTAATGATAATAATAGTAATAATAATAATAA
The DNA here is from genome assembly GCA_024085815.1 of Flaveria linearis. Lineage (NCBI taxonomy): Eukaryota > Viridiplantae > Streptophyta > Magnoliopsida > Asterales > Asteraceae > Flaveria > Flaveria linearis. Next base: position 16,001,169 of record CM044005.1, on the reverse strand, counting down.
TAATAATAATAATATTAATAATAATGATAATAAAAGTCCAGGGGGCAGTTTTGATAATTTCAAAACTTCAAAAGAAGTTTAAAAATAAGAAATGACAAAACGCAAACCACAGGGACCATTTCGGTAACATTTTCAAAAACACAACTGCTCTCACTCCTCTCTCTCGATTTTCCGGCGAGTCTCCGGCGATCTCCGGCGAGGTCAAAATCGTTCAAAACACTCGATTTCGAACCCCACATCTTGACCGAGTCAATCCTTGGATCCAATTCGAACTGGAATCCAACAAAAACACGCGTTGAATCAGTCCACTAACGGCTCTAAATCTCACTTTATTCTCGGATTCTAATCCAGCTCATAAACCCACCAACAACAATAATAATTCAATTAATCGAACGTGGACGATGTTATACATATTTCTAATCTATCTCAGCCTTGATTCCACTTGAAAAATCACACGAGCAACTCCATCGATCAACCACCATACCCGCGACCTGCAACACCCTTGAAACCCCATCTTCAATCGATTTTATTCGAAATTAACATAGGACTTTGCTTCCAAATCACCATTCGAAGCTTCCCTAAAGTTTAATTCGATTATAATCAACGTTTGAACATCATTCGATTGACACATTGTCGCGGTCTGTTCATCGACGAGTTCAACATCAATTCATCATCATAAGGGTAAATTACACACACTCACACACTCGTTTTAACATGGGGAATGAAAGCCCCATGAATTCGGATGCATTTGATATCGAATCGGTAGTCAATTTGGGCTTCGATCGAACTAGGGCTCGAATGGGTTAGGGGAAGCGGGTTAAAGAAGCATAAAATCAATTGGGAACCAGTTTAACCGCGGCTTAGGCCTTTGGTTCACTGGTCCCGTGCTCCCATGTCAAACAGGAGGTCCCGGTTCGACCCCGGGCACCTACACCTATTTTTTTAAAGCATTTTTAAGCTATAAAAAAATTCAGAAAAATTTCTAAAAATTATAAAAATGTGTTTACAAACATTAAATATTTTTAAAACCGCCTCAATATTTTCTGGAATTTATCTTAACATTTTATTTATTTATTTTATTATTTGTTTTAAATAAATAAAATAAGTAGTTTAATTTCCTATAAAAATAGACTTTAAACAATGGTTAAAATCACTAAATTATTATTGGTTCAAATAATATTTATGTATTATTGCTTAAATCATGATTAAATATAAAAGTTTTATATTTAAATCGTTCCAAGAACATTTTTATTTCTTTTAGTCATTTAAATAATTAAATACCTTAATTAATTGACATATAATTAATTAATAAAATTAATTATTTATTCTTTCCGCATTTTAACAATCAATCAAATGGTCAAGTGTATTGATACATTTAATTAAAAATTTAAATATAATCACTTTCAATAAATTCATTCAAACTAAATAAAATTGGTTTATTTAAACTACCATTCAAACCAAATGGAAACCCCAAATTCCTATCGAAACCCTAGTTCGCGTTAAAACGTTAACCTTGTTAATAAACATAAACTTGTAAAATGTATATTTAGGTACATTGTGAAGGACTACGTCGAAACGACGCTTAAGATTATTCCTTATTAATCATCCAAAATATACATATTCAATCATGTGAGTATTTCTATACCCTTTTTTCTTAATTTCACACTTTGGGGTGAAACATGTTACTTATTAATCATTGCACTTGTAAACGTTTGGATTCTTGTAAACTTATGGCAATTTACTTGTGAGTTGTGGTTAGTTGAACTTTTGTGGTTACCATGTTATGGCGCCATATGTACAATCATTAACTATTGCTAGCCCAGCGAAGTCATAGATCTATGGGTAAGATAAGCCTGCTTGGTTGATCCAAGTACACTTAGCTGATCGTATATACTTTTAACGTTAATAGAATATTAACGTCGTTTGATACTTGTAAAACATTGTCGAGGCTTGATTGTTGCATTGTTCATAACATCCCTAATCACTTTATTTACTAACTTATAACTTGAATTGCCATCTTTTATATACTTATGTATTCAAAACTATAGAATGCTCACCAACAATATGTTGACCTTTTATTTTTATCATGTTTCAGGCAATAGCGTTATGTGGCTGTGAACAATCGTAACTCTCACGCCTGGACGATTCCGCCGTCAAGGTTGGGGTGTGACATCTTTGCTCTACAAATTAACAAATTTTAGGTTTTATCTTTTAAATTTTCAAGCAAAAATCTAAATTAAGTTGAATAAAAAACCGAAGGAATTAGTTTATGTCATGAAGCCCAAATAATGGAATGACCATGGATTAACTGTTTTGTAAATGTTTGGAATAATGACCAATTTTATTACTAGTTCAAAATGAAGGAACTAGTGTAAGTGCACATCCAAACACCCTTACATTTTATCACTCTAATCTCATTTTATTTACTGATTTACTAGCTAATATGTTAATTTGTTATTTGCTGGTTTGATTTGTTAGATTTAGCAATAGAATAATTTGTTGTTTTGATTGCATTTGAGTGACTTGCATACATAAGGTTTAAAACAATCGAAAATGGAAAAGGGCCCCGAATCTTACATTCGCTTTGGGCCCTCAAAATGATTGAGCCGCCCTTGACGATAGGACCGGTATGAAGTGACATGCTCCCTCATGTATACAAGTGCCGGTGGTGTTTAATAGGTACTCTATCTTAGATATACACATATGAGCCGTATGGTGCGATAGGGGGCCTGGTGTACATGAGTGGGGATGGTGGTCTCAATAAAAGTTTGTTTTAATTATTTTATATCACGATAAAAACAAATCTGTCACGACGTATTTGGATATTATATTCAAACCCGATAAGGGCATACAATAACTATTTCAAAGGGCTTAATAGCTACATAATTAGGATTGAGTTATTTTAAAAACAGAGAAAAAAATAAGAAGTGCGAGAAGGATTTTTAACAATTAGATCTTAGATTTAAGGATTAAGAAAATTATGTGTCATATTATTAAATAATTAAAATTTTAAATTATAGACTAATGAGATTTTAGTTTTAGCCACATTTTTAAGTTTTATCATTTTTTAAACGCTCATAACTTTTATATACAACATTATTTTTTTAATAATTACATCACAAAATCAAGCGTTTTTATTTTTAAAACATCTATTATGTTGATATATCAAAAAAGTTTTTTCCCATTGTTTTAATTAATTGTGTAATATTCGTAAGATCATTATGTAATATTAGGTCATTGTGTAATATTTGTAAAATTATTGTATTTGATGTTGGCCATTGTTTTTCTATTATGTTTTTCTAAAATAATAGTTTTTAAATAACACGACGCTGAACATGTAATTTATTATATGTTTTTAAGTTCGAGTGTGATCCTGATTAGGTTATCGTGTAATTCTTGTCAAACAGTTTATTGTGTCTAATGTTGATCGTCGAGTCTAGTGATGATCATTGTGTTATCTATTATGTCTATTGTTGATCATTGGGTAGAATGCTAACATTATGTTATGCATTATGTTTATTTAGAATGTTGATTTTCGAATAAAACAATGTTGAAAAATATAAACTTATTATGTTTTCAATTCATTACGTAATAATCATCCAGTAATTGTGTGATCCTAGCCAATTCAAAAGATTGGACAATAACTTGACGAAATTATATAATGAGCTAAAAAACATTAAATTTTTTTTATCTTTTTTATCAACACTATAAGCATTTGAAAGATAAAAATTACTTGATTTTATGATCTAATTTTTACAAAAGTAATAATGTTGTATGTAAAAGTTATGAGCTTTTTAAAAATACGGTGAAAATAGAAAAGAGAGAACATTACTAATTTTGCCATAAAACTAATCTTGAAAAAAAAGACACTACTAACATTTTAATCCTTTTCACACTTTTGAGTTTTTTTAAAACTTTGTATTTTAACATTTTTTCACTAAAAACGTCCCCCATTCATCAATTTAATCACTTTAATTTTATTCTGAAACTTTATTAACTTACTTTAAACTTTATTAGTTTATTTCTTATTAGCTGTAAATTTTTATTAATGTTTTACTTGTCAACAATAATTTAATTATTCATAGACTTAATCACACGGATATGCATGGAGTGAATTGATATTGCAATGTTAGTCTTTATTTTCAAGAAATTACAAGTTTGATCCATATTTTTCCTAAACCATGTAAATGATAACCGATGTTATGGCAATTAACTCTTGAAAGTTTGGATCAATATTGTAATATGAGTTTATTACAGGGACCGTATAATAAACTCTTGTTTATTTATAAATACATATAGTCAGGGCCGGCTTGATTTTTACGGAGGCCTCAAGCGAACTCAAAAAATGAGGCTTTTATGAATTTGTTGTCATTGACGTACCCTACAAATTTTAAGTGTTTTGATTGTAACAGTTATCTATTTTGGCCAATTCTTCAACCCGTCTAATATGAAATATTCTCTTTTCATTCATATATCCAAACATCTCCTAATAAGCTAGTCAAAACATACGCTTAATGCATATTATTTTAACAAATACATTAACTTACTTTATATATCCTTTTATCAATTACTTCCTTCCTCACACTATACATTATAAAATAAAAGATCACCAGTACAATAATGTGGTTTAAAATCTTACCAAATCCATGGTGTAAACTCATGATTTCATCACCTACTAAGTATATTAATTCAGATTAGTAAGATGTTTAAGCAAGTACAACTATATACAAATTGGTTACGGAAACAAAATGAAACATTTTGGTTGAAGATAAAACCAAAAACAACGACCCATTCTAGCTACAACTCTCACATCTTATGTCAACTTATCTAGACACGATGGATATTTGTTAGCTCGGATTCACATAGCAGCTACTTTTGATACCACTAATTGCAGAAGCCATATTTAAAACAAAACCGTAAATCGAATTTGGGGGCCCCTTGAATGTGGAGGCCTGAAGCAAATTGCTTCACTTGAATAAAGCAAAGGCCGGCCATGCATATAGTAAATAAATGTACGATCGTATATTGTTATTTTATTTTTAACTTTAGCCGGTGTTTAATATCTCACATATCTTCAGAAGACATCTTGATGACAAGATAAAAATCCTTAAAATTTAATAATCCACATTAATTCGATTTAATAAACTTTCTCCATCTAAGATCATTGTTGCAACCAAGAGCATGACATGGTCTGTAGATCAACCCAGATCACAACTCATCTGTTTTTTTTTTGAACGGCCAACCAAACTTTCATTTTATAAATCCCGAAGCTAGTAAGGCCCTAGCAACAATACAAAACCACTCTCCGAACAAGTCAGGAGATACCGAGATATACAACCCGAAAGATTAGAATAAAGAACAAAAGCACAACATTACAACTCATCTGTTTTTTCTTAAGGGAGAGGATATGCTACAAAGGCTATATTTCCTAAAAAGGGTGAGAAGTAATTCTGGCTATTGGATCAACTTATTAAAATAGATCAATGGTTCAAAAAAACGCGGTGGCAAAAATGTAAATAAGTGGAAAACTGCTAACAGGCGGAAGGGCAAAAAAGTAATTTGACACAATGGTTGTTTGACACAATGGTTGTTTGACACAATGGTTGTTTGACACAATGGTTGTTTGACACAATGGTTGTTTGACACAATGGTTGTTTGACACAATGGTTGTTTGACACAATGGTTGTTTGACACAATAGTTGTTTGATACAATAGTTGTTTGACACAATGGTTGTTTGAAACAATGGTAATTTAACACAATCGTAGTTTGACACAATGGTAGTTTGACACAATGGTAATTTAAAACAATAGTAATTTGGTATGTTGGCATGTTATTATATTTTGCTATTTGTTGGCATGTTAATATTTGTTGCTATATGTTGCTTTACATTACACAATAGTATTTTGGTAACTTGTTTATCGTCAAAATCAAACGTAAACAAAACTCTTCAAACATGACACAATAAGTATTATGACACAATGAATATAATGACACAATGAATATAATGACACAATGAGTATATGACACAATAAATATTATGACACAATGAATCCTATTCTTGAATAGGCATAGAATCAACTGTTGAGCTGTTTGAAACTTGTTTATCCTTAATGCTTTGAAGATATAAACTACAACTGCATATAACGTGACCAGGTTGTTTGCAAAACCCACAATTTCTCAACTTTTTTCCTGCTTGTTCGATGGCTAACTCACGAGCTGACTTCATTCTTTTCGGCCTACCTTTTGTCTTTTGCTTAACAGGTACACTGAATTTTGCTTCATTTCGTTCGCTCCCTCCAGGTAACTCTGCAAAAACACAATTCGTCTTTATTTGTAACCAATTGATTAACAATAATTGTTTTATTCTGACACAATGACAATACAAAAGACACAATGAATCCCCAATCATGACACAATGAACCTTTACAAAAGACATATTATAAGCAGCTTTCATGACACAATGAACTTTCATAAAAGACACATTATAAGCAACTTTCATGACACAATGAATCCCCAAAACATGACACAATGCACCTTCACAAAGAGATGACACAAAGATAGATTTTGACACAATCATGCTTGCTTGACACAATGAACCTCTAAACCTGACACAATCATGCTTGCTTGACACAATGAACCTCTAAACCTCTAAACCTGACACAATGAACCTCTAAACCTGACACAATCAGTTTGATAATGTCCAGAGTAATCTAATAGTATAGACACAATGACGATACAAAAGACACAATGATGATACCTATGACACAATGATGATACCTATGACATAATAATGATACCTATGACACAATGATGATGTCAATCAATAAAAAAATTCACAGAAATCATACAGTATAGACACAACGATGATCAAAACGACAAAATTATGGTGCGAAAATTAACATACTATTTCAATTACAGTATATAATCGTCCTCATACGTACCAAACTGATCATCTCTCGTCGACATCGCTGAACTAATTGATGTAAAACAATCTTCAACGATTGAAATTGAAAATTCGATAGTTTGAATCTTCAACGATTGATCAATTGAAAATTTCAACGATTCGATTGTTTGAATCTTCAACGATAGATTGAAAATTCTGTTGAAAACCTCAATCGTACAGAAACAGTCGATATATGGCACACCTTCATCTTAATAAATTACACTTCCTAAAATACCCCTCCTTCTATTTTTAAAAATATGTCACATGTCACTCCCTGATTGCTTCTCACACTTTTTACATAATATTGACTTTGTATTTGAACCGGTCATTTTTTTTAATATTAGTAGAACCAATAGTAGTTGACACCTAACCACATTTCCTTGATTATTTATTGATGCATTTAATTTAACATTTAAATTCATTTTTTAATAACTCTTACACGTTACTTTTTTTAAATAAAAATGTAAGTTTTTCATTATTAAATAAATATAAACCATTAAACGAATGTATCAAAATAGAATAAATTTTTTTATTGTCTTAACAGAAAAAAAATAATCATAAGTTACATTTGTTTAATAATACTTTGATTTGGGTTGGTTTGGTTTGTGAATGAGAGTAAAACTTTGAGTTTGGTTGGGTTACGTAAGTGAAATAAAGAGAAATTAATTTTTTAATAGAAGGTTGGGTTGAGTTAGGTTATGAACGAGGATAGTATAACGCAGTAACGCATGAATTAATTCTAAAATACTTAACATTTTCTGAATTTCTCATGTGTTAGAAAACTTTTTGAATTTAATGTGAAATCCGTCAATTCAATGAATCCAACAATTAACTACAAGTTTCATGTTTATAAGAATCAAAACCACGAACCAACACCATATCAAATTCAACCATAATGAGTCTCACTACAAAACATTCGTCTCTTATCGTCATACTGGTCCTAACATGTTACATGCATAGTCTTTCAAAGGCTGACAGTCGTAAAAAGTTCGGCCTGCTTGATAAATTTGAAGTACGCATAACGGATGGAGAAGTCGATAACTTGATGGTCCATTGCAAGTCTAACGACGACGATCTAGGAGACAAGGACATGGGGCGCAACCAATATTTTCATTGGCAATTTCGACAGAATTTCTTGTTCACGACCATTTTTGTATGTGATTTTCGATCAATGACATACGATAATCGAGAGTTAAAAAGGGCTAATGTAACTGTTTTTGATGGGTTCATATCAGCAAGAGAGTGCGGGTTTGGAGACCTCAGACATTGCTATTGGTTGGTAAGGAATGATGGTTTTTATATTTCTAAGGATAATAACCCTTTTCCAGATGGTTGGATGTTAAGAGTTAAATGGTGAGATATGTATGAATTAGTTAATAAAATGTTTACTTTTCAATATTTTGTATTTCAATTTTTTTAATGTTTAAAACGTATTTACTTTTATAAAAGTGCTGAAATAAGTTAGAGGTTTAATTGATGTGTCTAAAATCAACGTATGCATATGACTGAGATATACAACAACTGTACCATTTTCGGCCAGTTATCGATCCGAACAAAAACCGGTAATAAAACCGCTCCGGTCCGGGAAGCGGTCATTGAACCGGTCAAGTTGTGTGTAACTGGACCACTTTCAATTGAACCGACCGCTTACCGGTCGGAATAATGAACCGGTTGAACCGGACTGGTTTGTCGACCAAATTTTTTAAACTTTTTTCTATTTCTTTTCTCTTTTTGAAATGTCATATTTTGATTAATGTAATAATTTTTATACATATTTTCGTTATTTACATGTCCATATTGTGTGTGTTAAACATATAAATTCACCCTAAATATATTTTGTTTTTCAACTAGATATATATAAATAATATTATATTTTTCTTGCATATGATGTCATTCGTTCTTAAATCCAGTTTGACCAATCCAACCTGTTCGACCAATGAATAGATAAGACGATCGATTCGTTGTCTGGTCTAGTTTTAAAAACATTACTACTCAGTACATCTCATATATAAACAAGTTAATTAGTAGGGTTTTGAGAGAATGAAATGTAAACAAACGTTACATCTATCTCATAGATTGTTTCCAGATTGATCTCTAAATATGAATGAGATATATATATATGTGGCAAAAATAAAGTGTTATTCATATCTCATATACTAAAGATATTAGGTTGGTTTACTAGTTTTTATGTATCCACACAAAAGATTTTAAACAATAAAACTTTATGTAGGATATTATTTTAAAGTTTTGTTGATGTTATTGTGGAGACTGTTAGAGAAGCGATTGATCATCCTTCTAAGGTTCAATAAAAATAAATGCTTGAATATTGTGTTATATAGCTTATATAGTGTAAAATTGATAAAAGTATATAACAAGAGAAGATTTGAGCGAGAAACAGTTAGCAAAGGTGAATGATAAGGTGAGGAAAGTTTTTCAAGTGGTAATTGTGACAACTTGTTATTTGGAAGACGAGAAACAGTTTCATATTTTCCAACAGACCAATATCGGTGGCATGTACAGTTGACGAAGTGAAATCGATGGCCTTCCTATGGACTAAATATAGGTCTAATATTAAGAACTTAGATTGGTGTAATTGAGTTTGTTTTAATCTCAAATGTTTTGTAATAGTGTCTTGTCCTTATGGTTTTAGCATCTTGCTAACCCATGTATTCTGTTTTGTGAAATGAAAATGGATGTTGTCCAAAAAAATTTTTGAGCGAGAATATTATTATTGTCATTTGATAAATTTATTTAATGCCAATGAGTCATAGATTAATTGGTTTAAAAGGAGACATCTTATGTCTTTCCAAAGTGGAGGTAATGGGTTGAAGTCTCACTAGATGCAATATGCTCCAAGTGCACCGAGAGTTATACCACAGTGGGCCTTTGGGTGGTCAGTTTTCCTTGGAATGGTGGACGGCTCGCCAACGCTGTCTGTGTTCGCGGGCATGAGTGGCCTTTCGCCGTTGATTTACCCGGGTGACCGGGCTTAAAAATCATTGGCCGTTTCAAAAAAAAAGATACGGTTATTTAATGCGGAAGGTGTATGAGTTGGCAAATAATAAAGAAGTTAATATTATAACAATAATTTCACAATACTATACATTTGATGTTTATCTTCTACCCTAACAAATCATAGTTTGATCATGAGGTAAAACCTAACCTATAACTGATGTTTTGGTTGGTTTATATATACATAACCAATTGAGTTTGGTTAATTGGTCATGTTAATTTGATATTATAGATACCTCTACTAAAGTTAATAATTTAGACAAATTATATTTTAATAATAAAAAATATTACTCATTAAATGATAATAATACATACTAGTAATTTAGCTGGTAAGACTTTTAACTTTCATTTTTATTATCAACAACAATTCTAGTAACATAATTATCAAATATTTACGTTTGATTTGCACTCGATTTTGTTTACACTAATGATGAACGAAATGAAAGAACATACAAGCTAAACTAATCCTAAAATATGTATGTAAATATTTGATAGTTATGTCACATTAACTGTTGTTAGTAATAAAAATAAAAGTTTAGAATGTTACCAGTCAAATTAATAGTATAAATTATTATCAATCAATAAGTACTAGTTTGAATTATTAAAATTCAATTTGTCATTAATTAATATTCAAATTTCAATTCATCATCAAATAACTAATTAAAGATCTCTTCTGACCATAGCTAAGTTTACTATTAAAATCATGGCTTTCGTTCTTTATAGAATGGCTATAAAGCCAAGGCTTTCTATTGTATATAATATGATTGATTACTATTTCCTCTAATAATATTATATATTATATTACCAGCGGTGAGTGTAACCGCTGGTAAAATTAATCTGGACCGTTTAAAGTATCTGAAATCAAATCCTGATCATTTAAATTGGTCAGTTATGACGGTTACGAAGTAGTTCTCGGCAGTTGAAGGCGGTTACTGTGGAATTCTGTAATCAAGCACACAGATTGTACACGTTCACCTCTTCACCAATGTTACAGAGAGGTTACAAGCAGTTGCTATACAATCGACGGTTCTCCTTCCCTTTTTTTCCTCCCCACGTCGACCGGTTACATGACCTCCACTTCAGACAACTTTATATATAGACAAATATCAGCGATTTGTTTCTACACATCAGTTCTTCAGATGAAAGTTGCTGAAGATCGATAGCGCAAAGCCCACCTTCCGCTATGTTGCCCCCACCATTCGCCGGTTACCTTCACATTCTTGCACTGTTGTTGTTCCGATTAAACTCGGCGGCATCAGATTTTCTAGAACTCCATTCACATCAGCCCCTGATTTCATTTCAGGTTACTTTCTTTATTATGTGTCACACCCTCATTTTCCACGTACGGGGTTTTACCGTCAGGCGTGTGACACAACCAGGATCTCAGATAAGCATCAGTTACACCAAACGACTCGATAATTACAAATCATATAAGTTGCTTAATTTTAATGAAACAAACCAAATATATTTAAGTAGTGCGGAAGCAAAAACAGGAAAACATTTATCAATAGTTTTGGAACACGCAAACACGCGTCCAATCCAATTTATGTAAAGTTAATGCAAATTAAATCTTGAAAACAGTTTGAGATGAACGCAGTATGACATGCAGTGGATGCTGTGCTCCTAGACGTGCCACATCAATGTCCTGAGAGAAAACATGTAAAAATCTCAGTACAAGACTGGTGAGTTCACAGGTTTATCAGAAAACAGTAATTATCAGTAATGAAGTTCCCGAATTATGTAATCCATCAAGTATGTAATTCCCCGGATTTATTAATCCGATAAGTATAATGAAATCCCCGGATTTATTAATTAAAGCATATCATGGGTAGCTAATCCATAATGATCACTATGTGTACGAAGTCGCGACCGAGCTGACATGCAATAAAGTAATAAAGTAGGCCCAAGCCGTGGATCACACACCACAGTAAGTAAAGTAGTGCCCAAGCCGTGGATCACACACCACAGTAAGATAGGATAACCGTTCACCCGTTTGACCAGCTAGCGCGACTAGCCCGAGTGGGGTATGTCAATCCCAGTAGTACTACTAACAATCACCTCGCTACTTCGTATTAACGGTCCGAAGGGCAAAGCATACAAACATAGTATCATGTATATGCAGTATCACAATAATCCAATGTAATGTAACGTTTTTGAAAACCACATGTTTCTCTCCCCCAAAAATAGTAATAAGGTAAAATGGGGCTGTAAACTCACCTTGATTTGATATAATGAAAGCAACAAGAGCTTCAAAGAATAAGGCAATGCACGATCAAACACGAGCAATCCCTATTATTGATTATAACTAAGCCTTCAAAACGTATACAACGAGAATAGATATATTTGGTTGGATTTGGGTTGACGTACACGATTATATATATTAAGTTTGATTTTACACCTAATGATTTTAGGATTTAAATTGGGTTGTGGGATTTTGGACAAATAATGAAATTATTTGTATTTTTTGTTTTATTTGAAAGAAGTATATGTTTGTATTCTTTGTATAATTCAATAATAATTTATTATAAAAATATAACCTATAATTATATTTACAAATGATTTATGAAATTATATATTGTATAATTTCTATGGTTTTCTATAATTATTTCACAATTAAATACGATATAACGTCAAACAATATTTTATAAAGGTTTTTAAGGTTTTTATATAAAATAAATTTACAGAAAATATTTATGTAATCTTTTAAATAAGAAAAGTTTATAAATATTATTTCTATAATTTTTAAGAATTTTCTGTATTTTATTGGGGCTTAAAAAGCCTTAAAAAATAGTTGCAGGTAGCCGGGTTCGAACCCGGGACCTCCAACTCTCACACCCACGCACCAACCACTGAACCAAAGGCCTCAGCCGCGTCAATTCTCGGTTCCATTTGTTTTTAAGCCGACTCAACCTATTACCCCCGAATTCATATGAACCCTAATTCGATTTGGGTTCAATTGACCCTCGATTTGATTCTGTTAACAACCAATTTCATGGGGCTTTTGTTCCCCATGATCAGACGAGTATAATGTTATGTTTAATTACCTGTTTGTGTTGAGATAGTGCTTAGAACACTCGAAGAACAGTCGCGGCCGAATGGTTGATCGGAGGTGTGTTTTAATGTGTTTTCAGGTGGATTTAAATGGTGTAATCGATTAGTGAGTGATACATGGTTATATATATGCGATTAATTTGATTATAATAGTGTTAATGCGATCGTTTATGAAGTTGTTTGACCGAAAGTGGAAGTGGTTCGGTTGAACTGCAATTCGATTGATTAAACGTGTTTTTAAGAGTGAATTAGGTTCGAAACTCATCCACAAAGTGATTAGAACCGGTTTTGTGGTTTAAAATGGGGTATTTTCCGTGTTTTGGCCTCGCCGGGGGTCGCCGGGGCCTCGCCGGCCGGTCACCGGGAAATCGAAGGGGAAAAGGGGGGGGGGGTTGGTTGTGTAATTTTGTAAATTACACAAATGGTCCCTGCGGTTTGTGTTTTATAATTTCAGGTTATTAAACTTCTTCTGAAATTTAATAAATGACACAACACCCCCTGAACTTTATATTATTATTACTATTATTATTATTATTACTATTATTATTATTATTATTATTATTATTTTTAAATAAAAGTAAAATTTCGGGTTGTCACATTATCCCCATGTTGAAAGAATTTTCGTCCCGAAAATTTGGAACACCGAGGTTAACAAACAAGTATTCGGAGAATTCGGTTAAACCGAGAAATAGACCATGAAAATACATGAGGACAGTTAATACATACGATGAGTTAACGAGCTTATTGCTAACTGACGTACTTGTTAGTGACAGATGTCACACACCATCACATTCACCACATGATCTTCAACAAGAAGAATCTTAGGTTTCCTTTGTGATTTAGGAATATCTTGAATGTTTCTAAAACTTTGTTCATTAAATCCATCTGTATCATCTGAACTGTCACACGCATGTGAAACTTTATGAGGTAGAACAAATGTGAAAATAAACTCACAATGTTCTTTGCTTGATATTATGAGATGTCCCAGTATCCTTTAGTTTTAGAGAATTTCGTCCTGAAATTCAGTTGGAGTTAGGTTCCGAAGTTGTATCCACGAACAAGTGCGGATATTTAGACTTCATCTGATCCTCCCGTTCCCACGTAAACTCTGGTCCCCGTTTGGAGTTCCATCTTACGCGCACAATGGGAATTTTGCTACGTTTTAGTGTCTTGACTTCTCGATCCATGATTTCCACTGGTTCTTCGACGAAACGAAGCTGTTCATCGATTTCCAGTTCTTCTAATGGAACAACAAGTGATTCATCAGCAAGACACTTCCTTAGGTTTGACAATCTCAAACGGTCCCATGTATCTAGGGTTTAGTTTTCCCCGCTTTCCAAATCGTACAATCCCTTTCCAGGGAGAGACTTTGAGTCAAACGTGATCTCCCACATTGAATTCTAGAGGTTTCCGACGAATCACCTTCTCCTGATGGTCTATCTTGGTTTCATGCTTCGATAACCAATTCATACGGTATGAAGCCTATGTCAAAGACATGATCTTCGTGTATTTTTGTGTAACCTCTAATTATTACCATTGGTCACTTTAACCGAGTAAATAATTTCTAAGCAACTAGGGTTAATGCTAAGTTAAAGAATAATTCCAGAAGAATCAAAGCTATTATCAACCTTGGTATCAAATAAACGTGTAGCTTTTGATGATAAGGTACGTACATGTAACAATATTTAGTCTTGTAAATGTATGACCGTGTGATGTATTACCTTTATTTCCATAATTTAACTGTTCTTACTTTCTAGCTCTAGCCATTTCCTAATTCTGATTGTTTCTAACTTGTCCTTGGGTCCTAATCGGCCTAGGGCACACTTTATGGTAATGGTCGGAACTCCAACCTTCTTAATGTTCCTGTTTAACGCATGTTAGCTTAATCGTATCAACCAACATAACTAGGTTTACAATATTGGCATTCTAGTCTACCTTATCGCTAGATTGCTTGTTCGACCCTCCAACTTCTTTCTACTACTCACTAGATTTTCCCAGTGTCCTTCCTAACTCTATTTGGTCTAATGTCATAAGGTATGACATCAGCTTTGTCAATTCAGGGAGTTCGTTGGTATAAGGAGCACGACCTAACCCTACTATTGCACAATTTTAGAATTACCATTCTAACTTTTGCATTTTATTCCTTAGGTAATAGTACTCAATAACCAAGGCTTTGAACTTATCTTAAGTTATTTGCATCAATTGAACTTATCCTGTTTGGACTTATCTTAACTTAGCTTGAACCTGGGTGTTCCACCAGGTTAGTGCCTTGCCCCGTAGTGAACACGTGGCATACCTGATTCATCAAATCCATGAAGACAGCTGGTGCGTTGGTCAATCCGAACGGCATGACCAAGAACTCATAGTGTCCATATCGAGTTCTAAACAATATTTTCGGTATGTCCTCTTCACGAACCCTCCATTGATGATAGCCCGATCGAAGATCGTTCTTTGAGGAGTACATTGATCTCTGCAACTGATCGAAGAGATCGTCGATCCTGAGAAGGGGGTGTCGGTTCTTAACAGTCAAATTGTTCAATTCCCGACAATCTTGTCAAGTACAGAGTGTTATCCATGATTTGAGTATCAAAGATATGGTTATTAACGAAGAGTTAATTAACCGGAGTTGTACAAAGGAAACAATTGAGAAGGAATTTACTTCGTCAAGGAGCGATCGAAGGAATCTATTTACAATAATCTAAAATCCGATGAAGTAGTATTATTAGAGTATGTCGCGTCCCTAGTATACTGATGTCGTATTAGCCGGTGTTTTTGTCTTTCTAGACTAAATCCAACAAGTTGTGAATAAGGGCGCATATAGCAAATGCGACATCGACAGACGTATGGAATAGAAGGTGGGTTAACAACATAAGTCCTTAAGAGAGTTCTTATAAAGCCCTTATTAATCCAAAATATAAGTCAAACAAATAATGATAGGGTGTGATTATCGAGGGTCTTCTCAAAGTACTAATATGTGATATAATACCCACAACGTTCTTAAATAAGTATACCATAGATAGTTTGTAGGACAGGCTATGTACTCATAACCAATAATGCACTTAAAGTATTCAATCAGTTCCTTAGTTACTGAAATGCTAAGTGTAGGAATGTCTCTTAGAAGATAAAATTAATGTCATGATTGGAAATATCATGAAGGCTTTAAGTAGGACAGGACTTAAGTAATAGCAAGTGTTAGTAATGTTTTGTTACCCTTAACAAAGGCTTACTAGAATTATGATCCTAGCACCCTAGGGTATAGAATAGAAAACTTGTAATACTCATGATCGTTACTTCTCCCACGTCCACGTCCTCTTCCAGACATTCTTTAGATTACCAAATATCAAAAGCTATCAGAAAATAGACCTTTTGTCTTGAAATGAAAAGGAAGAGAAATTCAAGGATTTAAAGAAATAGACAAGCTAGAGAATCAGTCCGAATCCGTGGGATTAACACAAATGTCAAGGTTTGAATTTCGTCCAAATTCAAGGTAAGGGTAAGCATTCCTACATGTAGAACTGATAGATAGTTTCCACATCAGTGGCTATGTTCTATGAAGTCCAAGACTTTTTGCTCAAGGTATAGGAATGATGACTTATACTGACTACAATGTTACCACCCGACCAGATTCACCGGACTTAGCATGCACGATAAATTATAATTACGTGTGCACCCGTAATGGTAATTTGCTTTGCATGATCACCCAGATTCCTCCTATCAGGTTAACATATCTTGTCAGTACAGTGGTCATCAATGATAGAAATACCAAGTATGTATGTATTATATCGGGGTTGATTAATCAAAGTACGCGAAAGGATCAGTAATGTTTTGGGAATCATTGACACGCCAAGGTAATTTGACCCATTTGCCTTAGAGACCTGTGTATTGACCATAGTTTATCACTCATCCCAGAAATCCCCAGGTAAGCATACCAGGTCTCGCAATGAGATATATGCGATATGCTTGCCTTAGCCCGAGGGCCTTTTGCCAGAAAATCCAGAATACAGGTGTCTATGTGTCACACAAATCACGAAGAACATTTAGGCGATGTCAAACGCACACAAACTCTCTCGTGACTCACAGCAATTTGGAGCCACCATCCCGGTAGCCATATGCTCACAGGGATATGTTAAAGCAGAAATTTCCAGGCAACCAATTTAATAGGCATAACCTAGTAATCTATGTGTGTGTAACTAATGCAAATCCAGCTATAGTCTAAAATGCAATGCAGATGAGATGCAAAATTCATTTTAGTTCGCTATAACTAATGCTCTGATACCAATCTGTCACACCCTCATTTTCCACGTACGGGGTTTTACCGTCAGGCGTGTGACACAACCAGGATCTCAGATAAGCATCAGTTACACCAAACGACTCGATAATTACAAATCATATAAGTTGCTTAATTTTAATGAAACAAACCAAATATATTTAAGTAGTGCGGAAGCAAAAACAGGAAAACATTTATCAATAGTTTTGGAACACGCAAACACGCGTCCAATCCAATTTATGTAAAGTTAATGCAAATTAAATCTTGAAAACAGTTTGAGATGAACGCAGTATGACATGCAGTGGATGCTGTGCTCCTAGACGTGCCACATCAATGTCCTGAGAGAAAACATGTAAAAATCTCAGTACAAGACTGGTGAGTTCACAGGTTTATCAGAAAACAGTAATTATCAGTAATGAAGTTCCCGAATTATGTAATCCATCAAGTATGTAATTCCCCGGATTTATTAATCCGATAAGTATAATGAAATCCCCGGATTTATTAATTAAAGCATATCATGGGTAGCTAATCCATAATGATCACTATGTGTACGAAGTCGCGACCGAGCTGACATGCAATAAAGTAATAAAGTAGGCCCAAGCCGTGGATCACACACCACAGTAAGTAAAGTAGTGCCCAAGCCGTGGATCACACACCACAGTAAGATAGGATAACCGTTCACCCGTTTGACCAGCTAGCGCGACTAGCCCGAGTGGGGTATGTCAATCCCAGTAGTACTACTAACAATCACCTCGCTACTTCGTATTAACGGTCCGAAGGGCAAAGCATACAAACGTAGTATCATGTATATGCAGTATCACAATAATCCAATGTAATGTAACGTTTTTGAAAACCACATGTTTCTCTCCCCAAAAAATAGTAATAAGGTAAAATGGGGCTGTAAACTCACCTTGATTTGATATAATGAAAGCAACAAGAGCTTCAAAGAATAAGGCAATGCACGATCAAACACGAGCAATCCCTATTATTGATTATAACTAAGCCTTCAAAACGTATACAACGAGAATAGATATATTTGGTTGGATTTGGGTTGACGTACACGATTATATATATTAAGTTTGATTTTACACCTAATGATTTTAGGATTTAAATTGGGTTGTGGGATTTTGGACAAATAATGAAATTATTTGTATTTTTTGTTTTATTTGAAAGAAGTATATGTTTGTATTCTTTGTATAATTCAATAATAATTTATTATAAAAATATAACCTATAATTATATTTACAAATGATTTATGAAATTATATATTGTATAATTTCTATGGTTTTCTATAATTATTTCACAATTAAATACGATATAACGTCAAACAATATTTTATAAAGGTTTTTAAGGTTTTTATATAAAATAAATTTACAGAAAATATTTATGTAATCTTTTAAATAAGAAAAGTTTATAAATATTATTTCTATAATTTTTAAGAATTTTCTGTATTTTATTGGGGCTTAAAAAGCCTTAAAAAAATAGTTGCAGGTAGCCGGGTTCGAACCCGGGACCTCCAACTCTCACACCCACGCACCAACCACTGAACCAAAGGCCTCAGCCGCGTCAATTCTCGGTTCCATTTGTTTTTAAGCCGACTCAACCTATTACCCCCGAATTCATATGAACCCTAATTCGATTTGGGTTCAATTGACCCTCGATTTGATTCTGTTAACAACCAATTTCATGGGGCTTTTGTTCCCCATGATCAGACGAGTATAATGTTATGTTTAATTACCTGTTTGTGTTGAGATAGTGCTTAGAACACTCGAAGAACAGTCGCGGCCGAATGGTTGATCGGAGGTGTGTTTTAATGTGTTTTCAGGTGGATTTAAATGGTGTAATCGATTAGTGAGTGATACATGGTTATATATATGCGATTAATTTGATTATAATAGTGTTAATGCGATCGTTTGTGGAGTTGTTTGACCGAAAGTGGAAGTGGTTCGGTTGAACTGCAATTCGATTGATTAAACGCGTTTTTAAGAGTGAATTAGGTTCGAATCTCATCCACGAAGTGATTAGAACCGGTTTTGTGGTTTAAAATGGGGTATTTTCCGTGTTTTGGCCTCGCCGGAGGGTCGCCGGGGCCTCGCCGGCCGGTCACCGGGAAATCGAAGGGGAAAAGGGGCGGGGGGGTTGGTTGTGTAATTTTGTAAATTACACAAATGGTCCCTGCGGTTTGTGTTTTATAATTTCAGGTTATTAAACTTCTTCTGAAATTTAATAAATGACACAACACCCCCTGAACTTTATATTATTATTACTATTATTATTATTATTACTATTATTATTATTATTATTATTATTATTTTTAAATAAAAGTAAAATTTCGGGTTGTCACATTATGTAGCTTTAATCATTCATTTTCAGTTGCTTAAGTGGAGAATTATGTGCATCGTCACTTTGTTTAGGTTTCCGATTAGGGCTTTTGGTCATAAATTTGATTTTTCTAAACCACCCTCTTTGTTTAGGGCTTCTGATCTTAACTCAATATACCAAAGTTTATTACGATGATAAGCCAATTTTACTATGTGGTCCAAACACCGCCATCAGAAAGAGATATCAAGGTTTGATTTCTCAGTCCTCATCTTTGTTTCTCAAGCTATGTAATGTCTCTCTCAATTTGATTTGGACCAATTGATTTTGGCTACAACATCAGGTTTAATCGAAGCAACAACATATTTTCAATTGATTGTACCATTGGATTCGGCTATTAACATCAAATCAACAAGTAAGAAATGATAATTAAGGTTTAATCGAAGCAACAACATATTTCTCAAACCAACCGATTTGGGCAACAAAAAAGTATTTTTAGGTCTTCTTAGGGCTACAATGAAGGTGATAGGTTTAAATTAGGAGAAATTAAGGTTTTGAAAGAAATGATAATCCAGCACCAGTAAGTTTAAATATGCCATTCTTGGTTTATTGCATTTAATTTATTATCATATTATTAATTTGAATGTTCTACGCTTTGCTAAATTGAATGCTTTTGTGCAACTGGTTTATGTTCAAGGTATTGGATGTATGCATCTCACTTATTTGATAAAATGTCACTGTAAGTGTTATGAATAAATGGTGCTATAAGAGAGTCAAGAATGAATATCCTTTTGCATGATTGAAACCGTAAGAAAATGATTTCTTTAACCTTTTGTTTAGTTTGCTAATATGATACATATCATATCTATTTTTTTACAGGGTTACCTAAACAAGTTTCATGGGCTAGATGCATTGATGGTTAGAGAAAGCAAAATAGATCATGTATCTTAATCATAAGGTATTATTTTTTTATCATTAGTTTGTTAGAAGCATGTGATTTAAACATCACTCTCAACTTTAAAGATATTTAAAATATCATGTTTATTGGAGTGTAATTCATGAGCCAGTGTCTTTTGTCTAATTTTAAGGTTTGAGATGTCATACAATATCTATTATATATGGTGGTTGTAATTTTGCAATGATGAGATGGAGCAACTGGGAATTATTATCCTACAATGGTAAACTTATATTTCTAAAGCTTATGAAGTATAAACAATATTTTATCTAGAATTTTTCATAATATTCAGCACTTTAATTCCAAGAAAGTAACTTCTTTTACTTATAGGAATGACTTCAACAGTGTTTTTTTATTTTTGCATTTTGTTCATAGGCAGGATCTAATCATAATATTGCTTTAGAGAATTTTGTTGAACATGCTGAAAACGTTATTACCATTAATTATATCGGCACCAAAAATATAATTAAAGTTGCAACCCCATTAATGATAAGTAGCAAGGCAGGAGCTTGAATTTGTTTTAGTGATATCACGATTGGGAAGCAATTTGCTTTCTAAAATTGATTTCGATAGGTTCATCAAATTTGGCTTTCAATTTTGTTATTTTTTAATGGTGTGTTGCAGTTGCCATTGGTGGATGTTATGAGTTCGATCAACAACAATAATGGACAACAGTCCTTAAAAAATACATGTGTTGAAAGCCGCTTAGACCGCTGTTACTCATTAATCTGCTTCTTTCTAAGGTGAGTTCATAGAACATCACCCTATTTGGTGGCATGTGTCTGTTTGAAAGCTTATTTATGTTATCTGGTTTTCCAATTTCATTTTATGTTGTTCATTTCTTCTCTCTGGATCATATTATCACTACTTTTACCAATTTTATTAGCATCTTAAAGTAGGTAGCACATGGCAGAGCTTATGGCTAACACAATCTTTTACACATCTCTTCTTTATCTTATAACCACACAACACAAAAGTGTGGGTGAATGTAAGATTATCCTTGTATTTTAAACTTTGAAACTAGTGTCCCGGGTATTTTAATACATATAGATATTTGCTTACCTGAAAACAGTTTGTGCAATGGATGAATTTCATGCAAATTTGGAGTTATGCAGCTCGCTGAGCAAATAGTATTTTCAGGCCCTTACAAGGTTTCTGAATTTATTCGTTGCATTTCACCCTGACATCGATATCATTGCACCCTTTAAGTCTGTTAAGAAAGTTGTTTTCATTTTCAGCGGAATCATTAACCAGGCTGGAATCATCAACTAGGATGCCCATAAAATTCATATCATCGAAGCATAATCTAACTTATTTTAGGTTTGCTGGATATGACACTTTCAAGTTATTTAAGCATGTTTTTATCTAAAACGGGTTAAATAAACTAAGTTCAAACAAAAAATAGCTAACATGAAATTCTATTTTTACTACATACAACCACTAGAATGTTAGCTTTCTTCTACTATAAGCATCTAAATGTTGGATTCCAATTATTGGGTGTATTTTATTTATGATAGTATTTGTAGGATGCAACGAATTATTTGAAATTATTTGTAGGATGCAACGAATTATTAGAAATTTGCTATTTTCATAATTTTTTTCAAATAATTTGATGTGTGTTTTGATTAATATCTTAATGGAGTTATTAAGTGTGTGCTTTATTTTGAAGAAATGGCTAAAGCTACAAAGGCAGTGCAAGTGGTTGCTGAATTAGGTGTTGAAGAAAGCAAAATGAGGAGCACAACTTTTGTGCTGAGGATATTGAAACGCATACAATTAAGAAAGCAATGGAGATTTTGTAGAGGAATGCAATTATGAAACAAAATCGACCACTTGAAGATTTAGTTAACCACATATAATATGTTTTAGTACTTTCTTTGGTGAAAGGTTACCATTTGTAGATTATAGATCAAGATCTATACGTGATCTTTGTTGCTACTTTAATTCAGGTGCTATTCTTTAATCTTAATATTATACAATTAAAATTGATTTATACAAACTTCTTTTTGAATGTAACTAAGTCATCATAGATAAAGATTTGTTAATGTATGTTTTGATTGAATAGTCATTGTGTGTCACACCCCAACCTTGACGGCGGAATCGTCGAGGCGTGAGAGTTACGATTGTTCACAGCCACATAACGCTATTACCTGAAACATGTTAAAAATAAAAGGTCAACATATTGTTGGTGAGCATTCTATAGTTTTGAATACTTAAGTATATAAAAGATGGCAATTCAAGTTATAAGTTAGTGAATAAAGTGATTAGGGATGTTATGAACAATGCAACAATCAAACCTCGACAATGTTTTACAAGTATCAAACGACGTTAATATTCTATTAACGTTAAAAGTATATACAATCAGCTAAGTGTACTTGGATCAACCAAGCAGGCTTGTCTTACCCATAGATCTATGACTTCGCTGGGCTAGCAATAGTTAATGATTGTACATATAATGCCATAACATGGTAACCACAAAAGTTCAACTAACCACAACTCACAAGTAAATTGCCATAAATTTACAAGAATCCAAACGTTTACAAGTGCAATGATTAATAAGTAACATGTTTCACCCCAAAGTGTGAAAATAAGAAAAAGGGGTATAGAAATACTCACTTGATACGCGTATTGTGTACTAGAGTTTACTTGAAAGAAAGTGAACACTCAACCTTCAAAGGTTACCTAGATTACGCAAGTACATGAGTTTATGTAAACAGTGAATATGAGAAACCCTAAGTGCACCATAACCAAGGACTCAAGGTTTTAGAGGAATAGATATGTTTGACCCAGTTGACCCGTTTGACCCGTTGGTGACATTATGTGTTGTAAACCATTTAAACAGACATGAGCATATAACATACAAGTCATGTAAGTTCTTAGTATCTAGCATACTCAGTGTGTTCATAACACAACTAGTGTATCATATAACAGGTTAGATCATGCATAACCTACTTATATGACCTATAACCATGAATTAGCATATACGGGTCAAAACAGATAATCTACCAACTAATCATCCATACTAATCACAACACATTCAACATGTCCAATTCACAACTTATACCATCAAAATAAGTTCTAGTAGTACTAACATTACACGCAAAAGCCAAGTAAATATGTTACAGGTTGTAGGTATTCGTTTTCCATAATCTGCGTTTTCGGGCAGATTCTAGGTGTTCGGACGATACGGTCAAACACATAACCAAGCAAGGATTTAGGCCAAGGCCAAACTCCAGTAGGCTCTCCTATGAGTCAATTAAGTATGTGAAAAGTTGTTTTAGGTTTTAAGGGCCTGGAGTTACTAGAAAAACTCAAAATGTTACAGCAGCTCTCAACCGGAGGGCTGCTGGAGTTAGCTTGCCAAATTGTGCATAACTCCCATTTGAAAATAGATATTGGGTTAATTCTTTTTCTGGAGTTCAGAGGATTCCAAGGAAAAATGTTTTACCATAGGGTTTGGTCTCAGGTTTTATGAAATGAAAATGGCATATCAAACAAGTCAACACATACATTCTGTCCAAGAGGACAGAATTGACCCTTCTAGCCAAAACAGGTAAAACACCAATTTAACCACCTCCAATTGGAGTGTGGTTACACTTTCTGGAAACTAGACTCAGTAACAAACAATTTGGGCACTAGAAACACATCATTTGGACCTGTTATGACCTGTTTGTGGCACATACAAAATGAGACTCAGAATCTGTCAGAAAGTTTGTTTCTGACCACCCTTCACTAAAATGATCATAACTCACGTTTTACACATCCAAATTGGACAAGGTTGAAGGTTTTGAAAACTAGACTCCATGAGAAACATGTTAGACTCAAGAAAACCAGCTTTTGGATTCGTCTTCATTTGGTTATGTCATGATGAAAACAGGGTATGCAATCTGCCAGAAATCAGAACGTGTACACATTTCACATGAAAGCATATACATACGCATGTTTCATGTTTCCTAGCATTCATACTAACTAATTAACATCCTAACAACATCAAACAACAATCAATTCCATAAAATCCCCAAAATTTTCAAATTAGGGTTCATGTTCATCAAGTTTCATAATCAATCAATCAAAAGTGTTGTTTTCTTGCATAATCAACTTTAAACAACATACATACAACCTAACTAACATGTGAACAACATCAAAACATCAAGATTTCAGCTTATTGAACACTAATTTCGCAGCAGGGTTCGGCCATATCAAGAACACATGGAAAACTCATAAAAATCTAACCTTTAAACTTGTAATAGCTTGCAATTGATGATTCTAACTTGTTTTGTTGTTGAAATCGATCAAAACCAGGTTCTAATGCTTGTTCTTGGCTCAAAATCGCAGAAGAGAGGGAGAGAGAAGTGCAGGTCGATTATGGGGGAAAAGGGTGGGGTTTGGGTTGTTGTATTTTAGCCAAATTTACAAATATACCCCTTTTAAACCCTAGCCTTTTGCATTTTATAAAATTTAACTTTTAAACTCTTTTTAATGTGTTTTAAACATAATAATATGAACATTTAAACTAATGATAACTTTTGTATATTTTATTTTATAAAAACACAAGACATACGAAATAACACACGCGTTTCTGCATTACGCGATAAAATTCCCGAATAGTCTTTAAATCGCGTAAACACATAACCATAACACAATAATCATCTAATCAAGTAGATTATTATTAAATTAACATTATTAATTATTATTTAGGTCACCAACGTCAAACGACAACTAGTGTGTGCTTACGACGCGTATATGTAAAACTTAACGGAACTAACGGAGTTTGGTAACGGAAAATCACCGGATGTCACATTCTCCCCTACTTTAAGAAATTTCGTCCCGAAATTTGTTTACGAGGAGGCTGAGATGACAAGATGAGGACGCTTGGACTACATTTGATCCTCACATTCTCAAGTGAATCAGAAGGTGAGCATGAAGCCACAGATAGATCATAGTGATTCTCTTTTTCTTTCTTGATACAGTTTGTGTTTTCATTTCCTGAGATACATTCTGAAGAACTTTCAGGTTTCGATAAGGTATCAAAAGAAGAAAATTCATCATCGATTAAGCTGACCGCTTTAGTGTTTACTTTATGTGCAATGACAGAGCCATTAGAGGTAAAAAGAGTGTCTAAAGTGTGTGGCTCCTAGTTATCATTATAAGCTTTTACGTTGATTAACAATGAACGTAATACAAGATGTTACCGTCTCCCCTACTTTAAAGAATTTCGTTTCAAAATTTAGAATGAACTTAAATGAGCAAAATAGTTAAAATGAAAGATAAGTGTTCAAACTAACAGTGATTGACGTTTAATTACAGATGAAACGCTTCACTTGATGGAATCTTACAAGATTCTTGGCATAATACATGCCAATTTGAACCCTATCAGTGAAATGTGAGACGTTTTGAGATGAAATGTTGGAAAGCGATGCTAAGTTACCATCGTATATTATACTTATAAATCACAACTTCCAGAATATAATTTCATGGTAAGGTGATGTTTAGATATCAATAAAAGACCAACAATGGTAAGAAATGTTAACCGTCAGAATTTTAAGAATCCCAAATGTCACCATATGAAACGATCTTAACACATATCTTGTGACTATGTATTTCTCCTTTGACCAAACATTGGTCTAAGAATAACACGCTATGCGAAGATCTTGGAATAACTTCACAACTATGGTTAAGAAAGAACAAAGAATGAATCAATCATTCAAGATATCGATCGATGTTTTAACGTCATACCACGGTATACGAATAGTTGACACAGATACAGGTCAATTTCTCGACGTTGTGAGATAATGGGTCGAATTGAAGTTTTTAGCCAATCGGTCTATAATGCACCCATTGTCATTATGACAGCTAAGATAAGAGGCATTCAGGGATGAGGAAAGTTAAACAGAAGATTTACGGGAACACGGAGATTAGGTTTTGTCATATGTAAAGGTAAGACACTTGGACACATGCCAAGTTATGTCTTTTCTTTGATGCCAAACCCATGATTACAAGTTATGAAGGTTTATGAACCATTATATCCACATCGCAGTGAGGATACTAACGAGTCTTGTTGTTCAAAACCAAGTTAGAATTCAATGATTTTCAAGGTTAAAGATTCAAAAACGATTCAAGAAATGACGCAAACAATAAGAAAGGTATTTGTAACCATGTTTTGCAAGGTAACAAATTTCCAAATGCAGTTTTGCATACGTAATTCATCAAACAGTAAGATAGGTATTTGATAATATCTTTATTTGTCAAAAGATTATTTAGGAAGACTATACTTATGGGTTTGATGATATCTCAAGATGAAAGTTGATAAGTAAGGAATAAATGCTTCGATGTAGCTAGATCGAGTCAAAACATGAAGATAAAGGGGAAGAAATCGATTTAAGAATGTAAATGCTTCAAGCTTGGAATTAAAATCAACCTAAAACGATCGAGTCTTCTTTCAAGTTCAGAGATCATGCTTTGGCTTGATAGGTCGAATCACCAACATTGATCCACCCTTCAAGTTACTACATGTTTCTCGTCACTTGATTACAACCATGGTAAGTTGAAGATCAAGAAATGAGAATAGTCATCAAGGTATGGTTTACACCCCTAACTTGATGGTGTACTCTCAAGATATGACCACTAACTTACCAATCAACCAGTTTGATCCCAACCAATTGTTGAGGATTCACAGAAATAAGACGAGGTACTCACCATTAAGGTAAGGGAATTCACTCCTATCTTAACGATGACGTTTTACAAAAACAAAATATAACAAAATGAACCTCTTCATCAAAATCCAGAATTCACTCCTACTTTGACGAGGTCATTTTCTTTGAGAAAATACAATCCATAAATGAAATTATCATCAAGGTATGGAATTCACGCCTATCTTGATGATTGAGCTTCATAATAACAAGGAAACAATCAAAGATTAACACTTGTCACCAAAGTACGGGTTTCAATCCTATTTTGGTGAGATCATGTCATTTGTGGAAAGCCATTCCAAAGAGAATACTTGGAGTCAATCCTCAAGATAAGGAAATCACTCTAATCCAGAGGATGAAATTTCATGAAACACATTATTGGAAACCATTTTATTGATACGAATAAAGAATCGTCAAAGTAAGGGAATCACCCCTGCTTTGATGAGTTAGGATTGTTTAGGAGATACGAGCGTTCTTAGTCTAGATTGACTTACAAACCCTTGTCTCCCATGGTGCAGACGGTTCAAGGTTCGACTTAACAACGAAAGGAAAAGAATATCACTTAGAAATTTAGAAAATTTTAAATTACATCAATATAACCAAAAGGAAAATCATACTTACAAAATTTAAGATCAAAGTTCGAGGTAACAGGATTTGTTATGATGGTGTTCAAATCTTGAATAATTTCAATCAGGGAGACAAAATCAAGAACAAGAATGATTCGACAACATGATGAGATGCGAATATTCGATTCACAATCAAAAGGAAAATACAAGGACTTCTCAAGATATGAGCTCAACCATAGTTTAATTGAAGACACGCGTATTTTTAAGTGATAACGAAGTTATAATTAGTTTATTTGATCATTGAGGTGAGTGACCACTTATAATATTTGAGTTAACAAAGTTAACATTCAATTAGCAAAGTATCCCGAGATGTAGAAATTCCACTTACAGCATTGCATGTTCTTAGTTACGGGACACCTCCTTAAGAGGATTTGAGAACCATAGGTAACGGTTTAAAGTTTTAAAGACCATACGGTTTAGATTCTCAATATCTTTGGGTATATTGAAATCCATGTTCACGTTGGTCAAAGTAAGAAGATAGTTACATGAAATGCCGAGTTCAATACTGTTACACGTCACACGTTGAGCGGTTAAACATAAGAGTTGAATCGTAGGATGGGTTTAATATTAACAGGAATATTATTTAGGTTAAGAATGAGAAAGTATTTAAACTTTAATGATAAACCAGTTCAAGGATTCAAGGATTTTTAAGATACAAAAGGATGGTTCCATTTGGTAACGCATTACCATTTGGAATCGTTGACACGTCAAGGTAAATTGACCCATTTACCTTAGAAACTTGTGTACGTTGACCATAGTTTATCACTCATCCCAGAAATCCCCAGGTAAGCATAACTGATCTCGTAGTGAGATTTATGCGATATGCTTGCCTTAGCCCGAAGGCCTTTTGCCAGGAAATCCAGAATACAGGTGTCTATGTGTCACACAAATTTTCTTTGGTTCATGAAATCAAAACCTTGATGAGATTTTCATAGATTAGACATAAAGTCTAAGGAATTAAACCCACGATGATAAGTGTAGATTCCACATGTCGTTGAGAATAGGTTTAGGAAGTTCATTTTTCGGGGAGAGTCAAAAGTCAAAGTTAAGTTTAAGGAGTCAAGTAACTAAGTTTTAAGCATACATAAGGTAATCCTATGCTAAGGCATCAAGTTGCACAAAAGGCATAGCATTATGTAGCATTTAAACAATATGTAAGCATAAAAGTATAAAGATCTTTCTATGAGGTTCATGCAACTATAGTCTAGGTCACCATTTCTAATAACCTAAATCCCTATAGTTATGGGCTCTGATACCAATCTGTCACACCCCAACCTTGACGGCGGAATCGTCGAGGCGTGAGAGTTACGATTGTTCACAGCCACATAACGCTATTACCTGAAACATGTTAAAAATAAAAGGTCAACATATTGTTGGTGAGCATTCTATAGTTTTGAATACTTAAGTAAATAAAAGATGGCAATTCAAGTTATAAGTTAGTGAATAAAGTGATTAGGGATGTTATGAACAATGCAACAATCAAACCTCGACAATGTTTTACAAGTATCAAACGACGTTAATATTCTATTAACGTTAAAAGTATATACGATCAGCTAAGTGTACTTGGATCAACCAAGCAGGCTTGTCTTACCCATAGATCTATGACTTCGCTGGGCTAGCAATAGTTAATGATTGTACATATAATGCCATAACATGGTAACCACAAAAGTTCAACTAACCACAACTCACAAGTAAATTGCCATAAATTTACAAGAATCCAAACGTTTACAAGTGCAATGATTAATAAGTAACATGTTTCACCCCAAAGTGTGAAAATAAGAAAAAGGGGTATAGAAATACTCACTTGATACGCGTATTGTGTACTAGAGTTTACTTGAAAGAAAGTGAACACTCAACCTTCAAAGGTTACCTAGATTACGCAAGTACATGAGTTTATGTAAACAGTGAATATGAGAAACCCTAAGTGCACCATAACCAAGGACTCAAGGTTTTAGAGGAATAGATATGTTTGACCCAGTTGACCCGTTTGACCCGTTGGTGACATTATGTGTTGTAAACCATTTAAACAGACATGAGCATATAACATACAAGTCATGTAAGTTTTTAGTATCTAGCATACTCAGTGTGTTCATAACACAACTAGTGTATCATATAACAGGTTAGATCATGCATAACCTACTTATATGACCTATAACCATGAATTAGCATATACGGGTCAAAACAGATAATCTACCAACTAATCATCCATACTAATCACAACACATTCAACATGTCCAATTCACAACTTATACCATCAAAATAAGTTCTAGTAGTACTAACATTACACGCAAAAGCCAAGTAAATATGTTACAGGTTGTAGGTATTCGTTTTCCATAATCTGCGTTTTCGGGCAGATTCTAGGTGTTCGGACGATACGGTCAAACACATAACCAAGCAAGGATTTAGGCCAAGGCCAAACTCCAGTAGGCTCTCCTATGAGTCAATTAAGTATGTGAAAAGTTGTTTTAGGTTTTAAGGGCCTGGAGTTACTAGAAAAACTCAAAATGTTACAGCAGCTCTCAACCGGAGGGCTGCTGGAGTTAGCTTGCCAAATTGTGCATAACTCCCATTTGAAAATAGATATTGGGTTAATTCTTTTTCTGGAGTTCAGAGGATTCCAAGGAAAAATGTTTTACCATAGGGTTTGGTCTCAGGTTTTATGAAATGAAAATGGCATATCAAACAAGTCAACACATACATTCTGTCCAAGAGGACAGAATTGACCCTTCTAGCCAAAACAGGTAAAACACCAATTTAACCACCTCCAATTGGAGTGTGGTTACACTTTCTGGAAACTAGACTCAGTAACAAACAATTTGGGCACTAGAAACACATCATTTGGACCTGTTATGACCTGTTTGTGGCACATACAAAATGAGACTCAGAATCTGTCAGAAAGTTTGTTTCTGACCACCCTTCACTAAAATGATCATAACTCACGTTTTACACATCCAAATTGGACAAGGTTGAAGGTTTTGAAAACTAGACTCCATGAGAAACATGTTAGACTCAAGAAAACCAGCTTTTGGATTCGTCTTCATTTGGTTATGTCATGATGAAAACAGGGTATGCAATCTGCCAGAAATCAGAACGTGTACACATTTCACATGAAAGCATATACATACGCATGTTTCATGTTTCCTAGCATTCATACTAACTAATTAACATCCTAACAACATCAAACAACAATCAATTCCATAAAATCCCCAAAATTTTCAAATTAGGGTTCATGTTCATCAAGTTTCATAATCAATCAATCAAAAGTGTTGTTTTCTTGCATAATCAACTTTAAACAACATACATACAACCTAACTAACATGTGAACAACATCAAAACATCAAGATTTCAGCTTATTGAACACTAATTTCGCAGCAGGGTTCGGCCATATCAAGAACACATGGAAAACTCATAAAAATCTAACCTTTAAACTTGTAATAGCTTGCAATTGATGATTCTAACTTGTTTTGTTGTTGAAATCGATCAAAACCAGGTTCTAATGCTTGTTCTTGGCTCAAAATCGCAGAAGAGAGGGAGAGAGAAGTGCAGGTCGATTATGGGGGAAAAGGGTGGGGTTTGGGTTGTTGTATTTTAGCCAAATTTACAAATATACCCCTTTTAAACCCTAGCCTTTTGCATTTTATAAAATTTAACTTTTAAACTCTTTTTAATGTGTTTTAAACATAATAATATGAACATTTAAACTAATGATAACTTTTGTATATTTTATTTTATAAAAACACAAGACATACGAAATAACACACGCGTTTCTGCATTACGCGATAAAATTCCCGAATAGTCTTTAAATCGCGTAAACACATAACCATAACACAATAATCATCTAATCAAGTAGATTATTATTAAATTAACATTATTAATTATTATTTAGGTCACCAACGTCAAACGACAACTAGTGTGTGCTTACGACGCGTATATGTAAAACTTAACGGAACTAACGGAGTTTGGTAACGGAAAATCACCGGATGTCACATTGTGGTTATGTTTTTTGCTTTAAGATCAGATTATTGTTTATAATGGATTGCATTTGTCTATATTACCCCCACATTCTTGATCCTGCTTGTCCTTAAAACTTGCTAATTTTGATAAATCTGCAAATGAATTCTTCAGCTTTAAATTTTTGAAGTATTATATAATGGTTCAAAATGGTCAAATAAATATTGGGCTAAAAAAACTTCAAAAAAACTTTAAAATCATTATTAATAGAAAATTGATTATTATCAAAAATTAAAAGCAAAGAGTGTTTCGAGGATGGCCTCACTCTTAGGAAAATCTACTTGACCCACGTTTTTAGACTGGCACAATTTGTTATATTTTATTTGTAATGAATCAAATGGATAAATAAAAACTTTGAATATGATGAAACGGGTCCAAAGTCATAATGTATAAAATGCATGAAACTTTTAACATTGATTTGATGCTGATTAATCATTATTTTAAATAATTTTAAAGGAACAATAGTTGTTTTTAGAATGACCCAAATCTTTTGCTAACTTGCTTAAAGAGGTCATGTTTGACTGAAAATTGTTTTGACCCACATAAATGTTATATTTTATTTGCAATGGATCAAATGCAGATGCGTGCATTGATAAATCCTTGAATCTCATCCTAAATATGAATCACTCTTGAAATTAGCATGTTTGCATAGTGTTTGTACTTTATATAAATATGTAAAGTTTTGACTTAGAAAGTCGGTTCGAAATTTGATCTACTATTCTTGATTTTAGTGAAGGGGAGTGACGCATAGTGAAGCTGCGAAGAAATGGTTGGTGATCATTATAGCTTATGAGCATGTTACTTTGTAGTCTTTTCATTCATGTTTTTTTCTCATATTAAGAGACCATATCAAAGATTAACAATGTGTATTTTAAGTGTCAAACTAACATAAACAATTTGGTTTGTATTTTCTGAAAATATAATTAGAAGCAGGTCTAATATTATGGTAAACACCGGTTGAAGTGGACCATGAATGTCAGTAATCGTTATTTGCATTATTGACAACAAAGGAATGTAGTAAATTTCTTATTTTTTTTTCTTATAGAATATGTTTGATGATACATTAACATTAAATGAGTTGTATTGTAATGATAAATAAATATTCTTTTTAGGAGTATAAGGAATGATAGTTATTGAATTATTACGTTAAACTAACCGGCCACCGGACGGGTATAAAACTAGTTATTACAAAATGTTAAAGAAGCGAAGCCCCTAGGCCCTAGACCATTGTGAGGTGCTAACTGCCATATGTTGACAGTCATAACAACTCAGCATGCAGTCACTCTTTCATGAAGAGTTACACCGTTCATTAGTATGTATTCCCACATATATAAAGGAATCATCTGGCCTGTTTAGCATACAAATTAACACTTAATTTTTTCATGGAAAAGAACTTCTCGTTCTTTGTAGTAATATTTTGTCATATCCGATTATTAATTCCGTGTACCCACGAAATACTTTTAAAAGTGATATAGATGATTCAGAAAGCTATTAAAAGTCATGTGAAATCTAAAACCAAGAGATGGAGAGTTCATGAACTTGATGTGATAACTGGCATTAACTGGCATTATAGGTTACAAGGATGAGGTATGCATATATCATGTATGATATATGCCAATATGCCATCATGTAAACAATGAATCTGATTCGCAATGCCACATGCTGCATTATAACAGAAGCATAAAAAGGTAGAATGAACAAGATTAGAGATCACTAGTACAAACCTTAATTAGTTATCACGCGTAACAGAAAGCATTCATTTACAGTCGAATGCGTGTGTTTTGAAGCTATGAGATCATGTTTTTAGTCCCACTGGATTTCTCTGTGATAGGTCCAATCAGAAGGGTTTAACGTCGTTTTGCCATCGGAATAGACTAAATCATAAGGAGAGTCTTCTGAAAATTCAGTGGGCATAGATTTCCAGTGTAAGCTTGGTTTCCATTCTGCTTCCTTAAGCACCTTTAGTATCTCCTCAACAACTATCTTGCTTCCTGAACCAGATAAATGCACCCCATCCCTGCAAAAACATGATTTTGATAATTTCTTTTAGGATCAGCAGTTGATCAGTAAAGTAGCATTTTCTAGAGTTGACAAATTGACCCATTCATAAGAAAATGGGTCAAGTTGGTCGAAATCATCCAAAGTGTATTTCAAAAACCTAAACCTCTTCCTGCCGTTAACCTTCTGATAGCCATCTGCTTAGGCGCAAGTTGTGTTAGTGGTTAGCAGGGTATGGAGTGGGCAAGTTTCAATGATGCATTTTCTTGGTCATCTAAAAAACGATTGTTTAACGGACATCCATTTTAAGGAGTGTAGGTGTGATGAGTTTAAAAATAAAGGCGATCACTATAACTTAATAGGGATCAAATTCATAGCAAATTATATACCATGAGGACTATTTGTGTAATTTACTCTAAAACTTGGTACTTCTTAGATAAATCAGTGTTTTGGGTCACTGCTCATTTTTCACTTTTAGTTTCACTTTTAGTGTTTCTACTATCTGACAGTTAAGATTTAAACACTATAAATTTGTTCCATCATTGAATCATTGGCATGGTCATATGATATGTAGTTACATAAATAACATAAACATGGAAAAAGTTATAATATGCAAGAAAGCTTACGTGAAGAAAGTCAACCAATCATCGTGTTTCTGAAATGCAGTCCAAAGATCGATAACCTTTATTCCCATCTCATTGCATAAGTCTATGCAAGCTTCTGAATATATCCGGCATAACTCATTTGTTCGAACAAGTTCACTAAAAATTGTGCTGTTTTTACATGACATATGACTAGATTTAGAATGTATTGCTTGAATGGAAACAATAAAGAAGAAAAAGAATTACTCATCAAAGTACCTTGTGTTTGCACGAAGTCTGACTTCATCCACGGGTGGGCAACTGAGGAATATTATACGAGTTGTGTCTGAAAGACCCTGATTTTCATATTGGTGTCAGTGTTAAGGGTGTGCTTGGATGTGTCTTTTGTAAAGTGATCATGTGATAATGAAGAAACAGTACGTACCAAATAAGCAGAGTTGTAGTAAAACAGTTGTATAAGATGGTGTTTAGATGTGTGTGTTTTGGAAATTCTGATTATTGTTTGTGAAATGAGAGTAAAAGACTCTTAAATTAGGTTAAAAAATGAATAAAGTGGTAATTTTAGTTTACCTTCAGACAATCAGTTTTGTTGCAGGTAGTATAAAACTCATAAGTTATCATACAACCAGAACCAGAAATTGTTTATATTCAAACACTAAAAACAGATAATCAATTATGTTTGAGGATAATGGTACCTGGAGATGAGTAGCGATTTTTCTCATGTTTTCGATATATTCAGGAAGAGGGACATGAGGACCTAAACCAGATGAGTGAGGTCCCATTGAATCATTACCACCGAAGTAAACAATTATCAGTGAAGGCTGGCTAGCAGCATCCTAGTACATGACAATAAAACAAGACCATTATATCATGTATGAAATAAATGGATACTTGCATAGAGACAATGATTGTCATACATCCCATTTCCCCAACAAAAATGATTAAAACAAGTTAAACAATCATGCTTTAATGACAATGCAATTGTATTTCTGTCTTAGAAAGTGCAAATTTCAAGTGATGGTCAGAGAAAACCTTTGGGAAAATTTGATCAAGAACTTTGACAGCACGTCTGGAATTCCATCCGTAGTACCCCCGCAACACTATATCCGCCTGCAGTTGAAAAGCGTATCATGTTGAAATATATTAATACTAAAGTCGGACGATTTTACAGTCCTTTAATTTTTGACAAACTAATTGTTTTTTTAGGTATTATGATAATAACAGATATTTGGTTTAGCATGGATATAACTTTTTCTCTCTAAACAGATTTTGCTTTTAAAATCCATATTTTTAGAACTAATGGTTTCAATAATAATTTAGTATTATATAAATTTCAAGTCTTAGCCTGGGCTTTAAGAAAGGGTTTTACTTGCCTTATGCTTGAATTGTGATTGCAAGTACACATGTAACTAGATTTGATATCAGGTGTCAATATCATTTCTCATATTCTTCCAATGTCTAGAGTTTGCATCCAGTAGTTAAATAATTTATTTTCATAATTTTACATTCTTTTGGGGTCACACCACATTATAAATCGGCACCCCCTATACGTGGCGTATAGAGTCAAAGACACTGAAAACAAGGAAAATTTAGAGGGGACTGTCAGATAGTTACTTGGATTTAAAAAGCGCGCCTAAGCGCGAGGCGCACTGAGGCGCAAGGCTTTGAGCTTTTAGTGACATAAGGCGCGAGCTGTACAAAAGGCGCACCTGAGGCGTGATTTTTTGGGAAAAGCCTGGCCTGAGGCGCAGGTGAGGCGCGCGCTTATGTACATGGACATTACATGGACATTTTTGTGCAGATTGGTGTTGTACAACAAGCTTTTTAGGTTGTATTTCACATGTTAAAACATATATAAACCTTATTTATAGCTAAACTTTGGGTAGGGAGGCTAAAAACTTATGATATATATAAAAAAATTATATAATCATTTTGCGCCTTGCGTACGAAAATCCCGCCGCTTTTGCGCTTTGCGCCTCGGTTTTGGACCTCGTCGCCTTGGTGCGCTTCTCGCTTTTTAAAACCAAGGATAGTTATAAACCACATATAACCCTATACAACATCATATACGATGCTATAGGGCTATACGCCTATACAACGCGTATAGCAAATTTTGACACTAACTATGAAGAAAAATTCAGGGGTTGTCAGAGGGGTTATACGCATCATATAGGGCTATACAATCCACCTATACAATGCGTATAA
The DNA here is from genome assembly GCA_024085815.1 of Flaveria linearis. Lineage (NCBI taxonomy): Eukaryota > Viridiplantae > Streptophyta > Magnoliopsida > Asterales > Asteraceae > Flaveria > Flaveria linearis. The sequence continues at coordinate 15,964,490 of CM044005.1, read as the reverse complement.
CGCTATATGACCCGTGTAGAAATCTAGGGTGTTAATTTATAAAGAATGAGTTGTGAATGCTTTTAGACATAGATGAATGGTCAAAGTTGTACGCGTACTATTTTAAATGAAATAAATTCAGAAGAGAGAGAAGGTTCAATTATTTGCAATACTAGTAAATAAAATGTAGTGTGCCATGATATAGTTTAGTTCGGTTGGTAGTCAAAACCGAACCTACAATCAACGCTTTAGTTTTTACATTTTATAACTAACCAGTTTCGTAGCGAACGGTTTGGTTATGTTAGTTATTGAAGAAAATGATTTTGGTTAACCACGAGTTTAAAGCGTGGTAAGTTCAAGCTCATTTAAGTTATTTGAACCAAATAAACAAAAACATGTTAATTTTTAAAGGAGAATGAAGGAGCAAAATGATAAAAAACATATTACAGTTTCATAATATCATAATCTCAATTTCGTTATATCAGAAAATTAGCACATCTTCATTCAATTACACCGTCACATACATTTAACATTTTCGATCATAGCCTGAAATTCGAATTGATTCAATCTAACAATATAAGCTTATTAACATTAGGAAGATTTGAAAACTCATAAATATCTTAAGTTGTATCAAGTGTTCACATTTTAAAAATTTTATACTTCTAAACACCTTTGTTTCATATACATTAAAAACCATTAAAGTAATGTTTTCATATAACTTTAGTTATTTTAGTTTAGCTACACATGAGTAGATATTATAATCTCTACATGATTTACACATGTGTAGATTAGAATTTCGTTCATTGTTTCTTTTTGAATTTGAAAATAGACAATTAAACATTATATTTCAATAAAAAGGTTATGCCATGATATGAGTTATTACAGTTCTTAACATAAAACATTTTAACAAACACCTATACACATATGACATAACCTACCAAAACCACCGATCAATCATCAATTCACCGATCAACAAACACCAAACAACACAAAACACCACAATCTAAAACCAAATCAACAAAAACCAAACAAAATCAACACCAATAACTTCAAATCACAGATACCTTACGAGCGTATACGTCAGCGAGAATGGCGCCCCAACCATCGTTGCTGAAACTGAGCTGAACAATTGATGATCCGAACAACACTATCTGTGGCCTCTGAGGTCCGACCATCGCTAATTGTTGAAGAATTCAGCAGCTGAATAAGCTAATTTGTGTTGTTGGAGTTAGATATATGTATGTATATATATATGTATGTATGTATGGATGTGTATATATAGGTGATTGACGATGGTGTAGTCGTGTTGCAGAGGTGAGGGAGATGATGGTTTGATTGTAATGGTTTGTTTTTGGAGTGTGGGGTCGCATTTATTCATTTCGAACTACCTCTTTGAATCGTGAGGATTTTCAAATGTTTATTTTTGAATACATGGATTAAATGCATTCAATACACCCTACTCGTAATATTATTTTGTGTATTAAAATCGACTGGTATTAAGACTCTGCGTTGCGGTGGTGTTATATCATGAAGAAAAGCTAATGGTTAAGAGGGTTGGAGAAAATAAAACTTGAATGTTAGTTTATAATGTTTGGAACTTTATATATAAAAACTAAACTGTTAAAAAGTTCATATTGTAATGCTGATTAAATTTAACATGTTACAATGGATGAAAAACAAACAGCCTCCGTTTTATAATGAAATTTACACCGAAAGAAAAAAAGAAAAAAAAGAGCATGTCATAATGGTGTATGTAGAATTTTATTTTAACAAAATAAATTTAAAAAAAATTAAAAATTTATAAGAGAAAGCAAACATTAAAATTGTGAGTTTCCCAAAAAAACAAATAGATAAGTAATAAACATGTAATATACCAATGATCTGTTGATCTTCAGTCTACGGGTAAAGGAAGGAAAATAGTCTATTAAGGACACGTGTTGAGTTCAAGTAAAAAAAATGGTCTAGATTGGAGCAGGGGTTTTCACCTCTAAGTTGAGTTTTCTCCTAAGGGTGGTATTGGTTTCGTACTCGAATAATAGAGAATATCGGTAGTGATCCTTTAATCATTAAAAAAATATAACATGTAACTATAACTAACTTGAGGGGGTGCAAAACTTATGTTATAGGGACTTTGATGTAACTTTATAAGAAAAATACACTTGAAAGATGGTAAGAAAAATGAATTTTTAAGGAGAGGTAGTGTTTATATTATGAAAGAAACAAAAAGCTCCATCAACTTTGACTTGTTTGCTATTTTGCTATCATGTATAGAAGCTTGTACTTTAGAAGCTTGTACTTTAGAAGCTTGTACTTTAGGCAATATTACTTTCATGTTAATTGTATGTATAATAATGTCTTTATATCGGTTGTATTACCTTACTGGTTGAATAGATTAGACTGGTTTCAAAACGGATAACGTCATAAATAAAAAAGCAAATATACAAATAAATAATAAATTTCAAATAAAATATAACAATATATTATTTTTTGTTTGGATTTACAATATTAAAAGAAGTATAAAACCTTAAATAAAGAAACTACAAAGTTCAAAAGTAATAAATGGATTATTAATGGTAATTTATAGGGAGGAAAACAGAAACAAAATATATAAAGTTGAAATCCGGTCAAACCTTCTGATCAGTAATAGGCAGCTCAGTTCTTAAAACACTAATTAAAGAATAATAAATATAAACCAAAGCTTTTAGGCTTGTGTACTAAATGATAGTGTAAAATTTTCTTTATTAGGATCGTTTTGGTCTCCACGCGATTGAATCCAAAGCTTTTAGGCTTGTGTACTAAACATACGTGATTGAAATCACAAAATCATATCTAATTTAAAAATCAGACTACAATAACAACGTCTCTTTTATATAATACTATATTATAATACATATAAGAAAAATAAAAAAAAATATTTGATATAATTTTAAGAGGTTAATCAATTACAATTGTTAATATGTATGATACAATCCTTTAAACTAAATTATTAAAACTTGAGTAAATTACCATTTGCATCCCTGATATTTGCCCATTTTAACCACTTGCATCCCTGCGGTTTCAAAATTACCATCCGCCCCCTAACGTTTCATTTTTATTTCCATTTGAGTCCAACACACTAACATCGTTAGATTTTTCCGTTAGTTTTTATAAAATGACAAAAATACCCTTGTAATTTCAGGGATGCAAACGGTAATTTACTGATAATTTACCCTTAAATAAAAACCCCTATCTCACCCCACCCTTCTATCTTCTCTCTCTATCTCTTCTTTCTTAACCCAAATCCCCCACTAATTCAATAAAATCAAACCACAAAATGACATAAACCCATCAAAGATTCCTCAATTTCGAAACGTGTGGCTCCTCACGGTGGCTGACGACGGCGACGGTGAAGCTCCGACGTCATGTGGCTCCTCATGGTGGCTGGAGCATCTTGAATAAGTGAATACGGGTGATGGGGATGGGTGGCTGCGGTGGTGGTGGTGACGGGTCGTGATGGTGGTGATGGGGTTCGCGATGGTGGTGATGGGGTTCGCGATGGTGGAGATGGGGGGCTGCGGTAGTGGTGGTGATGGGGGGCTGCGGTGGTGGTGGTGATGGGGGGTTGCGGTTGTGGTGGTGATTGGAGGTCGCGGTGGTGGTGTTGATGGGGGGTTGCGGTGGTGGTGAAGGGGGGTCGCGATGGTGGTGATGGGGGGTTGCGGTGGTGGTGGTGATGGGGGGGCTGCGGTGGTGGTGGTGATAGGGGGGTTGCGGTTGTGGTGATGATTGGAGGTCGTTGTGGTGGTGTTGATGGGGGGTTGCGGTGGTGGTGAAGGGGGGTCGCGGTGCTGGTGATGGGGGGCTGTGGTGTTGGTGGTGATGGGGGCCTGCGGTGGTGGTGGTGTTGGGGGGCTGCGGTTGTGGTGGTGATTGGAGGTCGCTGTGGTGGTGTTGATGGGGGGTTGCGGTGGTGGTGAAGGGGGGTCGCGGTGGTGGTGATGGGGGGCTGTGGTGGTAGTGGTGATGGGGGGTTGCGGTGGTGGTGGTGATGGGGGGCTGCGATGGTGGTGGTGTTGGGGGGCTGCGGTTGTGGTGGTGATTGGAGGTCGTGGTGGAGGGGGTTGCGGAGGTGGTGATGGGGGGTCGCGGTGGTGGTGATGGGGGCTGCCGTGAATCGATGATGGTGCTGAGGTTTGTGGAGGTGGTGTTGAAGGTTTTGGATATGGTGATGAGGTTGTGTTGGTGTTGAAGAAGAAGATGATGAATGAGTCCCATAATTTTATTTATTTATTTATTTAATTCAGGGGTAGTTTAGTCTTTTCCATAATAACTTTAACAGCAAAACAAATGGTGTTAATTATCTTTACTCAAATTGAAATAAAAATGAAACGACAGACACTCAAATGAAGATAACACAAAACGTCAGGGGGTAGATGGTAATTTTGAAACTATAGGGATGCAAACGGTTAAAATGAACAAACGTTAAGGATGCAAATGGTAATTTACTCTTAAAACTTAGAAGATAAATAGTTGTCGGCTAATTTTCCACATGATTTTTAAATAGTTATAACTTTTTCATACGTCAATATTTCTAAAAAATATACCATTAAAACAAAGATTCTATTTTAGTTTCTTTTATTTAAGCTATAAACAAGGATTGTTAAAATGTATTGCTATATATATTTTTTAATTTTAAAGAATTTATGTTCACTTAGGTATCGTGTGTGAACCCCTTTAGTATACCAGAATTCATTCAAAAGCAAACAGTAAATGTAACATAGATTAATGATATGTTTAAATATTAATAGTGATAGAAATAAAGTAATACAATTCATGAGGATTTAGCAAGGGCGTCAATCATGTCGGGTTGATATGTTATAGATTTACGGGTTAGAATATAGAACCAAACCTAGCCCGTATTTTTATTCGGGTTAAAAACTTTAACCCTAACCTAAACTTACATAAAATTATGTAACCCGAACCTTGTCTTTTTAACCCTTCTAAAAATGTCAAAACAATCAATAGTAATTTAATATTGAAGTACTACTTTAAATTTTATATAAAACTAGAAGGCAGATGTTATGATTTTCAAAACTGAGAAAAAGTCTTAAAATAATATAATAATGCAAAAATTAAAAGACCTATAATCTTTTTAAAAGCATATTTAATAAAACAGGTTAGCGGGTCAACCCGTTTTGAAGTGGTTCAACCCGAACTTCTTTTAAATGGTTCAATGAACATGTCCTGTTTTTAAACTGTGGTATTTTCCAACCCAAAATATGTTTTTTTAGGGTTCAGGTTCATATCAGGATTTGCCATCCTAGGATTTAGATAACCAAATTAGATTGTTAAATGATATTTACAACTTTACTTTGCCTTATTAGTTTAATCGTTTTTCAAATAATTGAACAATGAAATATATTGTTACTAAGTTGTTATCCCATGTAGTTTTTATTATAAAAAGACTGGCAACTAAAAAACCTAACCGAAATAAAGAAAAGCAAAGAAAACAACAACAAATCAAATATGAGAAATATAGAATAATCAAATCCCTCCTACTCCAGATGATCGGCTTTGTGAATATGAATATTAGTACTCACAAAGAATCAAATCCCTCTTACAGTGGGATTTTACTACCAAAGCAACACGATTAATCATGTAATTTCAGATTTATTATAATAACTAAATCTAATTTCAAACAATTTTTTTTATCCTATACACAAATATTATGATAATATATTTTTGAGATTTTGATTTTACAAAAGTAAATAAAACATCTAGAGAACTTAATTTCAACCTCGATAATTATTACTAGAGATGTGCTAAACACATCCATTCTTCATTTTTACTTGTTAAATCTCTCTTTAAGTTGTTATAGACAATATTGGTTAGTGAGTTACGCTAGAAATTAAAGAGATGTATTTAGCATCTTCCTTATTTATTAAATTTATTCATATTTATTTGTTTTCTTATATTGCTAACACAACCGTTTAATCCACACCTAAACTATACTATACAAGTGTGAGATTTGAACACTCATCATTTTGTTTTAACATTTAGAGAGCAGAACACCTTATTACCATTACTACCTTTGGTAATTATTTGGTGTTGGGTTGAGAAATCATTGAATAAAGAAGAGAGGTTCACCAAATAAGGCATGCATTGTCATTCAGGCATTTATTTGTCTACCCACTTTTGTATCCATTCCAACCCACACTTTCATAAAGAATCTACCCATCAACCCAAAATAAATAATGTAATATTTTATTTTAGTTTTCTTTTCAGTTTTAACGTATATGTGTGTGTAAGAGTTTGGTTTAGTAAGACACTAACGGAGCGTTTAGTTGGAAGAAATTGAATGGAATAAAATGGAATTGAGAAACCAGTATAATTTCAAGTAAAATTATGTTTGATTGGGTAATGAAATGTAAAACCAAGGGAATGTTTCACCTTCAATTCCCTTGGTTGTGAGATTTCAAAATCCTTCCATCTAGAAAGGGAATTTGAAATCCCACAAACAAACGAATTTGAGGTGAAACATTCCCTTGGGTTTTACATTTCATTACCCACTCAAATATAATTTTACTTAAAAATTATACTAGTTTCTTAATTCCATTCCACTCCATTTCTTCCAACCAAACACTCCCTAAGACTTTAATCTAAATAAAAATTCGTAAGAATCACAATGGATCTTATATTAAATGCATAGGTTAAAGTTGAATGTTATAAGAAAGAAAATAGAATTAACTGAGCACATTGTAACCAATGATCCTTAGCCTAACTGGCTAAGGTGAGTTACCTATGACATGTAAATAAGTGGAGGTCATTGGTTCAAATCTCACTCTGAGCAAAATATTTAGAGTTGAACCAGAGGTTTTCTCAGCAATGAGTTTCCTCCTGAGGGAGTTGGGGGTTGCGGTCCCGGTTGGGATACGGATAGATGAGCCCGATTAAGATAACACATATCTTCCGAAACAGGGTCGTACATTTACCGTAAAAAAGGAGCACATTGTGGCATTCTTTTACCTCCCTGAACCTTATGGGAAGGTCAAGGTTTTGACTAAAATTTAAAGAGTGAAGTAGAAAAAATAAGGAAGTCTTAACGATAAAAACAATATAATAATAAACAAAAGAATTTTACACAAAGATATGTAAAAAAGCTTGTTAAATATTATAATTAATTAAAATCATAAGTTTAGTAAAAATTAGAATCAACTTTTTACAATTTTTTTGGTTGAATGATATAAAAATTTTACTTGCATAATAAAAAGGAAACAATGTTAACTGAAAGAAATTCAAAAAATCTTTTGAATATCATTTAGTTAAGAGTAAATTTTCATTTTCGTCCCTGTGGCTTGGTGAAAATTGTCACTTTAATCCAATAGTTTGTTTTTTCACATCTGGGTCCCTGTGGTTTACAAATCTTGTCATATTCATCCAGTCCGTTAACTCCATCCAAAATTTCCATTAAATGTAGGGGTATATTGGTCATTTTACATATATGTTTTTATTTTTATTTTTAAACCTGATTTAATATATACTCTTTAAATATATTGCTATTTTAGTCCCTGTGGTTTGAGAGTATTTGCTAATTTAGTCCAAAAATAACCACCACACCACTACCCATCACAAGAACCACCGAACCACCGCCACCATCCCATCACAAAGCCACCAACACCACACCAGAGCGCCCACCACCACCACGCACACCGGATCGTCGCTACCATGTAAACCCTAAAAATCGACAATCAATATTGCACTTTTAACATACCACTTCGAAAATGCATATCAAACCCTACTAATACCTCTACAATACTCGTTTTCAAGGGTTCCATATACGTTTTCGAAGGGGTTTGTTATAAGTTTGAGATTAACGGTTGGTTTCTAAGGTCCACATGGTGGTGGTGATCTAGTATGTGATGGTGGAGATCTAATGTGTGGTGGTGGAGATCTAATATGTGGTGGTGGTGCCCGTCTGGTATGGTGTTGGTGGTTTTATGATAGGGTGGTGGTGATGATTTGGTGGTTCTGATGGAGTGGTGGTGGTTTTGTGGCGTGGTGGTGGTGTGGTGTGTAAATACGAGGTCCAACTCTGGATGGTTCCGGTTTTGTTGAACTTCGATCCATCGATGCTCTCTGAAGCTTCACACCTACGCACAATGAAAACAACACCAGTTAAGGTGGTGGTGCCCGTCTCGTATGCTGATTTACAGGTGTGACAACCCGTATATTTTGGGTATTATTATTAGTACATATTTATTATTAAATCAAAAACAATTAAACGTAATAATAAAATAATAATAATAATAATGATAATAATAATAATATTGTTAATAATAACAACAATAATAATAATAGTAATTTATAAAAGTTTATTAAATTTTGAAATAATAATAAGAATAATAAAGTTCAGGGGGTGAATGTGTAATTTGTGAAACTTAAAATTAAAACTTTCAAACATAAAATGTTAACAAATAAACCGCAGGGACTATTTCTGTAATTTCTGAAAAACCAACCCAAACCCCCCCCCCCCCCCCGTCGACCACTGTTCCTCCGGCCGGTCACCGGCGACGATCCGGCGACTCCTAAACATCAAAAATAATCGATTTCACTCGAATTAAATGTTCCCGACAGCTTCTTGTGGATGATTCGAAACCGAGCCCCACAACAATTTGAAAATTTGAAGTGATATCCTTACCAAACCCACTCGACCAAACTTTCGGCCGACCCACCCACGAAATCGAGCACTATAGCACTAAATTAATCCAATTAATCGAGTATAAATACTCACTGATCTGTTCCTAATTGAATGCACCTATCAATACAATCTGAAACATACAAACACTTCGAATTCGATTACCATTTTCTTTCGGACCTGCAATTCAATTGAAGTCGAACCTCCGAGTTTTCTTGTACGAAATTGGCATAGGGTTATTGTTTCTCATCGACTAAGGAAGCTTACTGCAAGTTTAATTCGATTATCATCAACAATTTCCACTCGAACAGATTCTGTTAAAACCGCGGCTTGTTCTTGTTGGGTTTATCTTCAATTCGAACTTAATCACGTAAGTTACACACATAAACATACTCGGTTTAATATGGGGAATCAAAGCCCTATGATTCCAGATGTTAACAACATCGAATTAATCATCAATTTGATCCAAAATCAAAACTAGGGTTTCGGGATTTGGGGGAAATTGGAGATTTGTTTGAAAGATTGTTTTTAAGATTTGGAAAGGGGATTCTATCGCGGCCACGGCCCTTGGTTTACTGGTATGTGCGCGGGTGTGTGAGTTGGAGGTCACGGGTTCGAACCCGGCCCCCAACATCTATTTTTTAAAAGCTTTTTTGACCTTTTAAAAATCCAGAAAAATTTCTAAAAATTATAAAATAAATTTATAAACTTCGCGTATTTTAAAAATTACCTAACTATTTTCTGTCAAATTATTTCTCGTAATATCTTAATAAATATATATATATATAATGATATAATTAGTTTATTTATATAAAAATAAACTATAAATAGTTGAAAACATGAAATCATTATTATTACTTGTATTGTTAATATATATATGAGGATGAATGATGCGTTGTATTTATATATATATATATATATATATATATATAAATAAGTTACGCCTTAATAAACGTCTGGACATATAATTAAAACGTGTGATGAGTATCTTTATACGTGATCTAGCATTGTTGATAATAACTGGGAATGGGGAAATACCGATAACCCGTAACCGAGACACGAACGCGAAACTAAACAGTTGTTATATTCTTAAATTAATAATTTATATTAATAATATGTACACGAAATGAAACACAGGTTAACCGAAACCTTAACTGTTGCTCGAGCATTATTTCTTTGCAACACAATCAAGGTGAGTTTCACGGCCCCTTTTTACTTTCTTTTCTTTTTGGGGGAGGAAACATGCAAACACTATTTTTGTTATGGTTGCCAGTATTATTGATATCGCCTGTTATGTTAGTGGGAAACGCTAAATTGACCTGTAACGATTGCCACGGTCGGTTAAGACGTGGTGGAAAGGCACTAAACACACACAGTCAGCTTCGGTTTGAAACACTAACTAACTTGTTTATAGGCTCGCGACCTATCGATATGCTTTATATACTAAACCATGTGAAACGCTTTTCGGACACATTTATGGTTGATGAAACCATGTGAAACGCTTTTCTGACACAGTTCTGGTTGATGAAACCATGTGAAACGCTTTTCTGACACATTTCTTGTTGATTAAAACCTGTGGACTCACAAACTTTATGTTGACACCTTTTAGCATGTTTTCTCAGGTCACAGAAACGCACAAGGTTAAGAACTCAGCTAGGATGCATGCATGGCATACATCACTACTCAACTGGTTTAATTTGTTGAAACGCTATTGACTCTTATGGTTGAAACGCATGTTGAAACGATTCACTGTTGATTTCTATATTTGAAACGCTTCCGCAAGTCTGAAACACTCATGTTTGATTTAAACAACTAATTACTTAATGTGATGTTTTGCAATTACTGTGTTTGGTGTAACTGATGCTATCTGAGATCCTGGTGTGTCACACGCCTGATGGTAAAATCCCGTTAAGCGGATTTTGAGGGTGTGACAGATTGGTATCAGAGCATTAGTTATAGCGAACTAAAATGGACTTTGCATCTCATTTGCATTGCATTTTAGACTATAGCTGGATTTGCATTAGTTACACACACATAGATTTCTAAGCTATGTTTACTTAATTTAGTTGCCTGAAAACTTTTCCTTTAACATATCCCTGTGCTGTGAGTCACGGGAGGGTTTGTGTGCATTTGATATCACCTAAATGTTCTTCATGATTTGTGTGACACATATACACCTGTATTCTGGATTTCCTGGCAAAAGGCCTTCGGGCTAAGGCAAGCATATCGCATAAATCTCATTGCGAGACCTGGTATGCTTACCTGGGGATTTCTGCGATGAGTGATAAACTATGGTCAATACACAAGTCTATAAGGCAAATGGGTCAAGTATATTAAGTCTATGGATTTAATATTACCTGTATGTTCCTATATGCTTATTCCTTGTCTCTATACCTGATACTATACATATGTGCTAGATGAATCTGGACAATACTATGATGTTAACTTGGGGTAGGTGAAGCTAAGGGTGATCATGCAAGGCAAATTACCATTACGGGTGCACACGTAATTGCAATTCATCGTGCATGAGAAGTCTGGCTAATCTTACCATGAGGTAACGATCATGAGTATTACAAGTTTCTATTCTATACCCTAGGGTGCTAGGATCATAATTCTAGTAAGACCTTGTTAAGGGTAACAAAACATTACTAACACTTGCTATTACTTAAGTCCTGTCCTACTTAGAGCCTTCATTGTATTTCCAATCATTTTAAGAGACATTCCTCCACTTAGTATTTCGGTAACTGAGGAACTGATTGAATGCTTAGAATGAAAGTGAACTACAGGAAATTATAGAAGAATGATGATACTCTCTATACATACATTACGTTATTCTTTGGGAGGATGCTAAGGAAAATTAGGATGTCATGTAACCGTTTAAGCACATTCTTAGTATACCGGTGATGCTTATATATAGGGTTATTGAGGTGAGTTCAAAGCCTTGGTGATTGAATACTATTACTTAAGGAATGAAATGCAAAAGTTAGAATAGTAAAATCATGCAATGGTAGGGTTAGGTTGTGCTCTTTATACTGACAAACTCCCTGAATTGACAAAGCTGATGTCATACCTTATGGCATTAGACCAAATAGAATTAGGAAGGACACTGGGAACATCTAGTGAGTAGTAGAAAGAAGTTGGAAGGTCGAACAAGCAATCTAGCAGTAAGGTAGACAGGAATGCCAATGTTGTAAACCTAGCTATGTTGGTTAATACGATTAAGCTAAAATGCGTTAAACGAGGACATTAAGGAGGTTGGAGTTCCGACCATTACCATAAGTGTGCCCTAGGTCGATTAGGACCCAAGGACAAGTTAGAAACAATCAGAATTAGGAAATGGCTATAGCTAGAAAGTAAGAACAATTAAATTATGGAAATAAAGGTCATATAAGTCAAGGAAATACATCACGCGGTCATACATTTACGGCTGAAGCAAGCCACATTCGACAAGACTAAATGTTGTTACATGTACGAACCTTGTCATCAATAGCTACACATCCATTTGATACCAGGGTTGATAATAGTTTTGATTCTACTGGAATTATTCTTTAACTTAGCATTAGCCCTAGCTAGTTGCTTAGAAATTATTTACTCGGTTAAAGTGACCAATGGTAATAATTTGAGGTTACACAAAAGTACACGAAGATCACGTCTTTGACATAGACTTAATAGCGTATGAATTGGTTATCAAAAACATAAAACCAAGATAGACCGTCAGGATAAGGTGATTCGTCAAAAGTCTCTAGAATCCAATGAGATCACGTTTGACTCAAAGTCTCTACCTGGAAAGGGATTGTACGATATAGAAAGAAAGTGTATTGCTGATGAATCATTTGTTGTTCCTGGAAATCGATGAACAGCTTCGTTTCATTGAAGAACCAGTAGAGATTAGGGATCAAGAAGTCAAAACCCTAAAACGTAGCAAGACCCCTATTGTGCGTATTAGGTACCCGGGAACGCGAGGACCAAATGAAGAAGAAGTACCCACAACTATTCAACGATTAGACACCTACTTCTTAAGGTATCATTTTTAAGATATCTTTTTCCTTAAAATTCGAGACGAAATTCCCTTCAACAAGGGGATGATGTCACAACTCTGTCAAAACCCTACAACTCACACGATATAAATTGTTGAATCTCGTGTAATTAACTGAACCTAATGTTCTAATTTTCGGGACGAAAATTTCTTCAACAAGGGGATAATGTGACAACCCGTATATTTCGGGTATTATTATTAGTACATATTTATTATTAAATCAAAAACAATTAAACGTAATAATAAAATAGTAATAATAATAATAATGATAATAATAATAATATTGTTAATAATAACAACAATAATAATAATAATAGTAATTTATAAAAGTTTATTAAATTTTGAAATAATAATAAGAATAATAAAGTTCAGGGGGTGAATTTGTAATTTGTGAAACTTAAAATTAAAACTTTCAAACATAAAATGTTAACAAATAAACCGCAGGGACTATTTCTGTAATTTCTGAAAAACCAACCCAAACCCCCCCCCCCCCCGTCGACCACTGTTCCTCCGGCCGGTCACCGGCGACGATCCGGCGACTCCTAAACATCAAAAATAATCGATTTCACTCGAATTAAATGTTCCCGACAGCTTCTTGTGGATGATTCGAAACCGAGCCCCACAACAATTTGAAAATTTGAAGTGATATCCTTACCAAACCCACTCGACCAAACTTTCGGCCGACCCACCCACGAAATCGAGCACTATAGCACTAAATTAATCCAATTAATCGAGTATAAATACTCACTGATCTGTTCCTAATTGAATGCACCTATCAATACAATCTGAAACATACAAACACTTCGAATTGGATTACCATTTTCTTTCGGACCTGCAATTCAATTGAAGTCGAACCTCCGAGTTTTCTTGTACGAAATTGGCATAGGGTTATTGTTTCTCATCGACTAAGGAAGCTTACTGCAAGTTTAATTCGATTATCATCAACAATTTCCACTCGAACAGATTCTGTCAAAACCGCGGCTTGTTCTTGTTGGGTTTATCTTCAATTCGAACTTAATCACGTAAGTTACACACATAAACATACTCGGTTTAATATCATCAAAGCCCTATGATTCCAGATGTTAACAACATTGAATTAATCATCAATTTGATCCAAAATCAAAACTAGGGTTTCGGGATTTGGGGGAAATTGGAGATTTGTTTGAAAGATTGTTTTTAAGATTTGGAAAGGGGATTCTATCGCGGCCACGGCCCTTGGTTTACTGGTATGTGCGCGGGTGTGTGAGTTGGAGGTCACGGGTTCGAACCCGGCCCCCAACATCTATTTTTTAAAAGCTTTTTTGACCTTTTAAAAATCCAGAAAAATTTCTAAAAATTATAAAATAAATTTTATAAACTTCGCGTATTTTAAAAATTACCTAACTATTTTCTGTCAAATTATTTCTCGTAATATCTTAATAAATATATATATATATATATATATATAATGATATAATTAGTTTATTTATATAAAAATAAACTATAAATAGTTGGAAACATGAAATCATTATTATTACTTGTATTGTTAATATATATATGAGGATGAATGATGCGTTGTATTTATATATATATATATATATATATATATATATATATATATATATATATATATATATATAAATAAGTTACGCCTTAATAAAAGTCTGGACATATAATTAAAACGTGTGATGAGTATCTTTATACGTGATCTAGCATTGTTGATAATAACTGGGAATAGGGAAATACCGATAACCCGTAACCGAGACACGAACGCGAAACTAAACAGTTGTTATATTCTTAAATTAATAATTTATATTAATAATATGTACACGAAATGAAACACAGGTTAACCGAAACCTTAACTGTTGCTCGAGCATTATTTCTTTGCAACGCAATCAAGGTGAGTTTCACGGTCACTTTTTACTTTCTTTTCTTTTTGGGGGAGGAAACATGCAAACACTATTTTTGTTATGGTTGTCAGTATTATTGATATCGCCTGTTATGTTAGTGGGAAACGCTAAATTGACCTGTAACGATTGCCACGGTCGGTTAAGACGTGGTGGAAAGGCACTAAACACACACAGTCAGCTTCGGTTTGAAACACTAACTAACTTGTTTATAAGCTCGCGACCTATCGATATGCTTTATATACTAAACCATGTGAAACGCTTTTCGGACACATTTATGGTTGATGAAACCATGTGAAACGCTTTTCTGACACAGTTCTGGTTGATGAAACCATGTGAAACGCTTTTCTGACACATTTCTTGTTGATTAAAACCTGTGGACTCACCAACTTTATGTTGACACCTTTTAGCATGTTTTCTCAGGTCACAGAAACGCACAAGGTTAAGAACTCAGCTAGGATGCATGCATGGCATACATCACTACTCAACTGGTTTAATTTGTTGAAACGCTATTGACTCTTATGGTTGAAACGCATGTTGAAACGATTCACTGTTGATTTCTATATTTGAAACGCTTCCGCAAGTCTGAAACACTCATGTTTGATTTAAACAACTAATTACTTAATGTGATGTTTTGCAATTACTGTGTTTGGTGTAACTGATGCTATCTGAGATCCTGGTGTGTCACACGCCTGACGGTAAAATCCCGTTAAGCGGATTTTGAGGGTGTGACAACAGGGATTATTCCCCGGCAAATCCATTACCTTTTATGTTCTCCGACCGTTACTGAATTATCGGTTATGATTGGGGTGTTTCCGATGTAATTAAATGCGGGGCACGTGTCCAGCTGGCTTACCCATTCCGCCCGTATGGGCCGGGCTTTCGGGTTCTGGTACTCGGTCTTGTGTGGGTTATTTGTACCCTACGTCTACATGGTGGTTCCATCACGGGTGGTGGTGATATGGTGTTTTATGCCAAGGTGGTGGGATTTTTGGACTGAATTGGCAAACATGTCCAAACCACATGGACTAAAATAGCAATTTGTTTAAAGGGGATATATTAAATGGGGTTTAAAAAAATAGAAAAATAAAACATATATGTAAAATGACCAGTATACCCTTCATTTAACGGAGAATGTTGGATGGAGTTAACGAACTGGATGAATATGACAAGATTTGTAAACCACAGGGACCCAGATGCGAAAAAATAAACTATTGGATGAAAGTGACAATTTTCACCAAACCACAGGGATGAAAATGGCAATTTACTCTTTAGTTAATAACAAAAAGTTGGAGATGAAACCAAATATTAATTAAAGGAGACGGATCGTTCTTGAATAAAAAAAGGTTTAAACCTAGATAAAAGTAAAGACATCGCAACGATTTTATGTGTTAAATATAATGAATACTAAAAATATAAAAAAAGTAAATCTAAAATAGAAGATAGAATAAGATAAAATCAAAAGAAAAGTTTACTATATGTAACATGAATACAAGAGCATTCACATCTCGTTCCTTAAAAATATATTAGTAGAATCTTTAAATTATATGGTATGGTTTTGATTGTTATGAGTGGAGAAGAAAGAAAATATTATTGTTCATCTGTAAATTTGAATATTAACCGTTCAACCCTTAGAATTTTTTTAATATTTTTGAAAGTAGTTTTAAGTGAAGAAGAGATAAAATATAATAATAAAAATATAAAAAATATTATTTAATTGAAATAAGAGAGAAAAAATAGTTGTTTTTAGTGTAAATATAAGAATAAAAATAAAGAATGAGATGTGAATGCTCTAAGCATTTTCCAGTAATTTCAGACTGATATGCGCTATTCCTTTTGTAATTTTAATTACATTTTTACTCGGTTATACCTGGATTTGTTTTTAGATTTGACCAAAGTTTTTGAGCTAGAACAAAGTTGATTCGTTAAAACTAAACATGAAATTAACAAATGCAGAAATGCTTAATCTAGCCTTTTTCAATGTTTTTAAATGACATCAAATGTATGCTTATGAATGAGACTTGCTATATCAAATTAGCATTCATCCATATTTTATAGCTCTCATGCATGGTTTTATACTTTTACTAGGTTAGTACCCGTGTATTACATGGGTTGAATAAATAGATATTAAATAATTAATAACAAAAATTTATTAATTATAAAACGATATTTTGATATAGGATACAATTAAAATTATTTCAGATTTTTAAATGTAAGTCAACTTATTTTGATATTTTAAATATTTCATAATTTTAAAAAATTTGATGTTTTAGAAAAATCTTGAATTGTAACAAATGTTTCCTTATAAATTACATTTATAAAAAGAATTATTTCTTAAATTATTAAAAAACTATATTTAATCTAAACAAATTAAATAATATTATTTGTAATTAATGTAATTATTTAATAGGAGAGAGAGACGGAAATATAAGAATTAGAAACTCTAGAATTATACCAAGTGTCCAATTAAAACCTTCTTTTATTATAATAGATAGATAGATAGATATTGTGATAAATAAATTTTACAAGTTCACAATATGCACATGATTGTAATAAAGGTGGGCATGGGTGATCACACATAAATGCATTACAACCACACATGTTTCTTAGTCCTCTTATACTTTGAAACAAATAGGCGGTACCAATGCTTAATTTAGCTTTCGTTTTATGGGTTCACTTCACAATCTGATGTATACACCTAGAGATATGTGTCAATATTTCTCAAAACTTGGGGTTTCCCCTTTATTTATGTCCAAACATTAAAAATGAGATTTCACTTTATATACTAATCTGTCAAAAATAAATCCACCCTATGTCCCAAAAATAGCAATAATCAAGAACAAAACCTCAGTTTCTTGCATCAGTTGTGGATGCTTTTATCTTAATGTTATGCAATATGGCCCTAAGGAAAAGAATATTGAAAAGTTACAGACTGACCTAGGTGTTTAAGTATACGATATCCGCTTTAAAAGCTCAAAGATTTCTTGAATTGTAGGACCCACAATGCTATTCGCATTAAGATAAACCGAGCTTCTAGTGAGATTTCTTCAAACCATAAGCTTATCATGCTAGATAATGTTTTGGCATGTGATAATTTCTCCTCGATAACTGCCTCGGATGAAACTCTGCCAATAATCAAGAATGATTCCAGCGAAGGCCTTTGCAGCTATTGAAGAAAAAAAGTTGATATTTAAAAGAAAATATTTGAAACAACTAAAAACATCAAAAACAAGTATGCATTTTTAAGAAGATTTGAAATAAGATATACCAACGCATTGTTGACTGAACGTAAGCAATCGTTAGTTTTCATCATTAAAAGTATGACGCGTGGCAGTCTATTTAGAAGCTCTGTGACTTGAGATAAATATTCAGGACCGTATGTCTGCAAAGCATATTTATCACCATCAAAACTTCATAGGCTACAGAATTTTCTTTTATACATAATTAAAGCGCTAGTTGGATAAGGGGTCAAAATGGGTTTGGGTTGAGAAGGATCAATTTATTATTTGCCTGAAAGGGCTGGGTAGGTGACCCGCTAACACTTTCTGTATCGTTTTTATTACACATAATAAAAGCGCTAGGTGTGACTTGAAAACTATAATTATAATAAATACTATTTCAAAGGTTTTATGCATCGAGTATAGACAGTGAGCGACTTTCAACTTGTTTACCCATTTGAGTATTTGACCAATTCCCATTTTAGCTCCTTTTACTTGATACTTGTGACATAAATAACAACCCAAATCAACCCAACCTCTAGGCGCACACTATGTTTAAACAATGAAAGATCACCTGAAGTTCTGATTCATCATGTTTAAACAATGAAAGATTACCTGAAGTTCAGATTCATCATTTATCGCCAAATGATCGACAGCCGGATCAATAACTCTCTCCCATGGTTTCATGGTAAGAATACTTGTGAAAAACGTATACATATCTTCTCCAGCACCGAATTTCATGCAATTTTCCTTAATTCCTTTCACATCAGCCAATACTAAAGACTGTAAATCAAATTATATCACATCACTTCCTATGTTTTTGCATTTTTCTTTTCTTAAAGCTAATTTGCATACCCAAATATACGCCAAAAATTAAAAAAAAAAAAAACGAATCAAGAAGTTAAAGGTTCACCTTCCAGAGTGCCGCATAGCTCGTCCTCGTGTATTTGTCAAGTTCTTTGTAGAGACCATGGTCAAGAAGTACTAACTGTGGTTTACATTTTCCTTCAAACAGAAAAAGAAGCCATAGTAAACCCAATTTAACAGGACTAATGTGATACAAACAAACAAACAAACATACCCAGTGTATCCCGCTGAAGAGCAGGGTCTGGGAGGGGTATATGGTGGCAAGTCTTTCCTCTATCTTGAAAGATAGAGAGACCGCTTCCGAAGAGACCCCCGACTCGTTAACAAAGGCAATAACAATAACAATCATAATACAAAGCATACAACACAAAGATAGATATCACATGAAGAATTAGATAATGCGCTCATAAAAAAACGGCATGTAACACCCAAAAAGTGTAGATGAGGAAAACTACACCTAACGTGTGGGATCCGGCCATATGTGACCATATACCCTTCCCACCCACAAAACCCACTAAAAGTCCTTAATTTTAATTCTACGCCTCCACTCACTTCTATCCTCGATCATGTTCTCAGAAAGATGCAAGTCTATCATATCCCTCCTAATAACCTCGTCCCAAGTCAACCTAGGTCTACCTCTACTCCTCCTACCCTCTAAGCTGATGTTCTCTACTGCTCGGACAGGTGCTGCTATCGTTCTCCTCTTCACGTGCCCAAACCATCTTAATCTTCCCTCTCTTATTTTTTCTGTGATACAAGCCCCCTCTAGCCTCTGGCAAAAGACGTCGTTTTTTATCCGATCCAATCTTGTGTGTCCACACATCCACCTCAGCATTCGCATTTCTGCGACCTCTATTTGTCTCTCGTGCGATTTCTGTATGGCCCAACAGTCTGTGCCGTATAACATGACTAATGTGATAAAGAGATAAAAGAATAATGGAGTACAAGAGGCGATAAACATAAGATTTTGATTGGATATATTAGAAGAGGTGATCTAAACCACTTACCTAGAAATGGTTTGGTTTGTGTTATAATTTCCTCTAACGGGTAAAATCAGTAATATATATAAAATTAGCTTAAAAATGAATGGGGCTGGAAGAGCGTGTTCATAAACTTATAACCTCCTAAACACACTTTATTCAAAAAGGTAAGATTATTATAATGAAGACATCTATATTTAAAGAGAAAACTAGTAGTCATTATTACAAACATTTGGAACTTTGGTACAATAATTACAGGTAGCGTGTTAGGAAATAGAATGGCTTACCAAAAAAGCTACTTCTATCCGAAGGCAAAACACGAACAAGCAAATTAGCAGCATGTGGATCACAGTGCACAAATCCATGTTTGAACATCATTTCAGCAAAAGTGTGACTAACCTACATTGAGGCAAATTGAACTCTTATAAACCTTCAGGAATTAAATAATGTGATTCTTAGTAACTTACGTTACATGATTGAAAATAACTTTGATATGGTCTTACTAAATTTGAAATGTCATGTGGTCGAATTCCGAGTTTCTTTATGCTCTTTAAATCATCGACTTGTGGACCTTCTATAAACTCCATGGTCAACAATTTTGAAGTACTTAGACTCCAATATATTGTAGGGGCATAGATATAGTCAGCAATATGAGGAGATAACCTTCGAAAGTTATCCATACATTTTACATTGTTCCCGGCTTCAACTAAGAAATCTAGCTCCTGATAACCATCACTATAGCTTATTAATAACAAAGTTGAAAGACCATATACAAATTTTAGTTTTGTGTGTCTGCTTGTATAAAAAAGATTTCAAAACTAACCTTTGGTGAAGTTTCACGCACTTCATCTACCAACCACCTACATCGAACCAATATTTAGATCATATATATAAAATGCAAGTCTTGAAATCACCTTCACATATTTAAAAGTTTAACTTTTAAGATGCACAAAAGATATAAACCTGTAATCAAAAGAAGGAAAGAAGCGGTGCAAAGTGTTCACAATCAATTCTACAGTGGCAAAATCAGCAGCAGCAGTATCCGTCATGTGTGTATGTTGTACCTGATACAAGAACAAAATCATCAAATGATGATTTTAAGGTTTCCATCAAATGCCACAGTTCTTCCATTTAAAAGTCAAAATAAATCTTTGGAGAATTATGAGTATAAAACCTTCACAGCAACTTTTTGTCCCTCATGAGTACGGGCAACATGAACTTGAGCAAGTGAAGCACTTGCAATGGGAACAGGATCAAACTCATCAAAAATCTGATAACATAAAGTATAAAAAATGTCAAGATTTCAAACAAACCATGGAATTCATATGATTAACGTTGGTTGTACCTCTTCAGGGGCCCCACCAAGCTCTTTCTTCACCACTTGGCACACTTGATCATATGTAGAAGCTGGACATCTATTCAACATTGACTCCCTCATTGCTTTTGCATATTCTAGCGGTACCAAGTAATCCTTGACGATAAAACAATGATTAGCAGTTAGATCTTGAAATCATATACTAAGTTTCATAAAATTCAATCACGGGTATCAACGAAAAGAGCATGATTATACCAGTTGACCAACATGTTGACCAAGCTTGATGTAAATTCCACCATTTTTGAAACATAGGTCTTCAAGCCTACGTGCACTCCTGGTGTGAACCTCACGCTTAACTTTTGCCCTCTCGTCACTATCTTCCGGCAGCCCCATTAATGAATATTCGTAATCTAAAAGATTAAAGATTGCTTTCGGTCATCTACATTGGATAGGAATCATAAACACAATACACTCATCACTCATGTTGATGGATTGACATAATCAGATTAAAGATTCCTTTCCAGAAAGGATAACTTCACACAATAGTAATCAAGTTTTCAATAAACATACAGTAATCTTATCTTATAATTCTAAGATAATCTTGGTCATTTATATTCAATACTCATCAACGATGAACATTCTGCTAATTTCATTCAAGAACACAACTTGATTACTTTAATACAAAAAAAAGAAAAAAAAAAGAACTGCACCTAACAGCAATAGTTAAAACTATGCCAGAATCAAAAGCAAATATCAGGGAAGATAAACTAGAATTGGGTAACAATCACAACTAACCAAAGATAAATAAAAAAAATGCACTGCCGAATTGTACGAATTAATATCGAAAACTAATAAAGACAAATTGTATTTTAATAATCCAAACTGCATCAACCGACCAATAACAATCCATACCGATAATTTAACCAATGACACTTCTAACATTCACCTTAGTTGCCAAAGTCAATCTCATTAGCATAATCATCATAGATTAATGCTGGAATACACTTAATTTCCACTCGATTTCGATCGTAAGTTTTTCAGTTTCGTTCACAGTCATAGCATAGTCGTCGGTCAAATTGTCAGCGTGGGTTATTACAAGCCAATGCTCAATGGGAAATAGTTCGGATTCCTACATAATCATAACTACCAAATACAACAACGGAATGAATCAAGTATCATAAGCAAATGTACCAAAGGCAATGGCAGCAGCGGTGACGGAGAGGCGGAAGAGGCGGAGAGGGACGGTGGTACAGAGCTTCAGGGCGGTGGCAGGGTCGTCGGAGCTAGCAATTTTCGCGCCACCAACGCCGCCGCCCACGGCGGTGGCTGCAAACGCAAGCTTCAACTTAGAACCCCAAATGGACCGTCGCACCGCCATGATAATCGGCCGGAGATCTCCTCCGGTGGTGGGTATCTTGCTTTCCTCTGTTTTTGACGCTAATTCGATACGATCAAACGTGAATAGTAACGAAGCAAATGATTTTGGGTTTGAGATTTTGTCTCTGTGCTTTTGGGTATTGGTTTAACCGAAGCCATGAATGAATTAAGAAAGCTTCAACTGTAAACATCAATGAAAATTTCACATTGGTCGGCAATTGCTAGGGTAGGGTTTCTTTTCTTTTTAACGCCAAATATAGTTTGAAGGAAAGTTGTTATCTTAATTAGCTCGTTTATTTGTTTTTTAGTGACGATCATACTTTTAACCTTCTCAGAAAGAAAATCACAACTGCAAAGAACTTATCGGTTCAACCATGAGAAATTTTACTTATTTGAGCTAAAGTTTACCTCACCTTAACCGTTTCTGATCGTCATTTTCACTTTCATTTTGTAAGTTTTAAAACGAGGTTAATCCTAGAGTAATTCTACCTAGTTTTTTACCATCCTTATATTTTCTCTGGACCATGTTGAACGACAACGTGTAATACTTGACCCGTCTTTTTTCCAAACAATTTATGTTGAAATAAAATCCAAATCAAAACTTACATGAAAAACACATAGATTACAATAATCTCAATTTATTTCAAACTAAATTTACGTTGAAATGTATAGTAGAGAACGTTTTGTATTTAACACAACTCATTTCATAATAAAACTCACATCAAAATGTAGACAAAAAGTTCTGAGGTTTATGAGTTCTTATACTCACTCTAAAGACTAAACACACACCATCTGTTTACGGATTGTAAATCTGTGTATGAGTTAGGGGCTGTTTGATTACGCTGACTGAGTAAGATCTGACTGAGTCAGAAGCTGACCTAGTTAGAAGTTCTGACTGGGTAAGCATCTGACTGAAACTTGACTGTTTGATTCAGTATCTGACTAGAATCAAATCGATTCAGTATTTAAGTAACAAAACCCACCGGAGTCACACCACCGGTCGGAACCACCACACCACCATACCACCACAACAACCACCACTATCACCGTGCACATTCCGACCACCCCCGCAATCCACCGTACACAAAGGCGGTGCCGAATGCGGGCTGCGGGTCGCGAGGGGGTGGCGGGCTGTGGTCGCGAGGGGGTGGCGGGCTGCGGTCACGAGGGGGCGCGAGTCAGCCGGGTCAACAACTTTTTTTCCAAGGTCTGGGTCAGCAATGGAGACCCGGTCAGCCGGGCCCGAAGCCAAAATCAAATGGGCTGACCCGCTGACCGAGTTAGCCGGTTAGCCCGGTCAGCCCAAAAACAAACAGCCCCTTAGAGTTTTTAATTTTGACTTCTATGGTTCTATTTATTCAAATCCACGATGGCACAATACTTTTAGACATTCGTTAAAAATCAATTATTCATGGCCCAACACTTTCAGCCCATTAAAAAATTAGCCTAAAATCCGTCAGTCCTACCGGAGTTAGAGAGCGATTGCCCACCCGACCCGACCCCACCCGACCAAATTGTATAACCGACCCACCCTTTAATAAACTCGTATTATACAAGAACTGAAACTACCTCACTAATGATTATGACATTCTATTTATATCACTTTTTGTTACAAAAGCACAAGGAAATTAAGAAAATCATCATATCTATCACTTTTGTTATGCACGCCTTACAATATATATAGTCGTACAAGAATTGAAACCGACGCAATTATAATTATGACAATCAGTTATTTAGTTACTATTTTGTCGCAAATATTTTGAGTTATTATATATCTATATTAAAGAGTTATGTCGGTGGCTACAGTGCCACCGACCTTCACACCTCACTACAAATAAAACCCTAATCCTAATTTCTTATCAATCTTCACAGCTACGATTGCTGCATCTCCGATCTCTCCTCCTCATCCTTCTGGCTCTAAGATTGCTGCATCTCCGATCAACCTCCGTCTCCTCCTCATCCTTCTGGCTCTAATCGTATTCCAAATCACCATCGTAATTGGCGGTAAAAGCAGTCGATTTCAGCGGTGGTGGCTGCGTTGGTGGAGGGTGCTTCGTCAACTGCAAGTGTTTCTTCTCCATCTCAAAGCAACAGTCTTCCAGATGAGAGGCCTGTTAGGTCCAAAAAGAAACAGGTCCCACAAGAAGCCGAAACTGCTTCCCCATCAAATGGTGAGTTACCTCCTGATGAGACTGTTGTGAAGAATGTCGGCCGGACAAAAAACAAGGGTTTGACTTGAGAGGATACACCTGAAGAACAAAAGGGAACAGGAAAGAAAACAGCTATTGCAAAAGAGATTAAACTCCCTGATACTAAAAATGAGTCAGAAGATGATGAAGCTGATAGTGATTCAGATGCAAAACCTTTGCTGAAGTCGGAGTCAAAGTCAAAGCCGAAGTCCAAAAGAATCAGGTAAGAAGAAAAAACAGTCTGGTAAGAAGAAGGATGTCGGGGAATCAGATGCAAAGAAGTCCAAACAGACTGGTAAAAAAGTGGATGTAAAAGAAGAAGACAGTGATTCAGATGCTAAACCACTTAAAACGTCTGTTAAGAAATGGGAGAAAAGCAAGACTACTGTTGAGGAAGAGGAGGACACTGATTCAGAGGACAAACCACTTAAACTGTCCGCTAAAACAAGTAATTCAAAGAAGAAACCTACTGGGAAAAAACGTGGTAATGGTAAAAATGTTACGGAGAAAGATCAAGCAAAATCACCGTCGGGAGATGATGTAAGTAATTCAAAATCTTTTTGGTTTTCTTTTTGAAAATAATCTAAATATATGTATTTTCTTGGATTGTGAAGGAGATGGATTCTTCTCCAAAGTCGACCACGAAATCAGCTAAAGGTGAGGGCAATTCAAAAGAAACCCCTGTGACTACTGCAAAAGGGAAGCGTACCACCGGCAAAGATAATGTAAATATTCTTAAATTTAGCCTTGAATACGATTTGGATCAACTTCTAACTGGTAAAATATGAAATTTTCTCAGACAGCTGATGCTGTTAAATATGATGAAAGTCTGGTTGGTACAAAAGTCAAAGTTTGGTGGCCTGAAGATAAAATGTAAGTGCCCTGAAGATGCAACTTACAGTTTAGTTCTGTTAGTACAACTTCATTTAAAGATATAATCATTGATTAGAAATTTATAATTTCTGTGTAGATGAACATATTACTAGACATGTACTGACATCTATGTCATGTTTTGCTTGTAGGTATTATGGTGTTGTAGCAGAATTTTATCCTGCTAAAAAGAAGCATAAGGTCATTACATTTGTTTGTTATATTTCAAATCATCGTTTGTGGCCTTTACTTTGTTTAACATGTTTTAGAGTTATACAGGTCTCATATTTGGATGGAGATCAAGAGACGTTGAATCTGAGAACACAAAGATGGGAAATTTTGCAAGAATTTTCTGTTTGGGATGATAAGGTTAGATCTTGCTGATTATTGTGTAATGTTGTCGCTTTAATGTTCTTTTTGTTTGTGCTGATGTGGTTTAGTTGACAGGATCAAACCGCCGACGATCAAAGTGAAGAGGCTCCCCCTGGAACGTACGTGTTTCTCTTTTTATAATTTTGCTTCAACCTCATCTTATTGCATTTATGTTCTTTCAAGTATGAGTCTATCTAACACCAAAAAGCCTCTGTTCTTCTACGTCAATCTCGGCAAGGTAATCTCATCCAAAAAAATCAAATCTTTTCCCCTCTGAGTTGATTTTCTTTGAATTCGCATTCTAAATTGGACTTATAGGCATGTATGATCAAATCTCCTTCTTCTGTTGGGTCTTAATATTGATTTTATCTATTTGTATATTTGGTTTCAATCTACAGAGGTATATGCAGCAGCACAATGAAGTTGAGCTTTCAGCCCTTGGAATGGGTATAGTCTTTAATTACACCTTTATCGGTTTTCCTTTTTGATAATTATATGTTTGTATGGGATGTTGCAAGCAAAATTTCAAATTTTGGCCTTCAAATTGTCATGGGTTCATACAAATTTCATATTACGGGAATCAAAACTTTTAGATTCTTGAGGTAATGGAAGAATATGCAAGCAATTTGGAATCTTTAGTTTGCAGATTTGCTTTATGATCCCCTGCTGCGAAGATAGTTAGCATTTGATATGATTGTGTTTGCTAATGTGTAATTGATTTCTGTTGCAGCAATTGCAACTGTTGTCACTGTGGCTGAAATCCTGAAGAACAATGGCTTTGCTGTTGAAAAGAGTGAGTTGTGTTTGTTATGGAAATCAGTTACTGAAATGTGTGACTATAGGTTTATATTTGAGTGCTTTTGATATCTTGATTTGTAGAAATAATGACTTCAACTGTAGAAATGAATGGTGAATCTCGGGGAAGACCCATCCAGAAGGCCAAGGTAAGTTGCATCGTATAGAAATAAAGTGTATCATTCTATCATATATGTTGGATAAATCGTCAGTTGTTTGAGTCGATCGCCTTTTATAGTTTTATTTCATCGTCATACGGAAACAAATTATCTTAGGGTATGTTTGGCATTGTGTTTTGACTCGGTATATAGATTAAGTAGTCAGTTTAGGAGTAGCTGCAGCAGAACTGATGTTATCTGGTTATTATAATCAGGGTTCAGTTTACACATACATCCTTGTATACTCAATATTTGCCAAATACTCGAACAACTGATTGCCTGGTTCTAATTAATTCACTATTATGAGTTGTAAAGATATTGTAAAACAGGAGATTTTCTGAGATTAATTCCATGTGCAATATTATGAGTTGTAAGAAATGAAGCAGCTAGATGGTCAATGTCACCAGCCTGTACCATTGAAATGCCGATTCACAAGTTACTATAACAGCCCGTTTTAAACAAAAGTGAAGGAGTTTTCACACTATAATACCTCTCCACAATGAGGTCGGAATCTGATGGTTGTCATGCCCCTTGATTCACGAAGCTGAAACAAACCCGAGGATTATTAACAACTTTGTTATTTTTAACTCATAGGCCACATTTGCAGGTTGTTCCGATCCTGAGAGCTGGTCTTGCTCTTGCAGAGCATGCATCGTCAATCTTACCGGCAACCAAGACATACCACCTAGTTAATTAATAATTTAAATGTCAATATGTCATATGTTAATCGCCAAGTGTATTTATTATGACAATTTTACATAAGGTTCACATTTACCGTATCTGTTTTTCATTTTTATTTTTACTTTTATTTTTAAATGAAGGTGTTAGCAGAAACGAGGAGACTCTTCAACCGACGGTATATTTGAACAAGTAAGAATTCCAACCAGGGTCATTACTTAACACTGAAGTCTGAACATATCTCCATCATGTTTAGATGCTATCTAGGAATCTGCCAAAAGTTTTATGATATTGTATCATTTGATGATTTCCTTTGATTTTTTGGAGTTAGATCCGTGTATGGCTTTTGATACTATAGACCATCTATGATTAGCATCAAATCATCAAAACGGTGTGAAATTTGCTATAATTATTTCCAAGCGAAACCAGAATGGTGTAATTTTGGTATAATATTATTCACTCCACCATTTTACTCCAAAAATTCACAAGTCGTGTATTATAAAATATCTAACATAAAAGTTAAAATTAATTTATATTACGGAAACATCCTTTTTGAGATCCTTAAGATGAGTATGGTATCTAATATATTTAAGTAAGTTTTATAACAACATACTTATTAATGTTTTCAATAAGGTAGTTATTTTTATTAAAAATGATGTACGTTGCCTGAAAAGTTTCCTGAAGGAACTCGAGCGTTTGTTGTAGATCCTATGCTAGCTAGGGGTGTTCATGGTTCGGTTTCAAACCGCGAAACCGTCCAAACCGGTCATCGGTTCGATTTCACGGTTGGTTTTTTTTCTAAACTTTCGGTTGGTTGGTTTCAAAATTTTCAAACCGTTGTGAACGGTTTGGTTTACGGTTTGTACCAAAAACCGGTCGTAAAAAACCGGACCGAACCGTATATCAATATATACACATATATGTATGTGTATATATATATTGAAGCCCAAATACATCTTTTGAAGCCTAAATACATCTTTGAAGCCCAAATTGAAGCCCAAATACATAGGTTCAGATATGGATTGATTCATCTCCTGTTAACTCAAGTTCTCAAGTTGCAGTCCTAAACACCTAAACACCATTTCTTCCCAACCCTAAATCAACTCAAGTTCTCACTTCTAAACCCTAGATCGACTTCCAATAACACGTTTCATGGATATCAAGTCATGGAATTAGAGTCTTAATCACAGATCCAGGTTTGTATCTTAGTTTTATCAATTTCTGTTACATATTTTCTCTCATGTCGATCATCGTCTCTATCGTCATCCGCTGTCGCAACATTTCGATAAAACCAAAAACAAACGTAGGTTCAGATATGGATTGATTTATCTCCTGTTAATCACCCATGGCTACTCCATCTTCCTATCGCGTCAAAACGGATACATTAGCAGTAGTAACACCACCGAATTTCTTCCAATTTCAGTTGCTTCTTCCATTTACGATTACCATTTACATCCTTCTCCTAAAACCCTAATTTCACAACTGTCTTTGAACTGGTTAGAAGTCGTGTAATTGCTTCGGGAATCTCCTCGTTATGTGTCCCGAGTTTGCTCTGTTATCTGTGCACTTATGCCTTTATTCACTCTGTAAGATCCACGAAATACTTTCAAACCACTTAGGAATTGATATACAAAGCTCATGTGAAATCTTTTTGTTAGTTTTTTTATATCTTACCTTAACTAATAGGTTTCTAGCTAATTTAATGAAGATACAAGTTGCTTTTTGTTTGCTTTTGTGACATTTGCTTAATTGCTCATGTTTTGCAGTAACATTTGAAATGAAAAAGCCCAAACCGCGAAACCAAACCGGTTGCAATGGTTCGGTTTGGTTTGGTTTTTACTTTTGATTGGTTCGGTTTTGGTTTTAAGTGATAAAAAACCGTTACTAACGGTTCGGTTACGGTTTGATCTAAAAACCGCGAAAACCGGACCGTGAACACCCCTAATGCTAGCAACAGGTAAGTTTCTTTTTTGTTTGTTTCTGCTCATACGTTGAAGCTTGCCCTTTATGTTAATTTTATTTTCATCAATTATTTCATATTTTTCCGTATTTTAATAATCTTTATGTGGCACAATAGTTACAGCCATTGACATGATCAAGGAACGTGGAGTTGACAACCACCATATCAAAGTGGTAAGTAGAGTAACTGTTCATATTCTGTTTTATGTAATCACAATATTTTCTTCGTTGAACTATTTATGTAATTACCTATTTGCCCCCACCCCTAAATCGTAATTAACAGTAGAGACCAGCATGTATTTAGGTATCTGCTGTAGCATGCCCTCCAGCACTCTCAAAACCGTTTAGTAGCAGAAAACGCAAACTTGCACGGCCGCAGCAACGCGCGGCATTTAAATCTAGTTATTATTAATTCTCTTAGCTTCCACAAATTTTTTTCCGATTTTGTATCGAAACCCATAATTTATTACATGATTATTTTTTTTGTTTAGTCTATTTTACCTGTTTCTATAACGTGATATCCGGTGATTAGCTGAAAATTATAATTTTACAAATAGAGATTCCAAAAAGGATGATATTTCAAAATGATCCTGTAACTTATTTTCGTCAATAATCTAACTTTTTAGTCCAACAATAATATTTAGATGTTAAGTCATCTGAAACTCAAATAAAACGTGTTTTTAAATATGAAAGAGGTTCAAATACAAAGTATATTTTTGTTGAAAGGTGTGAAAAGAAACAATGAGTCAAAAAAAATCACAAAAAATTATATCTCACAATTTAAATCGAATTTCAAAAAAAGTGTATTTTTAGACTAATTGTGTTTTCTCACACTTTGTAGCAAAAATACAATTTATATAATAAATTCACACTTTTTTAATTAGATAGATCATGCCCGCTTTCTCAAATTACGAATATACACAAATTATAATCGGCGAGGATAAAAAAAGATTATCATATCAGCCTTGAACTTTATATCAACCTAAACGTATGACACGTTATAATCTTCAAAATTATAATCCAATTTTTTTGGTATTTTATATTTTGCATCACCCAACTACGTTACGATGTTGCACGATGATAGGATACCGCTTTTGTGTCCTTGTCGTCGGGAAAAATACCAATTTATCTTTCTCTGCAGGTTCCCAACTGAAATAAAAATTCAATTAGTACTTGAAGAAGAGCATTAAACTAAAAATATATATTAAATTTTTAAGTAGAAAACTATAAAAGTCATGTAATCAAAACACATACATATTTAGTACAAGTGATTTTTCAGTTTTTATAGTTTTATAAAGTGTTTTTAAAAATAAGGGTAACTTTGTAAAATAATAATCAAGTTTTAAAATTGTTCTAATTAGTTCACTCGTAAAGTTTTTTGTTCTAATCAGGTTACTCATAAATTTTTTTTGTCCCAATTAGATCACTAAAGTTTTAGGATTGTTCTAATTAAGTCATTCATAAGTTGTAAAAAAATTTAAAAAAAATGAAATGTTTAAAAAATTAACAATATTTATAAAAAACTAAATTATTTTGAAAATATTGTGAAGTATTTAAAAAAAATGAAAAAAACAAGGGTAATCTGATTTCACTTATAAAACTTTAGTGATCTAATTGAAACATTCATAAAACTGTATTGATCTGATTGGAATAAATAAAAATATGAGTAATTTAATTGGAATACTGTTAAAACTTGCTTATTATACAGTGAAGTTTTCAAGTACTTATATGTACATTAGTTACCTGAAACGAGTAATGAGATGATGAAGGAAAACAGATAGTGCAACCCTCGCTAGCTCATGACCTGGGCATCGCCTTGGCCCGCCCCCAAAAGGCATAAAGTTTGTTGGATCTGACGTTTTCTGTTTTACAAAATATTATAGAACGGAATAATTCATTTATAATAAGATAACATCATACATGTATCGTATTCAAATGAATGAAAAGAAATTAAAACCTGCCATCTCCAAGGGTCGAAAACACGAGCATCCTCAAAACTCTCTTGGCTAAGATGAACAGCTCGAAGCGAGGCAAACACTTTTGATCCTTTTGGAATCGTATAATCTACACAAAATATAAAAAACAATACTTAAATTTCATGAAACCGAATATTTGATGCATATATTGATCAAAGGCGTACCTTTAATCTTGACATCGGTGATTGCTCTCCTAAAGACACCGCTAATTATGTTGGAGAGTCTCAGCGTCTCGTTTACAACCTGGGAGAACAACAAAGCATAACAATGAATAAGTGAGAATTATTCATTAAAACGATTTTAAAAAGGATATAACAAGATTTAAAATAAGCTTCGACAACTTACGCATTGTGTGAAAGCCATAGACTTGTAATCCTCCCATTCGAGAGCTACCGACACACCTTTTCTTGCTCTAATTTCGTCATGTTCTTCCTGTACATATGTGATCCAAAATTAAGTGGGAGTCGAAGCAATTATTTTCTTCGTATCATATTGCACTAACATTATAATGAA
Source organism: Flaveria linearis (assembly GCA_024085815.1). Classification (NCBI taxonomy): domain Eukaryota; kingdom Viridiplantae; phylum Streptophyta; class Magnoliopsida; order Asterales; family Asteraceae; genus Flaveria; species Flaveria linearis. The sequence goes on along the minus strand of CM044005.1, from coordinate 15,932,648 downwards.
ATAAGTGAGAGTCGAAGCAAAACATTTGTAACATATAGATTTGAACTTAGTACGCGTTTGCACGTTAGGTGTCCAAATGAACTCTTGTATCGTGTATTGATTTGAACACTTTGACCTGAAACAACAAAGATTGACCTAGACCAACAAACCAGCCGTACTTGAGTTCTGACGGATCAATGTAGCAACAAACATATTTCTATAGATTTTGAGACAAATACTAATATTAATCAACTAACGGTTTTATAAAAACTTCTATTGGGTATCATGTCTAGGTCACGTACGAAACAAATAGTTGTATCATTTGATTTCAAACCTCACTACTTGATTGGGGAAAATTCACTGATTACCATTAGTTTCATCCAAGAAAGAAAAAAAAACAAAAAAAAAAAAAACCGTAAATGAATGGACACAACTACCCCTACAATTTTCTGTAACCAATGTCCTCTTTTTCTCTCTTATTTCCAACATTGTCATTCTTAACCTTTTGACTTTTCTAACTCTTTGCACACTACTTTGACTTTTTCGACCATTTAGTCTTTTTACGATTCTCCCTTTTGCCAAGGTAGAATTACAATTTTCATATAGTTTCATACCACCTTTGTTCAATGCTTTGATCGTTTTAAAAATAAACTTTACACAAGAGCGAAAGACGTACAAATGTATGTTGTAAAATTAAGACGGAATTTGAACCTTAAGTTGAGCTAGAGCCGAAGGCGTGTCAGTGAGAAACTTAACCGCGAGAGTCATGGTGGTTGATGTGGTGTCATAACCTGCAACCAAAAGAGACACCAACAAATCCACAATCCCGTCATCATTGAACATGACATCATCACAATCACTGTCGAACAATGCTGCCAACATGTCGTTCTTCTTCACTCCTCTTTCCCTTTCTATCCGCCGCTCTCTCACCACCAAGTGTAACGCTTCAGTCACCCTTTTTCGTGCCTTCAAAAACACCCAATATCATATATAACACATTCATTCAATAAAGGTGTATAGGAAATGTTTTATTTTAACATAAAAGGTGCAAGAATGAGTACCTGAATTGCACGACGATAAGTGAGAGAAAAAAAAGGGAGAGGAATGCAAAAGAAGCCTTCGATTACAAGCATGTACTCTTTCCTTAAATTTTCTGACCACTCGCACGGGTCAATGCTCAATAGTTGTTTCAACGTTAACTCGAATGTTATCTGTACAAATTTATATCAAAGAAAAACATGTTGGTTCATAATTGATGTTACAACATAATTACATGTTCTTTTTGATGATTCCCACTTTGTCACTTTTTTGGAATTACACATGGAATGGAATAAACACAATGATTCCTCCTTCCATTACTTTATATCAAGTAGTTGGAACTAGATTGGGATTGGGCACATGACCAAACACAACACATCATCTTATGTTACCATTTAAATAATAGTTAATACCTTTAAACATTTCCATAAAATAATGTATGAAAACAAGTCTTTATCTTCCTATTGGAATATAAATATTATTTGTTTATTCACAAAAGTATTATTTAAGACTTAAAAGCCTACATGATTTATTTTTCATCACACCCGCCATCAGCAAACTCATTGACAAGACATTACCAACATTGAGAGCACGTAAATTAAAGCTTTCACAATCACCAGCGAACCGGAAAAAAAAATATTATTATTCATCTTTATATACGAGAAACGTTATTTAATTCTTATAAACTTTTTAATATTTTAAAAGTGTTTGTTAGTAGAGAAAAAAATGATAATAAAAATATAAAGATATATTATTTAATTAAAAAAGATATATAAAATAATGTTTTTAATATGATTTTAAAGATAAAAATATAAAGCTAGTGTGAATACTCTAGAACCACTTATTAAAAAAATAAAATCCGATGCATATAGTATTTATATGATCCTTACAAAAGATATTTTGATAGTAAAATAGTATATTTTTCAAACAAATGAATATAAACTATAATTCCAGAATATAATGTTGTGATGATTTGTAAAATAGTATATTTTATCGAACAAATGAATACAAATTATAACTCCCTAAAAAACGTTGTGATGATTTTAAAAACAGAGACGGTTCCTGACTCGGCCCGACTCGGAGTATTCATTTATCAAACCCGGCCGTTTCAAACCGAGTCAACTCATACCAATACGACACCGTTTCGCAATATTAATTTATCATCACCAGCATTACCTTTTTAGCTTCCTCCATGAGCAAAATCCGACCACACCAGCCGTCCAAATTCCGGCGAACCACCCGATCAATATCCACCAGCAAATGATCCTTAATAATCGTCGAATTCGCAAAGCTCATCGTAAGCGAATGCATTCTCCGGTGAAGACTTCCCCTCATAAGCAACAACGAGTGTTTCCCCACTAGATTTGCTATCGAGCTAGGGTAACTCGACTCGAACAACCTCCCTTCATTCTTCAAAATAAACCGGTTCGTCTCCGCGTCAGCGGAGAACACCGTCCGCTCCCCGAACACATGCGTGGTGAAAACCGTACCGTATCTCGCCACGCGTGTGTCGATGAACGGCTCGGGGTTCTCCGTCTTGTACGCGGAGACGAGCTGGAAGGTCTCGCCTATCAGAGGCAGACCTGTGCTTCCCGGCGGGGACCGGAGTCTCCGACGGGAAGCGGTGGTGTGGAGGAAGAGGAGTATTATTGTGGGGAGAGAGATTGTGAGGAGGAGAGTGATGGTGATCATGGTTGTGATTAATATCGTTTGTGTTGATTGATTGTTGGTTTTGATTGTGAGGATGAAGGTTGTTGGGGGGGTTTCTCTCTCACACAGTGGGTGTGTGTTGCAGGTCATTAATGGTGGAAGCACACGAGTGGATTGCACATGAATGGAAGAGAAGATGAATGCGAAAAGGATGACAGTGAAGGGAGAGGAATTTGATGTCGGTATGATTTTGGAGTTTTTTTTTTATTTTGTTTTCGAATCTATATGTGATTTCTTTCTTTGTTTTTTTGAAACTTTGAAAGTGAATACGTAAAGCCACCATATTTAGTTATTTACCATGATGTAAATATGTGATATTGTTTTTTAAGGTGATAAACTATATTAATAAATGATTACATGTTGTGACATATGTTATTATCAGATTTTATAACATAAAAATTTTTTTGTTTAAATTTTTCTTTAATAAATTTTTCACAAATAATGCAATAGTTTACATAAATAAGGATGAAATTGTTATCATATGAATTTTCTCTAACTAAATGAATATGCATGATATTTTATTTTTAATTAAAAAAAGAAAGTTTATATAATTTAGAATTTTCTGTTAATGCATATGAACCAAGCTTTCCACAGACCACAGTCATCTTTATTTATCTTCAAGGTACATTAATTGGCCAACAACACATACGAATTCACCAATGAACCAGATGAGTATCGATCCAAACGAATGAACAACATGCATTATTAGCATAGCAGACGTAAAAAAGGTTATCAGCAATGACACATGAGTGAAAAAGAAACACACATTAAAGAGAGATAACATTCACCTACTTTCACTACTAGTACTTAGAGACGTTTTAAATCACCTTTGACACCAAACCTCATTTTATAGTACAAAATTCTCTCATGTTGTGTAAAAATCAAGTTACCAATTTTTAAATTCAAGTATGTAAGTATATATTTTTAAACGTGTTTAATATTGAAAAAATCAAGTACATTGAATTTAAATATCAAAGGCCCAAAATAAGTGTTATTGTTTTCCCTTTTGTTATAAAGTTGCAAGTGTTTTGATGTGGTAGCATGTTCTTTCACATGGCCGGATGAGGAACGCATTAATATGCACACCCACTAGACCAAACCTTCTAGGCATCAAAGCAAAGTTGTGCCCACAAGCCACAAAGGCCAATTGCCTTCTAGCCAAGAAATTATAAAAGTGCCCATAGTCCATTATCAATCATATCTTTTGTGTTTATTTTTATCGTTGTAGTTATCATTTGGTTATGATTTGATATGTATTTATTCTTTTATTCTCAGATATGCTATCATCCAAGAGTTGGGTATGTGGTTGTTTCAGTAAAGAGCCCAGGCCTATTGGGGTCCTCTTGTGTGAAACTTGTCAATTAAGATTGATTTTGGGTACTTGATATTTTAATTTTATTGTGTGTATTTATGTATTCACATGACGTATTGTACGTGTTTGTGACAAAACATATGTACTTTTGTACATACAATCATTTGAGCCCATTTAAGGCGGTGGATTGTATGTATAGTACTTGATCAGGTTCGTTGTTATTACTTACCAGCAACTTTTTTTATTTTTGTTTTAATAATAAACCTATTTATGCGAAAAAAAAGTTTGTATTTTTATGCTTACCTTTTTTAAATTACCAAGAATACACTTTCTCTCATGTTATTATTCATAGAATCATAAAGACGGCCATAATAGTTTCCTCTCTTATGACCGACACATCTTAACATCAAATAAGTAGTTATCATAAAGAGTAAGAACTCTCAGTATAGAAAGACACATACATATACATCATTGAGTGAATAAACTAAAAGCGAAGTGTGCCTCATGTACAAAATAGCTCACACCCTTAGATCATAAATATTCATATCGTGGACTTCAATTTTTGGAAGAAAAAGAAAATTTACACCTTCCTTAGATCTTCTAAAGCATTTGCAAAAAAAATTTACACCTTCCTTAGATCTTCTAAAGCATTTGCATCTTAGGCATTGAAATGAATTCAAACATTGTTCATTATAGAAAAGTAGTAAGACTCCGAGAAAAGACCAAGTAAGAGTTGGATGTTTGAAGGTTAAAACACCTTATACAATAAGATAAGTACGTATGTGTGAGACTATATACGTATAGCGATGTATGACAAGGACAAAAGAAAAACAGCTTATAAATGAACAAGTACAAAGTAAACCCTAATCCATATACCCTAGGCTCAAAGTTAAAGCCTTCCATATGTACGTATGTGTGTAAGTATGACTTTGGACGAAGAACCCGAACCTTCCATGTATGCAAGCGAATAAGCTGGTAATCAAATGTCTTCTTAACTTTAACATGGAATGATTAAAGAATAAGTTAGACCTTATTTGCATAATTAAGGGCATCAGCATTGCTCCTAGAAGTATCCTAAAACTGTTAGTTATATTTTTAGTCATAAATTACAGTAATTTTAAGGTATATTTCTGCATATATTTTGCATTAATTGCATGCATCTCTCATTTAATTTATAAGATAGTAGTTTTAGTAGGATGGAATCTACTCTTTGTATATTTTTAGTTTTTATAGGATAATTAAATGGCTGGAAAAAGGAGTGATAAAGATTCAAACTTTAAAACCAAAAAAATAGGAGAGTTGGTTGGAAGAGTAGGAGAACCCTAAAGATAAAGGGGGAGCTGCTGGGAAAAAAGAGGCATCGACCACAAGGCAAGAAGAAGAAGGAAAAAAAGGCATATTGGAGAATCGAAGACAAGAAATTTGGGGAGAACTTTGGTCAACAATTGCTGCATAAAAGAAAGAGAAATCTTTAAAATTCTCAATTTTGCTGGAAGCTATCTTAATTATTTGGTGGTTTTGATTAGTAAGATTTCATTATTAATTTTTATTTGATTAACCTAGTCATCATGTCCGGCTAGGGCATTTTTTATTTCAACATTAAGGTTTAATTTCTTTGATATTGGTTTGAACTTATGTGAAACGTCTATGAGATGTTTTTTATTTCAATGGTTTGTTTGTTTGATTTTTGAGCTTAAACCCGGATCTCATCCGGTATATATTAGATTGTTAATAAAATTGGCCACTTTATTAATTTCTCCAATAAAGTTCTTCAAAATTTAAAACCCTAATCAAGTTTTGATTTTTGATATAAGGAACAATTAACAGTTTGAGTTTGTCTATGAATTCATTCTCGTTATAGAATCACACAATCTAGTTAAGCATACCGAACGGCGTGTGTGTTTAATTATAATCGGTACTTCTATCGTTGCAACCCGCACGCTAAGATCCGAATGGCGTGAGCTTAGAGTAGCGGGTTGGCTCCAATCAACGAACTGCGATTGATTGGACATTAGATAGAGGGGATATACAAACGGTGTGATGTCTGGTATCAATAGAAATCATTAATTGAAAAATTATCATTGCACCATAATCGTTGATGATCGTAAGCCAAATCGGGTCAAGAAATTACCTTAGTGTTGGAATTAGTCTTCGTATATGAATTAATTTCACCATCTAGTTAACATCAGTATTAATCCTTTTTTCATAATTAAAAAAATACAAAAAATGTCAATTTATGTTTTTCTAGCAGAACCTTAACACGGTCGCGTGAAATTTCCTTTACAGTTTTGACACGGCCGTGTCGGGTCACTGGAATTTTTCTACTTTTTATAAATTACCTTAAGTTTTAGTTTGTAGTTAAAACCCCCACTTTCCTTAGTCCATAATCAATCAAAGTAGCTGTGTTAAAACGTTTTTGGTATAAAATAACTGACGCGTATCTCTGAGGACACGAACCCTACTTCCGCTCATATTTTTCTTAGTGTGTTCGCGGTAGGTTCACATTTTTATTATTTATTTGCTGGATTCGACACCTAACAAAAACTCCCAATTCACAATCTTTCATCTTCTTTTTTTACTATAAAGCACCTTAAAAATAGGGCACTCATTTCTTAACTCACAACTGCCTAACATTTTTTTACTTAAAATTAGTTAAATATTTTAAAATGTTAAACATTAACTAGAAACAATTTAAAACATAAACACAGTTCAATAAAAAATTTACATAATTAATATATGAAAAGTTAAAGATAGAAAAAAGATACATAAAATATCTACATTTAATACTCATTCGGATGCTCGAATTTGGTAGACAAACAATATGTTCCACAAGATCATATAGTAGTCTATGCTACGTATCTTTATCCCTCAACTATTTTTAATTTTTCTTCTTGAAAATGCTCAAATCTCCCGCTTATATCTTCATCTTGAAAATAATCATGTTCATCTGGATTCATGAGCCCATCCTTCAAGCGTTGTCTGTACCCGATGTCCTGATGGACCCGAGACGATGTACCTGATCAACCCGAAACATAGTACCCGAGAGGCACTCTGGGTTCGCTGATTGACGATCTCGTGTACTGAATTAACCCCAGCAACTATAAACAAATAAAATTTTATTTTTTATACTTTATGTTTATGTTTATCAGGAAAAAAATTAATACCTTTAAATTTAAAATTTTAAAAGGGAACATGTATGACTGACGACATGGGTCAACTTTGACCGATGAACCAAAGTAACAATTCCGAGTTCTGACAGCACGACTACTGCAGACAACAAGCCAAACGACTTTGCCTAACAAAGCAAATTCCTTTTCTTCAAAAAAGCATAATATAAAATAAAAAATATTATATCATTTTCATTTTCTCTTATAATTTCTTTGGTATACGTAGTTTATATTATCCTTATATAGTATGACAGATCAACCCCTTAGATTTTGAAAATGTATATCTGTAAAAGAATAATATTATCGTGTTCTGAAAATATTCTTAATAATGCATTTACATAAACGTTACGTATTGCTTTCCACTATAACTAACTTTTTTATGCGTTTAATAAAATATAAATTTACATGCAGTGGCGAAGCATAGTTGGGACCGGGGGGCCGCCCTCTCTTTTTTTTTCGTCGGTAGTGTTAAACTTTAATCCGTTAGTGTAAATTTTTGGCTCGATAGTGTAAATTTTTATATAAAACTCGAGTTCGCCCCCCCTAAAAAAAATAATTTCGACCCCGCCCCCCCTACTCACGTGTTCAAGCTCCGCCACTGTTTACATGCATATACTTTAGCGTTCTTTTTAAACAAGGTTTGTAGTTTTTATCTTAAACAAGTTTTAAGAAACGTGTTTAAAGATTAAAGACGTTTCGTAAATAATCTATATAACTAGGTTAGTATTCGTGTATTACACGGATTTAATAAATAATATTAAATATTTAGTAACAAAAAGTAATAAGTTATAAAGTAATATCTTGTGATGTGTTATTTTGAAATTACGTACGAGAAAAGACTTCAAGTAATAAAACAACGATGTTATTTTTTAAACTTTTTTTAATTTCTTATTTTTAAAGTTGTTTCTAAACATTTTATTTCAAAATAAATCATTTTTAAAGGAAATGTTATTTTTATAAATTTTCTTATTATAACTTTGAATTTTAATTATTTTTGTTCGTAAAAGTTATTTTCTTAAACACAAGTTTTAAAATATTTCTTATTTTTTTAAAAAGTAATGTTTTAAAAAAATTCTTATTTTATAAAAGTTGTTGGTTTAAAAATTGAAGTTACAGAAATATCTATTTCTTAATTTATAAAAAGATATATTTTAATCTTAAAATAAATTAATTTTTTAGTAGTTAATTCAATCATTTATTAAAAGAAAAAACGAGAAAAAAAGATTTAAAAAGTCTATAATTAAGATATGCGTCAAAAAAAAATCTTCTTAAGTTGTATATAACCATCATCTTTATGCAGCAGATGGTAAGTGGTTAAAATATATATATATATATATATATATATATATATATATATATATATATATATATATAGGGATATATATAGGGAAGCATTCTATTAAGAACCATAAATATGTAAAGAACTATCAAAAACCACATAAGCAATAGACATGACACCTCGATAAAATTGTAATACTAAAAGATGATGGTTTGATTCTATTTTTTAATCTTTTCTTTCATTTTAACACCACTCTCCTCAATTTTTTAAAAAAACTTTAAAATGGTCTATGCAATACAATGTGTGTGCATTGATGCACATTATCAAAGAACTATAGATATCGTGAATTTTAAATATTTATCTTAAAAGTAGTAAAATTACAAATATTTTGATATATTTATTTAATAAATAGTATAAGAGTTAAAGTGGTTCTTTCTGGTTTCTTTACAGATTTATGGTTCTCAATTGAACATCATATATATATATAAATATATATATAAATATAATATATATATATATATATATATATATATATATATATATATATATTATATATATATATATATATAGGGGGAGGATCCAATGAAAACCTAGTTATAAATAAAAACCTTGCAAACTAAATCTTAACCATTGATTATGTAGATCAATGGTCATTAATTACTAGTGGCATGATTGTAATTCTTGTGAAGTTTTTAAGACAAGTTTTAATATAAAAGGGCATTTTAGGAAAAACAAAAAATAAATCTATTTAACTTTCCATAATTTTCGTTTCTCTTTCCTCTCTCTTAATTACTCTTTACTTTCCTAATTTTTATTTCTCTCTCTTCTCTTCTAATACAACGATGGTACATATGTGTACCAAATAATGTGAACGGTTGAGTGATGTATGATGAACATTTTTTTACAGTAATAGAAGTTTATTAAAAGTCTAAAGACTTAATTAAGTTGAAAAATTTGGATAATACAACGACGGTACATATGTGTACATAGGATAATTGTTCAAAAATATTAAAATGTTTTAAAACTTCAATGATACATACCAGTTAATATGCTAAAGAAGCTTTGGTACATATATGTAACAGTTAATATGCTAAAGAAGCTTTGGTACATATATGTAACAGTTAATATGCTAAAGAAGCTTTGGTACATATATGTAACATTTAATAAGTCTTTGTTTGTGTAATGGTGCGATTAGGATTTTGGTTATATGCTAAAGAAGCTTTGGTACATATATGTAACAGTTAATAAACATACGTAAATCATTCATCAAACAACTAATACTAAGGTACATATACGTAACAGTTAAACAAATCATTCATCAACAACTAATACTAAGGTACATATACGTAACAGTTAAACAAATCATTCATCAATGGCAGTTGTGTTGGATGGATCCAATCATCCATGTGATAAGCACAAAGCGGTTGTTCAGCAGTAGCAATCAAATACTTATCATCTCCTTCACCAGTTACCTTATAAAGTTTGAAAGAACCCTAACAAAACCAGTTACCTTATCATCTCTTCTTCCTTCTTTTTCTGTCAATCAAAAGAACCTATAATCAATTCTCATAACAACCGAAATCAATCAATCAATCAATCAACTTTGAAAGAACCCTGACAAAATCCAATACCTTGGTCTGCGAAGGACCTCTCGATCTCTCGCCTCTCGGTCTGCGAAGGACCTCTCGATCTCTCGCCTCTCGATCTGCAGCCAGCGACCATCAGCCACCACCACACAACCGTCGACCACCAGCCACCACCACACCACCGTCGACCACTAGCCACCACCACACAACCGTCGACCACTAGCCACCATCACACCTTTATTAAGTTGAATTAACAAACAAAACAAAACAAAATTAAGTAAAAAATCATATAGAATGACGATGATGCTTCAAACCTTCAAATAAAGCTTCAAAATGGCAAAGAAGAAGGGTACAATCCCATTAAATATGGTTAGAGATAAATTAGGGATTTGGTCAATATAGTTGAATTTCATAAATAATTATTTGCTAAAATTACATAAACACCCTTTTAGTTAAAATAATAAAAATTAATTTTAAAATTCTATGATTGGTTGATGATGGTTTTCATGGTTTTCATTTATAATCATGGTTTTTATTTGATCCCTCCTCTATATATATATATATATATATATATATATAGGGAGGTTCCCCTAAAAAATAATTTTTCCCTAAGAATACTAAAAGTAATCTTAGCCTTCTAATTATCTAATTAAGGGCTAAGATTAAAGTGTTGAAAAAAATAAGTAATCAAGGGTAATTTGGGTATTTTATTATATTACCCATAATTGTTGACTTTTTAAAATTTCCCCTATTTTTTTAAATGTTAATAACTTTTTCATACGACATTATTTTTTTAAATAAATTACACCATAAAATCAAGCATTTTTTTCTCTTTAATTTGAGTATAGTATTACTATAGTTTTTTTACAAAAAAAATCAAATTATGTGAAATTGTGCTATATTTTTAACGTTTTTTGTGCTGCATTTTATAAAACAGCACAAAGCTTTGCTGTATTTCATAAAACAGCACAAAGCTGTGCTGTATTTCATAAAACAGCACAAAGCAGTGCTGTATTTCATAAAACAGCACAAAGCTGTGCTGTATTTCATAAAACAGCACAAAGCTGTGCTGTATTTCATAAAAACAGCACAAAGCTGTGCTGTATTTCATAAAACAGCACAAAGCTGTGCTGTATTTCATAAAACAGCACAAAGCTGTGCTGTATTTCATAAAACAGCACAAAGCTGTGCTGTATTTCATAAAACAGCACAAAGCTGTGCTGTATTTCATAAAACAGCACAAAGCTGTGCTGTATTTCATAAAACAGCACAAAGCTGTGCTGTATTTCATAAAAACAACACAAAGCTGTGTTGTATTTCATAAAACAGCACAAATAATTCAACCAATCTCCGTTTTGATACTTGCGATCTTTTGGGCAGAAATAGAACCACTCGTTATCCATCGACGCCATCATCGATAAATCTGACTCCAAACCAAATCATTATTTTATAGAATTTACCTAAGTAAATGCATCTAATCTAATCTAATCTGATCACATTCCGGGTAGGTCCCATGGTTCCTTCTTGCAGACGTCAGTTTCGCGGATACAACGAACTTCGTTATGTTGCCGTTGATTTTTAGCCTTAGGTAGTGATTGATGAGCTCTTCGTCTGTTGGACGGAATCGGTAGCCCACCGGAAGAATTGGGAGAGAGATGGCATCCATTGTGTAATGTCAAATGTTTAGTGGACGACAGTAAACTATGTGAGTTTGATTTTACCAAGGCGCGCTGTTGATGAATTTATCAAGTGGGTACCTTGTCTTTCATGTTGAAAAACAAAGTGAAAGTGTGATTAAAAGCAGTTTTTTTTTCAACGTGTTGTATTTGTGCTGCATTTTATAACACGTTGAATTATTTATGTGTTTTAGGACCATAATGCCCTTTAACCCTAATTTAAAGAGTGTCACATGTAATTTTCTTATTCCTTCTTAGCCTACTTAGGCAAAACTTATTTTTTATTTGAACCTCTACCTATATATATATATTATATATATATATATATATATATATATATATATATAGTTTTTGAACTGCCTTGACACATAACTCTAATACAATTAATCGGTTTTGTTGGTTAGCAGCACGTGTGGTGGACCTGACATTTAGTGATACAGTCAGCAATTTCCATATTGATTTAGATTGGGACTTGACTCTTGAGAGATATGGGAACCACAACATCACGTGCACCACTCGGTTCTTTATTTCTTTATTTTCTTTTTTCCTTTTATTTTCATTATGTGTTTTTTAAACAAAAAACGTATGATTTTATTTGGAATGAGATGTTATATTAGTTGGGTCTGTTAACCCTCTCAGAAGAAAAAACATATTACTGAAAAAAAACAACTGGTTCAACTATAAACATTTATTTTAAAATAAGATTTTAACTCATAATCTTTTAATATTTATTATTGTTTTAACGGTTAGTTTTATTATATTGCTGCTTTTAAATTATGTCAAATCTTAATCTAACTCATGTCGGTATAGAAATCTCCTGTTCTTCTCCTCAAAAGTCAATGGCCTCTACCACTTTGCAGGAATTCGTATGACACCTCTCGGTTTGCTATGGTACATATCTTATGTTAGTTTTTTTTAAGTGCAATTTTTTTTTACTATCAAGATGTCATTTAATCATGTACCGTAAGGATTTAAACTCACATCGAGGATGATAAACAATTTCGCTAGGTTACAAACTTATTAGTGTGTCTTTTATAAACCAAGGGTGGAGGGTGCTAAATATTAGACAGTAATTTTATTGATTAGGTAATCAATATAACTATAATATTTATTAAGTCAGCCCGGGTGTGCATAGTGCACTCTTCCTAGAGTTTATTATGACTCTATGTGTTAGCTCCTAAGTTACGGATGTTTCAATCCAGAAGCAACGCCCCTAAAAGCAAGGGCGTAAGAGGCGACATCCCCTAGCGGGTTTCAAGGGGCAGAGACCCTGGCCATGGTCAACTTGAGATTTTTTTTTATTTTAATAATAATTGTTTCATTAAGAGCTTATTAGAGTTTTATTTTTCTAAATTTCAGATATGAAATTCGAATATGAAAATGACGCCTGCTCAAGATTAAAAAAATTAACAGCATTCGACAGTCCTTTGCCTCATTCATGCAAAGACGAATTTATTCATTCTGGTCACTTTCTGCTTCAAAAATCACATACACATAATACTACCTACAATGTTCGTCTATGCAAAAACACACCTGCTCAAGATGAATACGAGGCTTGGGTTCGTAACCTAACTCAAGATTTAGAAAGAACAATAAAAGAAGAAAAACACAATCTTCGATAAAAGGTGGCTGCTACAAAATTAAAAGAGATGAAGGATGATGTCTATGATGTTAGAAGAATATATAGACATGATATCAAGACGTTAGTGGTGTCAAACGACGGTGTGTCAATTGTTCTTGTTAATAACTCTTCAATGTCAACATGAAACGTCGCGAATCGGGGTTAGTCTTGTAATTTTTTGGATTTATATTTTATCTTGTAGTAGTAGATTATTTGTTTTATTTTGTGGTTTTAGAGTTTCTTAAATTTTAATTTTTGTCATGCATTTTATTTTAATGAAATGATGTTTTTATTTGTTTGCATATATTATTTAATGTTAACCAAATAAATTACTAGAGTACTTTTGGGTTGAAAGATGGGTACCCTTCCTTTAGAGTACTTGTGGGCATTTTTGGATTCAAATAAGATTAGATGTTAGTCAACATGGGAATAACCCGTTTGGTAAAGTATTTGTTTTTTAAAAGAAAGATTTTAGATTTAAACCAAAACAATGCTATAATTTGATGTAATGTATGAATAATAGTATGATAGATTTGTCTTTTAAAATATATAAGATCATATGTTTTGATTGGATGATTTGAATGTGGGAAGAAAGAAGGTGCCCCTCACCCTAATGCCAAATCTAGTTTGATTTGAAAAAAAAATGTCAAAATAGGATTGAAGTGTCTCATTATAATCATTTCACTATAAGATGACGTAGGATGATATGTGAACCCCATGAAACATTATATTAAAAATTGTGACATTTTAGACTAATATAACAAACAACCCCCGTAGGAAGTTTAATCTACTTTGAAAGGATCAAATTCGTTTTCACTTACAAATGACCCCAAATAGATCATTACTCTAACTAAATTTATGATTATAATCAAGTGATTGACATTTGTGGATGGCCTTTTGGACTAGATCATCAAGTAAGGGGTAATTTTCAGATAACATGTGCTTTAGCCTTGAATAAATAAAGATTTCTTACTAGTTATTACCACATCTCATGTAATTGTGACTTTAAAGACAAATAGTAAATCAAATAACCGAGAGAATATATATGTTTAATTTAAGATAATATCTTTTTAAAGAAAAAATATGCTTTTTTGATCAATTATTTGGATACCATCAAAGCTAACGTGTCATAAAATGAAATATAAATGTGATTTTTGTGGAGCTTGAAAGTTTGATAGCTTTATAAAGACTTTTGTAACATTGGATGCTTTTTTATCTGCTTTTAAAAATATTATCTGATTTTTGTAATAATATTAAAAGCCCTATAGCAAAACAAAAAGGTAAAAATGACAATGCTATTTGTAAAAAACCCTATTGCAGGCAGAGTAACATCGGAGGACATTATTGTCAACTCCTAAATGGTGAAAGTTATTATTATTGTTCAGGTTAAATTGATTCATCCAAAATTAAATAATAATAATTATAAAAATAGTTCATATAGTTTGATCATATTATAATTTTGATCTCTATATTTTAAAAATTACAAATTTAGTTAAAACATTTAAAAGTTTATTGGAAATTTAGTCCTATTGTTAGTGTCTATTAGTTTTTAATGATCTAGGGACTAAATATGCAACATGGTCAAATCATAGGGACCAATTGCGCAATTTTCTCAAAAAATTAAAAAAAGCTAAAAAAATCATATGAAAATTAAAATTTAAAAGATTCAAATAAACGGTAATAAAGAAATTCAATAATCGTTAAACAATAGAATAAAGGTTAAAATTTAAACCGAATTTAAAACGTAAATAAAAGTAACAATAAAATGCATAAAAAAAAAGAAAAGAAGAAAATAAGAAGTATGCTTAATTTTTTATTATAATTATTTTTGATGAAGTTCATATGTCATGTTTAAATCGAAGAATAGAAAAATCTTGTGAAAGTATAAATCTAAAAAACGAAAATAAAATCGAACCGTTTTTTTATTTTTTAACTTTAAAATATTTTTTCAATAATTATTTTGAATTTTATAAATTTTTATTCGATTGTATTTTTAACTTTTGTTTGTTTTTATTTAATTTTTTACTTTAATAACATAATTATTTTTCAATACTTCTCGCTTTCTCTTTTTACATACGTTTTATTTTTACTTTTATTTAGGTTTGAATTTGATTTGATTTTTTAACCTTTATTTTATTTTTTAAAAAGTTATTGATGTTTATTTGAATTTCTTATGTTTGATTTTAATTTCTTTTAAATTTTATTTTGATTTTCAGTTTTTTTAAATTTTTAAGCAAGTTGCACGATTAGTCCTTATGGTTTGATCATACTGTATATTTAGTCCCCAGATCGTTAAAAACTAACGGACACTAACGGTAGGGACTAAATTTACAACAAACTTTCAAATGTTTGGACTAAATTTATAATTTTAAATTCTGGGGACCAAACTTGTAATATGATCAAACTACAGGGACTAATTTACAATTTTCTCTAAAATTTATTATTTTTAGAGTAAATTTCAGTTTTGGTCCCTGTGGTTTAATCATTTAACCCTTTTAGTCCAAAAAGGAATCTTTGATCATATCATGGCCTGTGATTTTATTTTTGTAACGGTTTTGGTCTTTGTTAGTTTTTACAGTTAAATGTAAGGGTACTTTAGTCATTTTACATACAGGGACTATTTTATAACTAGATAAATAATTTGAGGGTTGTATTTTTAATATACATATAATGATATAAAGTACATATAATATAAATTTTAAATAAGAAACTTTAAATATAAAAGAATAAAACCAGATCCCTGTAAATCAAAAAACCCTAAGTTAGACAATCACCATTTTCACCGTCGGCACCACCGCCGGACAACCGCCACCCCACACCTTGCACCACCACCGGACAACCACAATCGCCATCATCTTCTTCCTCATTTTTGAACAACCCCGGTCACCGGACACCTTGAAGATGACCGATGTAAACCGACCCGAAATCCACCGTCGCCGATCTTTCTATTCGGTTCGAAGTTGTTGGCGGATGATTGGAGTTCGTCGAAGGTGAACACCGGCGGGAGGAGGTGGCGGAGCGGTGGCGGTGGAGGTACACCACCGCCGGATCTTCTAACGGTAAGTTCTTTCGTCTTTTTGAAATGTATGTACTCAAGAGGATCAACAGTAGAAAGCAAAGGAGCATTGCAGCAATCGACATTATCGCCACACATAAATTAGGTCTTTTGGTTACGGATATGTGGGAATTTGAAGCTTCAAAGCATAAAAATGGCTTCTTTGGGTCAGATGGACTGAACCCACAAACACCATTGTGGGATTTGCAAGCTTTATAGCTTGTAAAGTAGGAATCTTGTTTTTCTCATTGGACTTCAATCCTAAATTTCAAGAAACCCTCAAGAAATCCTAGAACATTATCTTCACAGGCCTGAAGGGTGAATTGAGTCACAAGAATGTATGATTTGAAGTGGGTTTTGTGTGATTTCACACTCCGACGGACAACGGTGGTAGCTGCGGTGGTTTGGTGGGTGGCATGGGCGGATGTAAGAGTGACGAGAGCAGAAAGAATTAGTGGGTTTGAACGGTGAGTTTGAGAGGTTTAAAGGTTGTGTTGGGAGGCTGGTGGTTCAATTGTTGGTGGTGTTGGTGGTGTTGGTGGTGGTGGTGGTGGTGGTGAGGGTAGTGGTGGTGGGGTCGTAGCAAAGGAAGGAGAAGTGGTGGTGGTTAATGGTGATGGTGGCGGAGAGTGGTGGTTGTTCTAGTTTTGTTTTGTTTTTTATTTTTTATGTTTTAAAAAAATACAACAATTATCCTAATTTATATAATTTACATAACTAACCCTTCAAATGTAAAATGACCAAAGTACCATCACATTTAACTGTAAAAACTAACAGAGTTAGTGTCAGGGGTCAAAACCGTTACAAAAATGAAACCACAGGGCATGATATGATCAAAGATTCCTTTTTAGACTAAAATGGTTAAACATGATCAAAGATTTCTTTTTAGACTAAAATGGTTAAACAGGACCAAAACCGAAATTTACTCTTATTTTTAAATTCAACCTAAACTAGTATATAAGTTTAATAAAAAATAAAGGTTATTTAATCTATCATATTAATTGTTACAAATAAATACAGTAAAATTTTATTGTTCTAATAATTAAATACAAGTAAAAGTTTATTGTTTTATATTAACTTTTCTTTTAGCGTACAGCATATTCATATTTGTTTTATTTAAAATGTGCAATTAAAAATGTTATAAAGCCCTAAAATTTTCATCTATCGCAAACAAAGAGCTAAACTGATTGTTTACTATAGTTATAGCGTTCATTTAACATAAATTGAAACATAACATGCTTGTAAAAAAGTATGTATCCCAAGACTTTCAGGCCCCTTACACATGTGTTTAATCTTCGCCACTGTTTATCAGTCCATCTGAACAATATCGATGCACCTTTTATGAACATTCTTTAGCGCGCTATGTTAGTTTGAGCTTCAAGGTAACTTGGATGGATTGTACAAAGTTGGTCCAAACTATAGTAAGGATTCCTAATCCTTCATTTGCTTGAAAATATGGTGACACTAGAAATATGTGATAACATCATATGATGATTGATTAACACGTCAAAACAAATTCAATTAAACTATCCCAACTTAATATGGGTTGGTCGAGTCGTCAAGAGATCTGACAATCAAGGCAGTCTTGGGGAGAGGGAGATGTGGCTAGTTAACGGTGAAATCTGAGATTTTATGCGATTTAATATGATGGTACAATGATTTTTTAGAAAAAAACTTTTGTATAAAATAAAATAAAAATTACATGGTTATGAGTATGCTTCACTTTGTTGTGCACTCCACCCACATGACATCCCTTTCTTGCTTTCCCCACCCCTCGACCATAGCCCGACATTATAAGTGTTACTATTCACGATTTGATTGCAATTTCAAATCACTATATTTTAAATTGTTAATTATCCTCAAATATATATTAGTTAGAGGTTTTAAAATTATATCTAGTTTAAAAAGTGTTTGATATCAGTTTATCTAAATCTTTTTATCATGTAAATATGTAATTATTCTAAATACAAACTCTAAACACCATTGATTGATAGGATGAATTTATTATAATTTTCAGTACCACTTCAGAACTTCTTCAACATCTCGAGACATTGAAGACGACCTGTTGTTAATATCGAGTAAATTAGTATCAAATGGAACTATATTAACATCACAAGTGTTAGGTGTATCATATATCGCCATTGATGCTAAAATATCTCGATGCATAAAACAAAACGTTTGACTTTCCAATAGTCTTCTCTTCTTATTTTTAATTGTCTTTTGGTTACTAGGAGTTCTGCAAATTGGTACAGAAATTATAATGATCTTGTGTAAGCTTCTAAATTGATGGAGATGCGGGGTAGAAACCAGACGTTTCAACTATGGCTGTTATGTTTTCTGTAGCAATTTCGTATTATAGACTATGTAACACCTGTTATTCTGTCCTATATTGTATTTAACGTGACCCGTCAACTTGGGTTAATGGTCAATTTTGAGGGGTTCGATTGAATGAAATCGATCACTGATTGAACAACTCGAAGTTGTAACAATGGAAATTGGAGTTTTGTTCATGCCCTAGAGTTTTATATTTAGGCTTTTGCATTTCATTGTTGATTGGTAATTATATTTTTCAAAGATTTTAAATGGAATTAGTAACATTTGTTTAGAAGTTTTAAATTCTTGAAGGGTGATCTTGATTACAGGGTAGAACTTAACCAATCGACTAGGAGTGACTTGTATAGAAGTGTATATAAATTGACTATAAGACGCTACCGTAATAAGTCGTTGTCAAGAGTTAATGGTGAATCTTGTAAACGCGTGATTGTTCTTAGTAAGATAGCCTAAGATAAGTTCAATTGTTCTTGCCTGTTTTGATATTCAGGGTTGAGATATATGCTTCTACCTGTTTTGTTTAAAAGTTGTCTACGTAAATTGTTTTAAAGTTTATTTTGTTATGTTAAAATGCTTTTAGTGTGTTTAAAAAAATCTTTATGGAATTGGTTTGTGTACGTTAAAGTTAAGAAATTAGCGGCCAATGATCATAGTAGTTACAATGAGATCATGTCATGAGTAAAGGTATTCGTGGTACGAGATTGTTTTAAACAATAAGGAGGTACTCCTATGTTAAAGTGTTCAAAGAAGGGTATAGATCGAAAATGGTTTCTATAACGATTAAAGTTTAGATCCCTAACGTATTGACGTGATTTAATATGTATTGTAGGAAATTGTGACTACAGTAACAATTTTTAAGATAAAGAGGATTTAAGTTGCTCTATGAATAATGTTTTTGGCGCGGTTATTATTTAGGTTTGAACTAACGGTTTGCATCCATGCTCCGCTGCAAGAAAAACGTTTTGTAACACCCCAACCCGGAGAGGCTGACGTGTCACTATTACAGATATCAAATCAAAAACCAAATCCATAATATTAAAGAGATAATTTCAAGCAAACCAGATAATCCGAAAGAACCTAATTAAGTTATTCATTACATCAATTAAAGTAAAATACAATCTTGATCTTCAACCACTCTTCACTAATTTCCCGGAATACCCTGATTACCTACAATCAAATAAGAAAACACCACAAAAGAAAATACGGCTGAGTCAAAAGTTGCTCAGTGACGGAAATAACAATAGTAATGATACGAAACATAAAATATTGATATCTGATGCTGAACTGATCATATGGTACTGATACGGAAATCTGATTCTAAACATATAATACTGATACTGAACTGAACATGTAATACTGAACTGAACTGATCTACACGACGCGTATATACAAACAAAATAAGTCGTGTAATATAAGAAGTACCCAGAGCCAAAACTGAACTGATAAGTACATAGCTAGCTAGACTATGCACTAATGAGATGGTGTGTGGGGCGTACCACATGATTCCATCCCCCGGAACTGAACTGAACAGAACTGAACTAGGATCGATCCATCCGCCTCCCAGATATTATGGCCAAAGTACTACCTGAGTACTAACGTATTAACGGAGACGCCGTGAACTATTTATTACACACCGTCACGAAAAGTGTCACATCATTGACGCCACAATGACATGTCGGAGAGCTCGGGTAACAGAGTATCAAATCAAATGGTAGTACAACTACCAACATATAACGTATTAATAGAACATTTATAGAAACATGTAATAATGAGCACAAACTTATAAAATATATATTGCATGCTGTAAGCCTTCAACACGTAAAAATTAACAAGTCGAACGAGTCATAGCATAACAAATAATGTTAGACGACTCGTAAAATACCAAAGGCCAAACGAGTCATATTAATGAAAACATGGTATCAAAATCTGTATTACAAAGTAACAGAACAGAATTTATACTATGATAAAGGTAACCAAGAATCCGTACTACAAAGTAACGGAAACAAGTGAATACTATGATAATCAAAGGAACAGAATCCGTACCTTAAACACGAATGACAATGATCAGAAACAAGGTCTAGGCTCGGTTAACGCCGCGAGAACCTACGATAACGTAACGCAAATTATAGTTTGGAAAATTCCAGTTCTGCCCCTGTCTTTTCGCACTCGTTAAAAATACTAAACGACGTTTGAAAATTCTGAAAATCTCCAGTTTACTAGATTAGTGGTTTCTAAACAACTTTCATTTAGAAAGGTTTCTGATTTGGATTACCGAAATATGAGAAAATCGTGGATCTTTACAGCTGCGTAGAACTGCTAGCTGTTACGAAAACGATTATTTGGAGATCTAAACGAATGAGTTTTTCGATGTTTTATATATCAACAGATTCGTCTTTCGACGAACTTCGTCATGGACATAATATTTAACTGATTTGGATCTGTTATGTAAAAGTTATGACCTCTGTAAGTTGACTGTAAAATACGGCCTAAATCAACTGTTTACAGTTTTTTTTAAACAAAATAAACTATTTATAACGTTCGTTAACAATATAAATATAAATTGTTAAGGTTTTTAACCAACTAATTTACAGAAAATTAATTGGGTACTGTTATATAAGGAGTTTATATTTACTTAGATTTTTACCATTTATCTAGAAGAAATCCATAAAAATAATTAGACTAAATGTCTTTATTATATCGTTTTATAAAGGTTTAAACTTAAAGAAAATTTCAGAAATAAGGTTAATGATTTAAAAAATTGAACAGAGTTCATAAAAGAATTTTTATAATTTTCAGTAATTTTTACATAATTTTTAAAGGCTAAACAGGGCTTTAAAAAAATATGCAGAGGCTCGGGTTCGAACCGTGACCTCAAACCCAAACTCCCACATACAAACCAGTAGATCAAAGGCCTCAGCCGCGTTATAACTCGACTTTTAAATCTTAAAACCCGTCCTAAACAAATCCCCCAATTTAACATAAACCCTAGAATCGATTTCAATCCAATTGAACCCCAATTCGATTTCGATAGTATCTAAAATCTTAGGGCTTTTATTCCCCATGAAAAATCGAGTGTGTGGGTGTGAGGAATTACTTGTATGATGACAAATCGATGTTGAACCCAACAAGAACAGGTCCGCGACCGTGGGTTCACAGTGGATGTGGAAATCTCCAATGATAATCAAATTAAACTCGATGGAAGCTTTGAATGATGGTATTGATGCAAAGCCCTATGTTAATTTCGAAGTTTGAAGCTCGAAGGAGGGTGAACACGTCAGTTGCAGGTCCGCGACTTCGAGGGAATCGGGTGTGATGTTTGTGCTTGTTTTGTATGAGTTTGAGTATAGAATTCGATTAGAAACAGATATATATTTGTCCACTTCCGATTAATTTCATTATTGCAAGTTTTAGTGCGTGATAATGGCTGAAATTCGGGACGATGGTGGGGAAGAGGAAGACGGGAAAGATGGGGGGTGGGGTTGGGTGTGTTTTGTAATGTTCAAAATTACACAATGGTCCCTGTAGTTTATTAGGTTTGTTATTTTAATTATTTGATATTTTTATGGGTATTCTAATTCTACCCCCCTTAAACAATTTCGTCCACGAAGTTGCTAGATACAGATCGAACAAAGACATGACATAACGTACACGGAGTAGTAAAAAAAATCAACAAGTGAACGAACTCCCTCATAATTATTCAATAACTGAACAGAATCGATTCGGTAAACGAAATCGTATAAGAGCTGACTAATGTGATGTTCAAGAAACAGATAACTGATAACTTCATAACTGATAGCAGAAACATATAAAAGATAATAACTAAGAGGTAAATGGATACGGATATTGAGAACGGATTTCATCTTCTATCTCCCATGTAGCTTCGCGTTCGGAATGGTTTTTCCATAATACTTTAACAAAAGGAATAGTTTTCCTACGCATAATGCGTTCTTGTCGGTCAAGGATGGCCTCGGGTTCCTCCTCGAACGATAAGTCTTCACGAATCAAATGAAACGGATAATTCACAACGTGAAGAGGATGATAATTGTACCCCCTTAAAAGAGATACATGAAAGACATTATGCACATGTGACAGTTGAGGTGGTAAAGCCAAACGATACGAAACCTCACCAACTCTTTCTAGAATTTCAAAGGGTCCGATAAACCGTGGACTAAGTTTCCCTTTTAGACCAAAACGTCGTACGCCTTTGCAAGGCGAAACCTTCAGGAATACCTTGTCACCTACCTTAAACTCCAAAAGTCGACGGTGTCGGTCTGCATAGCTTTTCTGTCTACTTTGAGCCTCCTTTAACTTTTCTCTAGCAATAGCAACTTTCTCATTCGTGATCTGAACTAACTCGGGTCCTTCGATTACTCTTTCACCGACCTCTTCCCAACAAATAGGTGCTCTACATTTACGACCATACAATAATTCGAAAGGTGCCATGCCAATGCTAGCTTGCCAACTATTGTTGTAAGCAAACTCGACCAAACATAAATATTCATCTACTCTGAATTCTGATTGTTTACCAATCTCCACATTCTGTAAGATTGCCCAGAGTTCACCATCGTCTTTCTGTGCGTTCTAAATTCGGGATATTAAGTCTGACTCAATCTGGAGTGTAGCGAGATATCCGTTGCTCCTGCCAATATGTAGGCCAATACCCAATCTATCAAGATCGGTAATGTTGTGTGGTTGTAGCTGTAGGGAGGCTACTGTTCCTGAGCTCTTCCTGCTAAGGGCATCAGCTACCACATTGGCCTTTCCCGGATGATACTGAATATTGGCATCATAATCTTTTAACAACTCTAACCATCTTCTCTGCCTCATGTTTAGTTCCTTTTGTATGAAGATATATTTCAAGCTCTTGTGATCAGTAAAAATATCACAAGTCTCTCCGTAAAGATAGTGACGCCATATTTTCAACGCGAAAATAACAGCAGCGAGTTCAAGATCATACGTAGGATAATTAACCTCGTAAGGTTTCAACTGCCGTGAAGCATAAGCAATGACCTTACCATGCTGCATTAGCACACATCCAAGTCCCTTTTTAGAGGCATCGCTGTAAATCTGATATCCACCCGTGCCCGATGGAAGTGTGAGAACAGAAGCAGACACCAGTCTTTTCTTGAGCTCTTCAAAACTTTTCTCTCGTTCATCATTCCAAGAGTACTTAACCCCTTTCCTTAACAGTTGCGTAAGGGGTAGAGCTATAACACAAAAACCTTCGACAAATCTGCGGTAGTAACCAGCAAGGCTAAGGAAACTACCGACTTCTGTGGCTGAGGTCGGTCTAGGCCACTTAGTGATCGCCTCTATTTTAGCAGGGTCCATTATAATACCATCCGTAGAAACGACATGACCCAAAAAGACTACCTTGCTCAGCCAAAATTCACACTTTGAAAATTTAGCTTAAAGCTTCTTTTCACGTAGTGTTTCGAGCACGATACGAAAATGATTCTTATGCTCCTCCTTACTTTTAGAATAAATTAAGATGTCGTCGATAAATACAATGGCGAACTTATCGAGGAACTTGCGGAAGACTCGGTTCATTAGGTCCATGAATACGGCCGGGGCATTAGTTAACCCGAACGGCATAACCAGGAACTCATAGTGACCATACCGAGTACGGAAGGCAGATTTAGGGACGTCAGAATCCTTGATCTTTAACTGATGATAACCAGACCTCAGATCGATTTTAGAGAAACATTTTGCACCCTGAAGCTGATCAAATAAATCATCAATACGAGGCAGAGGGTAACGATTACGGATAGTGATCTTGTTGAGTTCTCTGTAGTCAATGCAGAGTCTCAAAGAACCATCTTTCTTCTTCACGAATAGGACCAGTGTGCCCTAAGGCGAGACGCTTGGTCTAATAAATCCCAAATCTAGTAATTCCTGTAACTGCTCTTTTAACTCCTTAAGCTCCATAGGTGCCATACGATACGGTGCCTTAGAAATCGGCTCAGCACCTGGAATAAGATCAATAGTGAATTCTACCTCGCGATCTGGTGGAAGTCCGGGTAACTCCTCAGGAAACACGTCTGGAAAATCACATACAATCGGATAATCAGATATGTTCGGCTTTTCAGAAGATGTAGCTTTCACTGAAGCTAGGAATCCCACGCAACCATGCGATAAGAGTTTCTGAGCCTTAAACGCAGAGATGATTTTCAACGATTTCCGAGGCTGAGTCCCTTGATAAACGAGTTCAGGGCATTGAGGATTTCCAAATAAAGCACGACGAGTCTGGCATTCAATAGTAACGTGATGTCGAGTTAACCAGTCCATACCAAGTATGACATCAAAGTCACTCATTTGCATAGGAAACAAATCAGCTTTACGAATAATAGACTCGATTCTGATCGGACAATCTCTGTAGACATGTGAGATGATGGTTGAATCTCCTAATGGAGTAGTAATAGCCAAAGCGTGCTCTAAAGCAGTCGGTGCAGTCATTAAGTACTTAGCAAACAAAAGAGATACAACCGAATGCGTAGCGCCCGTATCAAATAAGACATAAATATCCCGCTTTCCTATGCAAAGGTTACCGGAGATCATACCTAAGGCGTTTACTATCAGTATCGGATAAGACATGTATATGTATATAATACGTCCTCAACACCAAGTACCTCAAACAATTTCTCAATATGACTGATCCAGTTTTGCACCTCGATCGGATCATTGGAAGTACTGAAAGACTTAGGCCTTTGCTTCTGAAACGTTCCAACCAGACATGAATACCATCACGGGGTGGTGGTGTATTATCACCGGAAGGTGCTCCTGTATTGTTTCCACCAGGAGGCGCCCCTGTGGCATTACCACCAGATGATGCCCCTGTGGCATTTCCACCAGGTGGTGCGCCAGTGGCGTTACCGACAGGTGGTGCTCCGGTAACATTTTCAACTGGTGGCATTCCGGAGGCACTGCCAGTAGGTGGTGTCCCTTGGTTTGCAACCATATGAGCCTGCTGCATTTGCTGGAAAACATTTGGGCAGTCTGAGCCATCATGTTAGGGAGCATCCCTGAAATAACAGTGTCGACAACATTAGCGACCAGTGCTTCCAAGTTTGCATCAGACGAGGGCCATTCGAGTCATTGCGATTGTTCACACGTCTCTTAGGAGCCATCGGAAATGAAGATATACGTGTGAACACTAGAATTTAGATTGGAAAGAGGTTAGATCCTAACCCAACGTCTACCCATTACCTCACAAGTTTATTATTAATGTTTAAGTTTTCTACAGGAAAGAGCCTTTGCTCTGATACCATAACTGTAACACCCCAACCCGGAGAGGCTGACGTGTCACTATTGCAGATATCAAATCAAAAACCAAATCCATAATATTAAAGAGATAATTTCAAGCAAACCAGATAATCCGAAAGAACCTAATTAAGTTATTCATTACATCAATTAAAGTAAAATACAATCTTGATCTTCAACC
Organism: Flaveria linearis; assembly: GCA_024085815.1. Lineage (NCBI taxonomy): Eukaryota > Viridiplantae > Streptophyta > Magnoliopsida > Asterales > Asteraceae > Flaveria > Flaveria linearis. The sequence goes on along the minus strand of CM044005.1, from coordinate 15,906,453 downwards.
ACTCTTCACTAATTTCCCGGAATACCCTGATTACCTACAATCAAATAAGAAAACACCACAAAAGAAAATACGGCTGAGTCAAAAGTTGCTCAGTGACGGAAATAACAATAGTAATGATACGAAACATAAAATATTGATATCTGAAGCTAAACTGATCGTATGGTACTGATACGGAAATCTGATTCTAAACATATAATACTGATACTGAACTGAACATGTAATACTGAACTGAACTGATCTACACAACGCGTATATACAAACAAAATAAGTCGTGTAATATAAGAAGTACCCAGAGTCAAAACTGAACTGATAAGTACATAGCTAGCTAGACTATGCACTAATGAGATGGTGTGTGGGGCGTACACACATGATTCCATCCCCCGGAACTGAACTGAACTGAATTGAACTAGGATCGATCCATCCGCCTCCCAGATATTATGGCCAAAGTACTACCTGAGTACTAACGTGTTAACGGAGACGCCGTGAACTATTTATTACACACCGTCACGAAAAGTGTCACATCATTGACGCCACAATGACATGTCGGAGAGCTCGGGTAACAGAGTATCAAATCAAATGGTAGTACAACTACCAACATATAACGTATCAATAGAACATTTATAGGAACATGCACTAATGAGCACAAACTTATAAAATATATATTGCATGCTGTAAGCCTTCAACACGTAAAAATTAACAAGTCGAACGAGTCATAGCATAACAAATAATGTTAGAAGACTCGTAAAATACCAAAGGCCAAACAAGTCATATTAACGAATACATGGTATCAAAATCTGTACTACAAAGTAACAGAACAGAATTTATACTATGATAAAGGTAACCAAGAATCCGTACTACAAAGTAGCGGAAACAAGTGAATACTATGATAATCAAAGGAACAGAATCCGTACCTTAAACACGAATGAAAATGATCAGAAACAAGGTCTAGGCTCGGTTAACGCCGCGAGAACCTACGATAACGTAACGCAAATTATAGTTTGGAAAATTCCAGTTATGCCCCTGTCTTTTCGCACTCGTTAAAAATACTAAACGACGTTTGAAAATTCTGAAAATCTCCAGTTTACTAGATTAGTGGTTTCTAAACAACTTTCATTTAGAAAGGTTTCTGATTTGGATTACCGAAATATGAGAAAATCGTGGATCTTTACAGCTGCGCAGAACTGCTAGCTGTTACGAAAACGACTGTTTGGAGATCTAAACGAATGATTTTTTCGATGTTTTATATATCAACAGATTCGTCTTTCGATGAACTTCGTCATGGACATAAGATTTAACTGATTTGGATCTGTTATGTAAAAGTTATGACCTCTGTAAGTTGACTGTAAAATACGGCCTAAATCAACTGTTTACAGTTTTTTTTAAACAAAATAAACTATTTATAACGTTCGTTAACAATATAAATATAAATTGTTAAGGTTTTTAACCAACTAATTTACAGAAAATTGATTGGGTACTGTTATATAAGGAGTTTATATTTACTCAGATTTTTACCATTTATCTAGAAGAAATCCATAAAAATAATTAGACTAAATGTCTTTATTATATCGTTTTATAAAGGTTTAAACTTAAAGAAAATTTCAGAAATAAGGTTAATGCTTTAAAAAATTGAACAGAGTTTATAAAAGAATTTTTATAATTTTCAGTAATTTTTACATAATTTTTAAAGGCTAAACAGGGCTTTAAAAAAAATATGCAGAGGCTCGGGTTCGAACCCGTGACCTCAAACCCAAACTCCCACATACAAACCAGTAGATCAAAGGCCTCAGCCGCGTTATATTCGGCTTTTAAATCTTAAAACCCGTCCTAAACAAATCCCCCAATTTAACATAAATCCTAGAATCGATTTCAATCCAATTGAACCCCAATTCGATTTCGATAGTATCTAAAATCTTGGGGCTTTTATTCCCCATGAAAAATCGAGTGTGTGGGTGTGATGAATTACTTGTATGATGACAAATCGATGTTGAACCCAACAAGAACAGGTCCGCGACCGTGGGTTCACAGTGGATGTGGAAATCTCCAATGATAATCAAATTAAACTCGATGGAAGCTTTGAATGATGGTATTGATGCAAAGCCCTATGTTAATTTCGAAGTTTGAAGCTCGAAGGAGGGTGAACACGTCAGTTGCAGGTCCGCGACTTCGAGGGAATCGGGTGTGATGTTTGTGCTTGTTTTGTATGAGTTTGAGTATAGAATTCGATTAGAAACAGATATATATTTGTCCACTTCCGATTAATTTCATTATTGCAAGTTTTAGTGCGTGATAATGGCTGAAATTCGGGACGATGGTGGGGAAGAGGAAGACGGGAAAGATGGGGGGGGGGGTTGGGTGTGTTTTGTAATGTTCAAAATTACACAATGGTCCCTGTAGTTTATTAGGTTTGTTATTTTAATTATTTGATATTTTTATGGGTATTATACGTTTGTTACAAAAAAAAACTGTTACTCGAAGGTTGATCTTAAATAAACTTTATATGGAAATGTATCTTAAAAAAATCACAAGGGTATGTTTGAGAATATAAAGTAACAAAGAAGCTATTTAAAAATGTATATTACAAGAAAATGTTGAATAATAAAATAAATCATTTGTGACATGTTTGAAATCATTGAGCAACACATAAGATACTTTAAAAATTGATGATCATGATCTACGTTACAAATTATAAAAAAGATCAAATTAAAGTAAGATAGAAAACAAATAAATTCATTAAACAGATAAAATAAATAAAATAAAATATGAAAAAGAAAAATAAGAAATAAATAAAAGGGAAAAAAGGAGGATGGTTATTATCTGAATCTGATTTGAAATCGTTTCGAGTCAAATTTGAATAAAAATATCGGGTACGAATTTTGATTTATACTAATTCGAATTCGAATAATTAAATCAAATATGAATAGAATTCGAATAATTAAGTCAAATATAAGAAATGTATACATTATATATATATATATATATATAATTTTTATGCATGGTGTTTTAGTATATAAATTTTTATTGCTTTTCTAAATATGGGTTTGAGCTAAGTAAGCATTGTATTTGTTTATTTAGGACCAGAGGTGGGAAAAAAAGCCGGTTCGGGAATGAAACCGGTCAAAAAAATCATTCCGGTTTGGAAAAAACCGGGTTTCAGCCAAACCGGTTCTACTGTCCGAACCGTTAGTTTGTATACCGGTTTGATAACCCGATACCTAAAACCGGTTAAACCGGAAAACCCAAGTTATTTTTCGGTTCATAAAACAGTCCAAACCAGTTTGAGTATTAAGTCAGATAAACAAGTTTGAAAAAACCTGTTTGATCATGGAACATAACAACCGGTTTGAGAAAAAAACACCAATTTGTACACCTCTATTGAGGATTATTTTGATGTTATTTGGTTATGTTTTCATGTGCTTTATGCTTAATTTGCACTGACATATGAATTGGATTGTTGAAAACTAAAAAACATTGATGTTTTCCTCATATTTTTAGAGAATAAGTTTCTTGAACATACACAAAACTTATAGAATCACCAACACTTTTGTGTGAAGAGATCAAAGTTTTGTGAAAGCTTGCATAATTAATTACACCATACATCTGGTCGTGTATTTAAACTCATTGATTTTCAACAAGTTCTATTGTTCTAAACATCAATAGTGATGTTTCTCAACTTTTAATCATCAAATATCTTATTAGTTTCTGAAATTCAGATTTTAGGTTAAAATCCAACTAAACCTCAAATTACTATTTTCTTAATTCATCTTATGCTAAGATTAGAGTTCGTTGATGATTCTTAGACATCAATAATGATGAATACTAATCATTTGATAGATTAACAATAGACATGCACAAGGATTTCAACCCAAGCCCAAAACATGGCTAATTATTTGATAATTGTGGAAATTACCCATCAAGTTCCATTAATAGTCTTTTAATCGGGTGCTGATCGGGTTTATTAATCGGTTTTCGGGTTAATCGGTTTGTGTTATTTGGGTTTTTGACCGTTGAAAGTTTACCCGAAACCCGACCCGAATAACAATTGGTTTAATCAGTTTCGAGTTGTTCGGTTTGGGATTCTTCAGGTATGAATGAGATCGAGTCGGACGGGTTAATCGAGTACGGATAAAATCTACGGGCCTAGTTATAACACCTCTCATTAGACAAAGCAGTTCCTAAGTGATCTGGTCTGAACTCGAGTCCAGCCTGTAGGAAATAGGTTCACTTTTATATTAAAAGATAATAATTCTAATGATACTCTCGTTAGCCATGGGAAATATTATAGTACAATACCGTTTACAAATACGACTAAAAAAATAAATATAAACAATATTCATGTACCAAACTTGATTCGAACATCCGTCTTTAGTATATACTCCAACACGTCTTCATATAACATTCTTGACATGAGTCTTCATCACGTTTGAATCTTCAACTATACCCCTTGACTGCAACAACTAACAAACAAAAATTTGACTGTTGTGGCTGAGGATCGTGTTAGACACGGGTCCCTTAAAACAGATTTCGCGTCTCTACTCAAGACAACACGTCTGTCTCCCAGGGTACAACAGCCAAAGCAGTATGTACTGCCGGAGAGTGCCTCATACCCGAGAGATCATCGGGTATAATATTTGTTATGATGTTATATGAAAAAAGTTAAAGATGATGGTGTAGGAAGAACAATTTAGAGAGTGTCCCTCTCTAAATTTCTATAAAACTTGGATACTAAAGAAAATAAATTTCTTCTTCTTCTCTTTTTCTTTTCTCATCATGAGGTTAGTTATATACTCATACTAAAGACTTCATATTAATGTGAGTTTTATTATTCACAACCAAAACTTCCATTTGATTTATGAAATGTTTTATGAGACCAAATTAAAACTCTCATTTTATTCATGACATGTTTAATATCAATTTTAATAAAAGTTATGATCCATAATAAACATTCATAATATTTATTAAAAGACTTGGTCAAGACATAAAACATCCATGTTAATCAATACATGGCTTTATTAGCATTATGCAAGAAATTGCAACGATTTCCTATAATAATCATCCAAGTTTCACTTTCTTCATTCCGACCACTCAACTTCGAGCATCGATATCTAATTCATCTTAGCTTCAGTTTGGACACTGTATAGTTCGTTGCAAAATTAGAACTTAAACCAATAAATAAATAACTATTTATATAACAAATATATAAATATAATTATTTTGTGTCCAAAATTCCAACAACCCCCCACATGAATGGAGATCGATCAAAACACATAAAATTCCCAATGAAAACTCGACAGTTGAGTCTTGCAGGATAGGTATGTGTTCCCATTGAACCTTCCTTTATGAAGCATACTTAGCCTCCTGGTGGTGTGTAGACGCGATGTCTTTGAACAGACCCCATTTGTGTAGACGACAATATACATTCACACAAGACTCTCCCTAGTCGGGCACATCCCCTCATTGTCGTGTCCGTTATGGTCATGGATCACTATCCTGGTTCTGCGAGAGCTCTAAGATTTGCGCCACCCCACAAATCCATTCGAAGCAACCCCACTTCTCTCTAACATAGGTGATTCCATGAATCATTAAAAGCATTATGGTTATATTGATTTCCACAATCATTTAACCTGAATATGCTTAACCTTTCCTTGGTCACTGGTTCGGGGTACTCCCCCAGAGTGAATGGACTAGGAAGTTCGTCACTCCCTTTTAGTTTTAGGGTACTCCCCTATAGTGACTCCGTTGGTCATATGATTAAGTTGTCCTATTGAACCTAGATCTTAGGATCTCTAGTAAGCTAGGTTAGGTTTCCCTCATATTCCCCTTTCCGACGGGCTTTAGTCCAATTACTCTCTATCTTGTCTCGTTTCAACCCGCGGGTTGTTGGATCCAAAATTATTATCTATCACTTTGTCAAGTCGATATATATAACTTCAATCGAGATAAGTTTTCATGATGTGTTCTTAACTTGTAAGTTAATAATGGCGATTTTGAAACTTTTAACTGTATATGAAGAATACAATTCTTATTTCAAAACAAAACATCTCCTTTATGCCTTTGGTAGAAGACATCTATCAAGATTCTAAATTTATCCAATTAGAATCCGAGTCTATCATAGACTCCTCATTATCCTTGTGTACTATACTTGATTATGAGTTTGCAATATCTTTAGATTGCCAAAATCCATATTGCTAACATTTTTATTTTCAAATGCAAGACACCCCCACATTTAAGTGTTATTAGATAACATCCATATGGGGTAATGAAAGGTTCTCCCTTTCTAAATATGTTTGAGAAAACTTCTCACAAAACCATTTCTACATATCCTAAAGGATTGTTTTCTAAAATGGTCTCTCCCCCACATTTCTTGCAATTTGATTTCAAAGTGAGGTTTGCTATCAGACAAACCTAAAAACTGAGTCCTTCTCATTAGACTTTGTAAACTAGATAACATTATCTAGTTAGTTAAGTTTTCCATAGGTTATATCAACCTCCTTGAACCGAATGACACCCTCTTTCAACCTTGTCTATACATAATTGGCCTCCTTAGAGTATCATATTGGATAAGTACTAGTCTATCATGCTTTAGACTACAGTACTCTAGCATGTGAACAGAAGATGCATCATTCTGATCCTTCACAGCTTTAAGGAATAACACATTATTCCTTGTCCATATCCATATCTTATTTTAGACAAATCATGAAACTTATTAATCATTCGGTTTAGGAACATAACTCGTTTTCCTTTATTCCTCTAATCTAGAGGCAAGTCACCAGACATGACGTTAGACCCGGTAGCCGCCTCAGCACCAACTCAGCAGCAGCCAGTTGGTAGCAATAGTCGAATATCGGCATTAACACAATAGGTTGGTAGCAACTCAAAGGCAAGCTTGGTACCAATCTAGCGTACACATAATTCGGTAGTTGACATTGAGATAAGACCAAGATCTCGGTGGCATCTTTTGAAACTACTCAGCCGACTTTCAAACACAACAATGCGAGTGTGCGAAGTGCAAAGGGCATTATCTTCCCTTTGACTTATAAAGACTTAGTAATAAGTCTTGATTCAATTCACTTTGTTGAACACATTTATCATTAACAAGATAAATGGAACTCGTCAATAATCAGTATTGCATTCAGACAGAGTCAAACACATTGACACTAAATAATATGCAATTCATAAAGTTCGTCTGGATTTATTGATAAACATGTCTTGTTGTTCCCTTTAGGCTATTTATAACTAGGATACTTTTCCAAATAAAAGAAAATCCTCCACATAGCTCTAACAACATTAAAACGGTAGACACATCTACATTTAGATCTTTCAGAATGAATTTAGCTAAATTCATTAAAGATAACATATATTGCTTTCATATGTACTACACGATACTTGTGTATTTCATCTCAATACACTCATCATATTTTCGATCTAATGACATTTGATGTCTCAGCTTTGACACTTCAACAATTCAACAACTCTCAAGTTGTTTTCTATGCAAATCTCTTATTTCACTATCCGTTTAAAGTTATATATTTTCTAAACATTATATAACTAACGTTTAAAATTATTTCCCACAAAATCATTTTGAACGTTATAACATAAATCGATTTATTTTGTTGTAAATATTGCATGTGTTATCTTAAGATATTGAACACAAGTAATACGACACCCAAAATTAAAACGTAAAGTGTAAAACACTTTAATTAATAATTTAAACGAATAAAAATTACATCTAGACATCAAATCTCAAAGGGTTATTATTTATACCACTTTCATCATTAGCAATGATATTGATTTTGTGACATGTATTGAGGTACTCCCTCAAATGTGTTTCATGCACTCATACAATCAAGTTTCTTATTTCATCTTGAAACTCTAAATTTAAATAATCAAACCGACCAAAAAACAATAACGTTTTTTATACACTATCTTATTCATAAATAGTTGTATTTGAATAATTATTTCTATTCACAACAACCTCGAGTTGTTTTTTTTTTTTCGAATAATCTCATCGAGACTATTTTGTGGTTCGAGACGTGCTTCTTCTTCCATGAGTAGTTAACCATTTTAGATTACAAAACACATGTTTTATTTATTCAAAACATTTTATAGCTTTGCAACTATTTTAAAAATATATCGTATTTATTTTACGTCTTGTTCACAATAGTCAAATCCATAAGCTCCAAAAATGGTTTTATAATATAAATACTATCTAACACGCTCGTTAGATGACAAACAATTGCAAACAATTTTTTTTAACACTTTTCTGTTTATAAAATAAGCTGTTTCTAGCACATTCATTAGAGAATAAATGATTATAACAACGTTTTTAAAACACACTTTGGTTTATACACATAAACTGTTTTTGACAAATGATTACAACAATCATTTTAAATATTACGGTTCTTATTAAATAAACCGTTTTCTAACACGCTCGTTAGAGAATAAATGAACACAAATAACCTTTTAAGTTTATCGGTTAAAATAACCACTTCTAACCCGCACGTTAGAAATAAACGAAAACAAAGATCGCTTTAAAAGCTTTCCGATTTATATAAAATAAATCCAGTTCTAGCTTACTCGCTAGAAATAAATGATTACATAAATCATTTTAAAGCTTTTCGATATATAAAATATAAACTGGTTCTAACACGTTTGTTAGAAATAAACAATCATAAAAAAATGTTTTTAAGCTTATTGGTTCATATCCAATGAACCCGCTTCTAACACGCTCGTTAGCTCTAAACGATCATAAAATCGTTTGTAAGCTTCTCGGCTCATATAAAATTTACTATTTCTCTTATTTATTGCATAACATTAGTTTTAATTTCTTTCTAAAACAAAAGTTGGTCTTGCTTAAATTATTGTAGTAATAAATAGTTTAAAACTATAAACACATAATTTCCTAATGACTTTAAGAAATTTAAACCATCTCTAACACACATGTTAGATTGTAAAACATTTACAAAAATGTTTTAACACATGATAGAATCAAAGTATTCGTTTGGTAACACGGTATTTTGGATATTACATTGTACTCCAATCTTTATTAAAATCCAAACACGACGTTGTACTACGTTATTTCCCAAAACGAAATTATTTGATTTTAACCAAAATCTTAAATAATATTTTATTTAACATTTCGTGAACCTAAAAAACCATAGTAATAAGGTTTTAAAAATTCCATCACGAAATCTGTTTTAAGATTGTAGGAAATAGGTTCACTTTTATATTAAAAGATAATAATTCTAATGATACTCTCGTTAGCCATGCGAAATATTATAGTACAATACCGTTTACAAATACGACTAAAAAAATAAATATAAACAATATTCATGTACCAAACTTGATTCGAACATCCGTCTTTAGTATATACTCCAACACGTCTTCATATAACATTCTTGACATGAGTCTTCATCACGTTTGAATCTTCAACTATACCCCTTGACTGCAACAACTAACAAACAAAAATTTGACAGTTGTGGCTGAGGATCGTGTTAGACACGGGTCCCTTAAAACAGATTTCGCGTCTCTACTCAAGACAACGCGTCTGTCTCCCAGGGTACAACAGCCAAAGCAGTATGTACTGCCGGAGAGTGCCTCAGACCCGAGAGATCATCGGGTATAATATGTGTTATGATGTTATATGAAAAAAGTTAAAGATGATGGTGTAGGAAGAACAATTTAGAGAGTGCCCCTCTCTAAATTTCTATAAAACTTGGATACTAAAGAAAATAAATGTCTTCTTCTTCTCTTTTTCTTTTCTCATCATGAGGTTAGTTATATACTCATACTAAAGACTTCATATTAATGTGAGTTTTATTATTCACAACCAAAACTTCCATTTGATTTATGAAATGTTTTATGAGACCAAATTAAAACTCTCATTTTATTCATGACATGTTTAATATCAATTTTAATAAAAGTTATGATCCATAATAAACATTCATAATATTTATTAAAAGACTTGGTCAAGACATAAAACATCCATGTTAATCAATACATGGCTTTATTAGCATTATGCAAGAAATTGCAACGATTTCCTATAATAATCATCCAAGTTTCACTTTCTTCATTCCGACCACTCAACTTCGAGCATCGATATCTAATTCATCTTAGCTTCAGTTTGGACACTGTATAGTTCGTTGCAAAACTAGAACTTAAACCAATAAATAAATAACTATTTATATAACAAATATATAAATATAATTATTTTGTGTCCAAAATTCCAACAACCCCCCACATGAATGGAGATCGATCAAAACACATAAAATTCCCAATGAAACTCGACAGTTGAGTCTTGCAGGATAGGTATGTGTTCCCATTGAACCTTCCTTTATGAAGCATACTTAGCCTCCTGGTGGTGTGTAGACGCGATGTCTTTGAACAGACCCCATTTGTGTAGACGACAATATACATTCACACAAGACTCTCCCTAGTCGGGCACATCCCCTCATTGTCATGTCTGTTATGGTCATGGATCACTATCCTGGTTCTGCGAGAGCTCTAAGATTTGCGCCACCCCACAAATCCATTCGAAGCGACCCCACTTCTCTCTAACATAGGTGATTCCATGAATCATTAAAAGCATTATGGTTATATTGATTTCCACAATCATTTAACCTGAATATGCTTAACCTTTCCTTGGTCACTGGTTCGGGGTACTCCCCCAGAGTGAATGGACTAGGAAGTTCGTCACTCCCTTTTAGTTTTAGGGTACTCTCCTATAGTGACTCCGTTGGTCATATGATTAAGTTATCCTATTGAACATAGATCTTAGGATCTCTAGTAAGCTAGGTTAGGTTTCCCTCATATTCCCCTTTCCGACGGGCTTTAGTCCAATTACTCTCTATCTTGTCTCGTTTCAACCCGCGGGTTGTTGGATCCAAAATTATTATCTATCACTTTGTCAAGTCGATATATATAACTTCAATCGAGATAAGTTTTCATGATGTGTTCTTAACTTGTAAGTTAATAATGGCGATTTTGAAACTTTTAACTGTATATGAAGAATACAATTCTTATTTCAAAACAAACACATCTCCTTTATGCCTTTGGTAGAAGACATCTATCAAGATTCTAAATTTATCCAATTAGAATCCGAGTCTATCATAGACTCCTCATTATCCTTGTGTACTATACTTGATTATGAGTTTGCAATATCTTTAGATTGCCAAAATCCATATTGCTAACATTTTTATTTTCAAATGCAAGACACCCCCACATTTAAGTGTTTTAGATAACATCCATATGGGGTAATGGTGTCGGTTTGTCAAGCCTAATCAAAAACAATTTATAAGGTTCCAAACTCACCTAAGATAGCTAGGGTAAGTCGGGTCGATCCACAGGGAATATGTGGAAAGTTTTGTAGTTTAAATCTAAAAGTTGTAGCTTGATTACAAAAACTTAATAAAAATGACTAATCGAGAAAAGTAACGAACTTTATGATTAATTGAGTTGCAAACAATAATGTAAAAGGGTAATCTTCTCCGGATTCAGGTTTACTACTTAGATTTGCCTTGAGTGTTCATAAAAGTCATATAAGCTTAACGGGTCGATTTGGGTAAAAACAATAGATTGAATAAGACTGTTGTTAAAGAACTACTCGAATCATATCTTATGTTTGCGATACTCAATCCCATCCAACATTAACGTTTCCAGATGAAAAGAAATCTAAAACAATCAAAGTGGAACAAGTGAATTGAAAGCAACACACATATTTTAGAGTTTTCAACCAACAACTAATGTACTCGGCTTAAACTACCGTGTTCAAACATTAACTCAACCACAAATCATCAAGAACAAATCATAGTAGTAAACCTTACTACCCAAAGAAGATTACTAGGAGATTAGCTAGACATGGTAATGAAGAACACCAAATCAAAATCAAAATTAAACATCAAATCTAATGTTAAAGGATCAAACCGAATGATGAAAAACACTTGAAAAGCCTTGAAATCGCCTCTCGGGAGCCTCTTGAAGCCTTGGGGACGAAAGGGGGCGACTATGGAGGTGTAGAATGAGAGATATCTTCAAAACCTAATTTTTTCGGCTTTTAAACGAGTTCAGCACGCGTGGCCACCGTAAGACGTCTCCCCACCGTAAGTTACGGTGGGCACCTTCTGTTTTTCAGCATGTTTCGGCCGTAAGGCATCCAACCCACCGTAAGTCATGGCCGACCAACTTTGTCCAAATCTTGTCTTCTTCATAACTTCTTCGTTCGGACTCCGTTTTACTCCCCGTTTGCGGCCACATTCTCGTAATTGAATTCTCTTTCATCTCATCTATCATGATCTTTGATTATCATCCATGTGCATTCTTCAAAACTCCTCAAATGATTGCGTTTAACCTACAAAACATCAAATCCTCATAGTTAACTTGTTCAACACAATCTCTTACACTTGACCATACTAAATGCATTAAATTTAACCACTTAATCATGATAAACCTCATTCCAAACCCCTAGCATCACATCCCCACACTTGTTTCTCGCTTGCCCTCAAGCGAGGTTGCTTTTAAGAATCAAGAATTCAAGTCAAACAAAAATTAGGTGAGAACATAGACACACATACCAAACTCAATTAAGATTCATGGGCATACCCAATTCCCAAGTTAGCAACTATGACCCGTTAACAACCACAAACCTCTAACCCGCTGGACTGCCTAACTAAGATTCTCAAACTTTAGGTGGTTCCCTTGCACATATCATACCCCTCACAATAAAACTCTCCACTCGGTGTAATTTCTGGCCCGACCAAAGATGTGCCGGTATTTATGAAGCACTCAAGCAATGATGAAAACTAGTGAGCATAGGCTTGTAAAACAATCAAATCTCCACTCACTAACACGAGATTGCACACCAATCATGAGGGCTTTTCAAAGGTTGTAATGTTAGGCTTAGGTTCGGGTAGGGATAATTTAGGGTATAGTGACTAAAGTGATGAAAAACTTGAGTTAACTACTTTATTCAACGACTTCAAACCCTTTAACTACACTTTATTCCAAAGCACAAATTTTTTTTTGTCTTGTCTAATACTTCCGTCTTTCAACTTCACTATTTCGACATAATTTTCTTTTCTTTCCATTTTTTCTTTTTTTTCTTTTTTTTTTAGAATAAAACTTAACAAAACATAACGGGATTTACTATGCTTAACAATCCCCAACTACAACTTCAAATATTATATCAAATCAAACTTAACACTACTACCATTAATTAACTCAAGTTCCATCACATGGGTAAACAAATGAATAGGCTACACAAAAGACTAGTGGGTTAAGAAGTTTAGTGAAACAATTGAATGGGAGAAGGCTCAACATTTGCTACTACGGTTAAACGTTAAATAGTTGGGTCCTATGGGGCTATCCTATGGTTAATCCTAATGCCTCAATCATTTTAATAGGAATCCCGGTTTCAAGCTTCAATATGCACACGCTCCACAAGTTCTACCATTAGACTGCATCATTGCACACTCAAACAAGCAAATATATCTAATAATATCAAATAATAGGCTTCTCACATATGGAAACAGTGGGATCGGCTACCGACATGACATGTGCAAGTTTACTACACCCAAGGTTTGCCACCCCTAGCTAGGCATTCCCTTTCCAACTTCTATTAACCGACCGGGTTGAAACCTTTGGGGAATTAATCATGACCAAGAACCTTAACCAATGATTAGTATTTTTAGAGAAAAATGTTAAAAAAAATTTTCAAATTTTCAAATTTTGTCCAAATTTCCATTTCTCCAAAATATGTGTCTCCCTATGAATCTCCCATCCCCACACTTGGGATACAGTGTCCCCAATACATGGTTGTTTCAAATTCAACATGATTTCTTGTTATCTTTACCAACCCCAAACACTCCCCCAGTGCAAAACAAAAATAGCAAATAAAGTCAAAGAAAGTACACATGGACCTGATGACAGATGATCTGATAGTGCTTCAATCTTGTTACATGAAGATAATGGGTAAACTTGTTAACCACCTCATCAAATATGCTATTAAAATTCCATGTGCTTCCCCACACTTGCATGTTTGCATCGGCTTGAAGCTAAAACGCTAAAACAAAAACTAAAAAAATTAATAACACTCACTTTCGTAGGAATCACGGTTGCATTTAGCATATGCAACAAGCCTTTTAAACCTCTCGATAGACCCGAGTGGATGAGTGAAGTCTCGTGAGGGTTTCTAGTGAACACGCCCACAAAGCTGCAAACAAAAAATATCATAAAAATAACTAAAAATTACAAACATCTCAGGTTGCCTCCCAAGTAGCGCTAAGTTTTAGGTCTTCAGCCAGACCATACCTGTCACCACTCATGGTGGTCGAAAGTGGCGCTTGCCTTCTGAGAGTTCTATAATTGTTTGCTTTTGTTGATCTAGCGGTTTCCTAACGTCATCCAAACATGGACCGAACATCGTTGTCTTAACTTGAGCATTTTTAGGATCAGGTGGATCACTAACTTTTTTCTTCCATTTTGGCTTCTCATGCTTTAATTCCATCTCCATCACTGGCTGTTTATTTTCTTTTGAATCTACAAACTCTGTCAAGTCCACCTGTTTATCCGTATCATACTTGCAACCATTATCAAAAGTTATGTGCTCGTTTACATGTGAGATGTAGGGAGGAACACACACGTTAGTCACATTTGTATCAAAAAGTTTATCATTAACAAGATAAGTGATCGCCTTGGAAAACACATTAAAACGTAACATACGAGTTTCACATGTCATATCAATTGTTCCATCCTGACAGTTGATTTGAGCATTGGCAGTTGCCAAAATGGTCGCCCTAAAATAACCTTTTGTTGCTCGTTTGAATACACTGGTGCATAGTCAAGCACCATAAAGTCCACCGAGTAGTAGAAATCTCCTAACTTGATGATCACATCTTTTACCATCCCCCTAGGACGTTTGCAGGTCAAGTCAGCTAATAACACGGTAGTGTCAATCTCCTGTAAAGGGCCAAACTCATATTGATCATATAGTGCACCAGGCAAGATACTAACACCTGCCCCATAATCCAAGAGCGCCCTTTTTATCTTAAGCTTTCCTACTTTGATTGGAATGATGGGTTCTCCTGGGTCACTCTCTTCTACTCCATCGACTTCATTTTTCTTACCTGCAACTTGTTTTGATAAAAAAGTAAAGTCGTCAGTGAAAATTTTAGCATCGGGGAGGATACTAACCGAATTAATGTTGACATTTTTCATGTTCTTTGTGGCTGTCCCTTGATGTTGTGGATTCATTATCGTATCACTTGGTAGCTTCCCTGGGGCTTTCTTCAAAATTGCAACTTCCTCAGCCAACTGCCCCACTTGTTTTGATAAAGCTTCAACACTCTTGTCTCTAACCTCATTGGATTTCTTCATCTCCTTCATGAACTCCAACAATTCCCTGTTTGTTGGCTCTGAATTTCCTCCTGATCCACTCTGATCCTGGTTATGCTGATAATTCCTTTGACCACCCCTGTTGTAACTTCCTTGAGTGTATTGATTACCCTGACCCATTGACCTGTTCTGATATTGCTGATGTGAAGGACCTTGAAAATTTGGATTCAACTGGTTGTCTGGGTTACCATACCTCAAATTAGGGTGATTCTTCAAACCGGGATGATAAGTATTATTATTAGTGTTGTTACTGTATGGTCGCCTATCACCCTGTACATAATTCACCTCTTCCAACCCCTCATCAAACTCTGGACAATCTCTGGCAGTGTGTCCAGCTTCACCACATCCCTGACATATAGTAAAAGAACTTGTAGCCTTTACTGTAGCCTTACCTGATGACTGACCCAACTTGGAAGTCCTTCTATCCGAATCATCAACCACATTCCTTGATTTCCTCCGAGACTGAGCTTGCCTTTTTGAATGTATACTCATCCGTTCCAATAACTCCCAATCATCATCCTCAGTATTAGTCATGAAGGTTCCTGCACTCGTTGAATTCACATCTCTTACATCTTCAGCAGATAATCCATCATAAAATGAAGAGATCAACTCCCATTGAGGAATGTCGTGATGTGGACAAGTTCTCAACAACTCCTTGAATCTGGTCCAAGCTTCATGGAATGGCTCATCTTGTTTCTGACTGAATGTACGAATGGCAGTTCTAGCTTCACTTGTCTTCTGTGGTGTATAGTATTCCTCTAAGAAGGCCTGCTGCATTTGCTCCCAGGTGTAAATGCTGGCAGCAGGTAAGGAATGAAACCACTTCTTCGCATTTCCTTTCAATGTGAACTGAAATAGCACTAGCATCACTTCTTCAGGTGTAAAACCTTGTGCCCCAATAGTCTCACAAATGGCACTAAACTCGTTTAGGTGCAAATAGGGTTCTTCCTTGGACAGTCCATGAAACTCAGGAAGAATGGCCAGACTATTAGACCTAATCTCAAATGACTTCCCTCTAAATTGTGGCCTGACTATGGGTGATGAAGCTCCAGCAATGGTAGGGCGAAAATGGCTATCAACCCCTTGTACAATGGCTTGGCGGGGTTGAAGCCCGGGGTTTCGATTTGCCAGAGGAAATCTTTGTCTTCTACCTTGAATTTGGCCCTGATTTTGCCTATATTGCCTCGGTTGTTCATTCTGTCTGTATCGGCCTTGGTTGTTATTAGGTTCATAGTATTGCACATCCTCCTCAACATACTCATCTTCATTCCCATCACTTCGTCCATCTATGTCATCATCCCAAGTATGGATGCTCAATCTGTCAAATCTATCCTCTTCGGCCTCGATCCTATTAACCCCCCTTTGATGTCTCATATTCTGTCTTGGGAGTCCATGTTGATAGGGGTTTTGTCTTGGTTGAGGATAAGGATTTTGTCTTTGAGGTGGTAGGTTGTGGGCAATTGGGTTTTGTGCTTGTGGCTGCAAATTTGGGTAGGGTAATGGGTCATTTGGTTGGTTTGGTGGAGGTTGATCAATTGGTGGATTTGGCGGTTGGTCATTGGGTGGATTTTGGTTAAGTGGTGGTGGTGGTGGTGGGTTGTGTTCCATCTTGCACTCTTTGACTGCTCTTGATGATTGAGTTTTTGCACGGGATTGTGCTCGATTTCTTCGAGCGGTCTTTTCAACTTCAGGATCAAAAATTAACGGGGACTTGTTCCTTGCGTACCGGGTATGCATGCACGGAGCTGTCACCTGCACACACAAGCACACCTAGCGTAACAAAAAAGAGAAAGTAAATAAAACAAGCTAAACAAGTAAAAACTTAAACTTGACACTTTGCGCACTAATTCCCCGGCAACGGCGCCATTTTGGTGTCGGTTTGTCAAGCCTAATCAAAAACAATTTATAAGGTTCCAAACTCACCTAAGATAGCTAGGGTAAGTCGGGTCGATCCACAGGGAATATGTGGAAAGTTTTGTAGTTTAAATCTAAAAGTTGTAGCTTGATTACAAAAACTTAATAAAAATAACTAATCGAGAAAAGTAACGAACTTTATGATTAATTGAGTTGCAAACAATAATGTAAAAGGGTAATCTTCTCCGGATTCAGGTTTACTACTTAGATTTGCCTTGAGTGTTCATAAAAGTCATATAAGCTTAACGGGTCGATTTGGGTAAAAACAATAGATTGAATAAGACTGTTGTTAAAGAACTACTCGAATCATATCTTATGTTTGTGATACTCAATCCCATCCAACATTAACGTTTCCAGATGAAAAGAAATCTAAAACAATCAAAGTGGAACAAGTGAATTGAAAGCAACACACATATTTTAGAGTTTTCAACCAACAACTAATGTACTCGGCTTAAACTACCGTGTTCAAACATTAACTCAACCACAAATCATCAAGAACAAATCATAGTAGTAAACCTTACTACCCAAAGAAGATTACTAGGAGATTAGCTAGACATGGTAATGAAGAACACCAAATCAAAATCAAAATTAAACATCAAATCTAATGTTAAAGGATCAAACCGAATGATGAAAAACACTTGAAAAGCCTTGAAATCGCCACTCGGGAGCCTCTTGAAGCCTTGGGGACGAAAGGGGGCGACTATGGAGGTGTAGAATGAGAGATATCTTCAAACCTAATTTTTTCGGCTTTTAAACGAGTTCAGCACGCGTGGCCACCGTAAGACGTCTCCCCACCGTAAGTTACGGTGGGCACCTTCTGTTTTTCAGCATGTTTCGGCCGTAAGGCATCCAACCCACCGTAAGTCATGGCCGACCAACTTTGTCCAAATCTTGTCTTCTTCATAACTTCTTCGTTCGGACTCCGTTTTACTCCCCGTTTGCGGCCACATTCTCGTAATTGAATTCTCTTTCATCTCATCTATCATGATCTTTGATTATCATCCATGTGCATTCTTCAAACTCCTCAAATGATTGCGTTTAACCTACAAAACATCAAATCCTCATAGTTAACTTGTTCAACACAATCTCTTACACTTGACCATACTAAATGCATTAAATTTAACCATTTAATCATGATAAACCTCATTCCAAACCCCTAGCATCAGGTAATGAAAGGTTCTCCCTTTCTAAATATGTTTGAGAAAACTTCTCACAAAACCATTTCTACATATCCTAAAGGATTGTTTTCTAAAATGGTCTCTCCCCCACATTTCTTGCAATTTGATTTCAAAGTGAGGTTTGCTATCAGACAAACCTAAAAACTGAGTCCTTCTCATTAGACTTTGTAAACTAGATAACATTATCTAGTTAGTTAAGTTTTCCATAGGTTATATCAACCTCCTTGAACCGAATGACACCCTCTTTCAACCTTGTCTATACATAATTGGCCTCCTTAGAGTATCATATTGGATAAGTACTAGTCTAGCATGCTTTAGACTACAGTACTCTAGCATGTGAACAGAAGATGCATCATTCTGATCCTTCACAGCTTTAAGGAATAACACATTATTCCTTGTCCATATCCATATCTTATTTTAGACAAATCATGAAACTTATTAATCATTCGGTTTAGGAACATAACTCGTTTTCCTTTATTCCTCTAATCTAGAGGCAAGTCACCAGACATGACGTTAGACCCGGTAGCCGCCTCAGCACCAACTCAGCAGCAGCCAGTTGGTAGCAATAGTCGAATATCGGCATTAACACAATAGGTTGGTAGCAACTCAAAGGCAAGCTTGGTACCAATCTAGCGTACACATAATTCGGTAGTTGACATTGAGATAAGACCAAGATCTCGGTGGCATCTTTTGAAACTACTCAGCCGACTTTCAAACACAACAATGCGAGTGTGCGAAGTGCAAAGGGCATTATCTTCCCTTTGACTTATAAAGACTTAGTAATAAGTCTTGATTCAATTCACTTTGTTGAACACATTTATCATTAACAAGATAAATGGAACTCGTCAATAATCAGTATTGCATTCAGACAGAGTCAAACACATTGACACTAAATAATATGCAATTCATAAAGTTCGTCTGGAGTTATTGATAAACATGTCTTGTTGTTCCCTTTAGGCTATGTATAACTAGGATACTTTTCCAAATAAAAGAAATCCTCCACATAGCTCTAACAACATTAAAACGGTAGACACATCTACATTTAGATCTTTCAGAATGAATTTAGCTAAATTCATTAAAGATAACATATATTGCTTTCATATGTACTACACGATACTTGTGTATTTCATCTCAATACACTCATTATATTTTCGATCTAATGACATTTGATGTCTCAGCTTTGACACTTCAACAATTCAACAACTCTCAAGTTGTTTTCTATGCAAATCTCTTATTTCACTATCCGTTTAAAGTTATATATTTTCTAAACATTATATAACTAACGTTTAAAATTATTTCCCACAAAATCATTTTGAACGTTATAACATAAATCGATTTATTTTGTTGTAAATATTGCATGTGTTATCTTAAGATATTGAACACAAGTAATACGACACCCAAAATTAAAACGTAAAGTGTAAAACACTTTAATTAATAATTTAAACGAATAAAAATTACATCTAGACATCAAATCTCAAAGGGTTATTATTTATACCACTTTCATCATTAGCAATGATATTGATTTTGTGACATGTATTGAGGTACTCCCTCAAATGTGTTTCATGCACTCATACAATCAAGTTTCTTATTTCATCTTGAAACTCTAAATTTAAATAATCAAACCGACCAAAAAACAATAACGTTTTTTATACACTATCTTATTCATAAATAGTTGTATTTGAATAATTATTTCTATTCACAACAACCTCGAGTTGTTTTTTTTTTTTTTCGAATAATCTCATTGAGACTATTTTGTGGTTCGAGACGTGCTTCTTCTTCCATGAGTAGTTAACCATTTTAGATTACAAAACACATGTTTTATTTATTCAAAACATTTTATAGCTTTGCAACTATTTTAAAAATATATCGTATTTATTTTACGTCTTGTTCACAATAGTCAAATCCATAAACTCCAAAAATGGTTTTATAATATAAATACTATCTAACACGCTCGTTAGATGACAAACAATTGCAAACAATTTTTTTTAACACTTTTCTGTTTATAAAATAAGCTGTTTCTAGCACATTCATTAGAGAATAAATGATTATAACAACGTTTTTAAAACACACTTTGGTTTATACACATAAACTGTTTTTGACAAATGATTACAACAACCATTTTAAATATTACGGTTCTTATTAAATAAACCGTTTTTATAAACCGTTTTCTAACACGCTCGTTAGAGAATAAATGAACACAAATAACCTTTTAAGTTTATCGGTTAAAATAACCACTTCTAACCCGCACGTTAGAAATAAACGAAAACAAAGATCGCTTTAAAAGCTTTCCGATTTATATAAAATAAATCCACTTCTAGCTTACTCGCTAGAAATAAATGATTACATAAATCATTTTAAAGCTTTTCGATATATAAAATATAAACTGGTTCTAACACGTTTGTTAGAAATAAACAATCATAAAAAATTGTTTTTAAGCTTATTGGTTCATATACAGTGAACCCGCTTCTAACACGCTCGTTAGCTCTAAACGATCATAAAATCGTTTGTAAGCTTCTCGGCTCATATAAAATTTACTATTTCTCTTATTTATTGCATAACATTAGTTTTAATTTCTTTCTAAAACAAAAGTTAGTCTTGCTTAAATTATTGTAGTAATAAATAGTTTAAAACTATAAACCCATAATTTCCTAATGACTTTAAGAAATTTAAACCATCTCTAACACACATGTTAGATTGTAAAACATTTACAAAAATGTTTTAACACATGATAGAATCAAAGTATTCGTTTGGTAACACGGTATTTTGGATATTAGATTGTACTCCAATCTTTATTAAAATCCAAACACGACGTTGTACTACGTTATTTCCCAAAACGAAATTATTTGATTTTAACCAAAATCTTAAATAATATTTTATTTAACATTTCGTGAACCTAAAAAACCATAGTAATAAGGTTTTAAAAATTCCATCACGAAATCTGTTTTAAGATTGTAGGAAATAGGTTCACTTTTATATTAAAAGATAATAATTCTAATGATACTCTCGTTAGCCATGAGAAATATTATAGTACAATACCGTTTACAAATACGACTAAAAAAATAAATATAAACAATATTCATGTACCAAACTTGATTCGAACATCCGTCTTTAGTATATACTCCAACACGTCTTCATATAACATTCTTGACATGAGTCTTCATCACGTTTGAATCTTCAACTATACCCCTTGACTGCAACAACTAACAAATAAAAATTTGACGGTTGTGGCTGAGGATCGTGTTAGACACGGGTCCCTTAAAACAGATTTCGCGTCTCTACTCAAGACAACGCGTCTGTCTCCCAGGGTATAACAGCCAAAGCAGTATGTACTGCCGGAGAGTGCCTCAGACCCGAGAGATCATCGGGTATAATATGTGTTATGATGTTATATGAAAAAAGTTAAAGATGATGGTGTAGGAAGAACAATTTAGAATGCCCCTCTCTAAATTTTTATAAAACTTGGATACTAAAGAAAATAAATTTCTTCTTCTTCTCTTTTTCTTTTCTCATCATGAGGTTAGTTATATACTCATACTAAAGACTTCATATTAATGTGAGTTTTATTATTCACAACCAAAACTTCCATTTGATTTATGAAATGTTTTATGAGACCAAATTAAAACTCTCATTTTATTCATGACATGTTTAATATCAATTTTAATAAAAGTTATGATCCATAATAAACATTCATAATATTTATTAAAAGACTTGGTCAAGACATAAAACATCCATGTTAATCAATACATGGCTTTATTAGCATTATGCAAGAAATTGCAACGATTTCCTATAATAATCATCCAAGTTTCACTTTCTTCATTCCGACCACTCAACTTCGAGCATCGATATCTAATTCATCTTAGCTTCAGTTTGGACACTGTATAGTTCGTTGCAAAACTAGAACTTAAACCAATAAATAAATAACTATTTATATAACAAATATATAAATATAATTATTTTGTGTCCAAAATTCCAATACAGCCTGCCAGCTTGCTATGGGTTTGGGATTCACTAGCGCGCCCGACCCGATCCAAACCGGTTAGAGAAACCAGGTTCATACCGGTTGAATCACTAACACCCATACACTAAAACGATCAAAACCACTCATTATTAGAAAAAAAAACGTTCAAAAAACGCTCTCAGACTCGAAGTGCCATCCCAAAGTGAGCATTCACAATCTCACTAAGGACATAAGGCCTTAGGTAAAGGGCTAAGGCATCTGTTACTGTTAGAGCCCAACTCACAAGTCCAAAAAACACAAAATTCTATACCCTTATTGTTTCCGTCCACGCTGGTTTTACTTTTATATAGCCAGCTTTCGTTTAAGTTGAAATTTAAGTTTGGAAAACTTTTTAACCATACCAACCAATCAGGGCTGGCCGAAAAGTTTTGGAATATTTTTGGGCCATGCACGATTAGAGAAAAAAAAAACCCTATATATAAAGTTAATAATTCGTATGCAAAAAGTTTATAAAACAAAATGATTGTTTTATCAATTTACTTACTTAAGTGAATCGTAACTCTTCTAGTATTTTTGAATTTAGTTTGGATTTGATATATGGTAGGGGTCTAAAACTAATTAAAATACTAACGGACCCTAAGTTTCAGTAGGTTAAAATAATTAAATTGTTATTTGGTTTGTTAATAGTCTATAGCTGTTTAAAAATATATATATATACATACATATATATAATATATGTTTTTCTAAAATTGTCGCTTGCCCCGCCCCCCTTCAGGGCCGCTCATGAACCAACGCTTTAAAAAATCGGACCATTGGTTTAACGTTTTGAAGCCAATAGGCACACTCAACCAACACACTTTAATATAGGGAAAATGTTACAGAATAGTAATCAAGTTTCAAAAGTGTTCTAATTTAGTCACTCATGCATATTTTTCTCAAATTGGACCATCAAATGATCAAATCGAGTCATCATTAAATTTTCTTATGTCAAGTAAGTAACGGTGGAGAAGACGTGGTGGTCAGAATTTGCAATATATAAAATTATATTAAAAATAAAAAAAACATGTTAATTATGAAAAAAATAAAAAAAAAAGTACCTAAAATTTACGTCAATGTTCCATATCAGCATCAAAAGATAGAAAAAAATATTTTTTAATTGAAACCAAAAGTATAACATGCTAAAAAACATGTCAAGGCTTTTAATTTATATAAAATATAAAACCTGAGTGACCTAACTAGAACACTTTTAAAACTTAAGTTACCTAATTGGAATATTTTTGAAAGTTGGTTACTATTTTACAAAGTTACCCCTTTAATATACGGTAGTACACTTTGCCATATGCCATATTGTACTCTCTGCAACTTAAGCTGTATATTCAAGACATTAAATGTGTCACAATTCATAAACATTACTGGGGTCAAATTGGGTTAATTTGTTGTCGACTGAATCCATTGAAAATCGCCAATTCATATCACATTTTAATCAACATTGAAGAAGAAATGGGTCGATTGTTTATGGTAACCTTAGAGAAGAAGAGTTACTGTTGTAAGCACTGCAAGACCCACCTTGCTTTCTGCGACGACATCGTTTCAAAGGTCAGTTTTCAGTTCTTCCGATCTTAATCTCCCACATTTGATTAATGAATTTATATGTTAAAAAATTGTTTTAACTTTTGAATCCCATGTTATAATTTAGAAGTCCAATGAATCCACATTACTTCCAACTAGCCTTTATTGGGGTTGTAAGCACTTCTAACAAACAAACAAACAAACATACCCAGTAAATCTCGCTCAAAAGCAGGGTCTGGAAGGGGTAGGTGGTGACGAGTCTTTCCTCTATCTTGGTATAGAAAGACCGCTTCCGAAGAGACCACTGACTCAATAACAAAATCAATAACAGTAGCAATCATAATACACTCCGGCTTTATTGGATAGAAAAATTAAGTCTTTTAAAAACTACATTCATAAATCTTGGGGTTGTAACATTGCTATGCATGACCCGTTCGACTCGACTAAATAGCTCAACAACCTTAGGTGCAAGAAAACCACAAGTATTAAATGCAAATGGTATGAACTATAAACATATGTTCATTGTCAAGACATATTTTCTCGTGTTTGTTCACTTTGCATGATGCAGTTTTTAACCCAGTCTGACTATCGTGAAAACACTACTTCCCAAGCCCACAAAAGAGGAAATCCTGTTAGATCCACACACGCGTGTTTCCCTCCTATCCATCCGAATACCAAAATATCAGTTGGTCTGAGGGTTGATCTTTCTTTCAACAGGCAAGTTAAGAAATTCACAAGTGCTTCTTTCTTAATAGAAATCCCTACACACGCGAATATGTCAGAAAGAACGTCCTTAACCAAATCATGTCAGTAGTTGAACCCCAGAAGCTCTCTATAATGTACTGCATGCTCCCCAAAGGAGTCCAAACACACCTTGTGACAAACGGGCATATCTCATCAACCGAAAATAAAGGAATCACAAGACGATACGTGAGGATAATACGATATTCCGCAGGCGACATATGTTGGCCTAGTCCATCTATAAGGACAACAAGAAGAAAGTCTTGAGCATATGGTGATCGTAGACACTCAAAAACGGCTTTTTGTCTAATGGTCATGTCAAAGTGTACCCCCATGTCCTTGATAAATTTACTAAAAAGGGCACTTTCCAATGCATGTTGGGCTTTAGGGGGCGGTGTCCTTTTCAGTGAAACCGTTGAAGTCAAAGGAATCGTATCACGAAGACAAACCAAATCACAAACATAGTCATAATTCATACCACAGACACCACTGTCTTGTAGATGTGGCTCTCGAGGCCACAAAAGCATAGGATGAAGCCTCTATTGCCAAACAATGTGTTACTGTGCTAATTTGCATACATCTAGGGCAGTTTATTAATGTTTTAATCGTGTTTATTTGTTCAATTAGAGAACTTGTTAAAAAATGTGTATTTCTAGAGCAATTTATTGATGTTTTTATCATGACGATTTGTTCAACTTTGAGAACTTGCTGATTGATATTTATCCTTTTCTTATTTATTCTTTTCATTCCAGATATAGGAAAGTTTATCTCTTTGATAAGGTGTAAGTTCTTTTATGCTCTTATATGTCATGTTTGGCTTATGTTGAATGTTTTCTTGACAATGTGGCTGCCACTTTGCATTTCTTATGAAATTATATGAACTAGAAACCAATGAAGACATATTTATGTGTTATTTCAATTATGTGTTTTGTGTAATTCATCATGTGCTAGCATCTTCTTTAATAATGTTTTGAGTGTGAACTAGGAATTTAGGATCTCCTGGTAAGTCCTTAGCTAGTGAATCAATAGTTTTCATCTTTGTTGTGGTTAATTTGGATGTATTATGGGAGTTAGTTTGGGCTCTAAAAATGGCATGATAGTTATGTCCTCCCAAGGTGTTGGGAACTCGATCCATGCATCTTTTAGGGATAATGACTATGGGACTTTGTTTTGGTTTTTCTTGATTCATGATAAAGATATTAGGAATTTAGATAAAGCTTATAAATCTTGTTTGACATTTGTTATGAATATGAATCATGAATCTATAGAGTGTTTGTGATTGGTTATTTAAACAGCTTATCAGTATAGTGCACATTTTTGGAACATACAAGTGGTTTTAATCTTTTGGATGGCAAGAGGTGTTTAAGATTATTAACTTATTATAGTGTGAAGCAAGTTGTTTCCAGTTACTAATCTGGAACTTATTTCACCCTGAATATTCTTATTGGATTCATATTTGCATGCTTACCCTTATAGTGAAATAAGTTGTTTTCAATAAGTTGATCATCTGATTCTGCTTAAAAGCATAAACTAAGTCTATTGGCTTGATATAAAGACCATATTCTTTTATGACCAGGAAGATGGATAAAAATTTTTTATAGAATTTTATGGCTTGTTCACTCGCATATCTTTTATCATCTACTTTTTCTAAGATTTCAAAGCCTTATCATTACTTGGTTTAAAAAGCATGAGGCGCTGTCCAAAAGTCGAGGCGTGAGGCGTTGCTCTATGTACATATAAATAAGCCTAATGTGCGACCAAAATCCACATGACTTTTACATATCAGCCTTATTTGGCACATTAACCTTACATAATCTTGTCATCTTTTTGGGCATTTAACATGCTAGCCTCTTCCAGACCCTAATTTTGACCCACGCGTGTAAGAAGCAACACATCAGACCCTAAAGCGTTTTTTATCTGATATCCTCACGTGCTGTTTAAAACCAGACATATCAATTATATAATCTTTTCCTATTGACTCGAGGAGTCAAAAATCTAAGTGTAAAATTGATGGGGGTCTATACTATAGTGAAGAAAAATGACAATTGCACGAAGATGTTGTAATGATATGCATGCTATTGATGATTTTCTTTGTTGAAGTATGGAAATGAGAAGAAAAGAACATGAGATTCAACTATCAGTTCATCCATTTTGCCTTCTTAGCTTTTATGATTTCCATGTTATGGGTCCTAATAGGCCAATAGTACTCTTAATGTTGTTGGATTTCATAACTTTCTCATGTTAAAAGAGTGAACATCATAGTTGGAGTCAAGGAAGATAGATTGATAATGTCAGGTTTACATACAGTTGCTGACATTTTATGTGTTAAATGTAGATCAATTGTTGGATGGACATTTGTAAGATTTCACAGGCTTTCTTTTTCACCAGTTAACATTTCATTTTACAAAATGTGGATCAAGATGAGTGAAATCGTAGGTTCAACCCACCCTTAGGCTCCATCTGTGACGTCAAAAGAAATCAAGATTTGATTATGACTTCCATTTACTGAAATGGGACTCGTAAAATGCAGATGAATTGATGAAATTAAAAGTCAGCAAGAAGTTAAAGTTAAGTTTGATATGTGACTTTCAAGAAACCGTCCATGAAAAGAACCAAAAGTACAAGCAGGTTAAATGCAGTCCTAGAGTGGTTAGTATGTGCTTACGAAGTTTACACGAGCTCAAAGTTAGCATAACTGATCTTCACTTATGTAGTATAAGGTTTTGGGGCCAGATGGAAGCAATTACCAATTAAGTCATGAAAGACATATCGTGGAGGTGAACAAGAACATGTTTGATGATTAATCTACATTAAAAGACTGTAAGTTGTAAATTCTTCCACCCCTTTTCATTCAAGTGTTGCACGAGCTCAAAGTTAGTTCAACTGATCTTAACTTATGATTTTTGATCATCATACCTATTTTAACGAAATTCACTCTTGAAAAAGAGTGTATCTGTTTTCTTTTTCTTAACATCATTTTGTTGAGGCATACGAAGTTTGATACCTGATCCCGCTTTGTTGAGATAATTTTTAAACATTTAAATTGATGAATTCAAACCCCTTGTTATATCTAAATATTTTTATAGGTATTTCACATTGACTTATGACAACATTATAAAATATAACATTATTTTCAAACACCATCACTTTTTGGTTTGGAAAGATGCACCCAAACAACCTAACCATTATGGGCTACATAAGAAACCATCTTTGCTTATTATCCTTAGGTGAACTAATTCAAATATGAAATTTGTTTTATGATCACTCAAAGATACATTATTATCATCAGAGTAGTCTAAGCCACCTGCTGATGATCATTCCATATGTTTCATTTGTTGTAAACCTGAATAATGAACGTACTTTCATTAAAGCTTATGTAACAGTTTGTTAGGTAAAAATTCAATCTGAAAATATTATGGGCTTGAGACTCAGAAAAATTTAAAAGAAAGAATTTGGTAAGATCTTTTTGTAATCCCACATAGGAGATTAGGAGATGAGTAAAAGCCCAATATGGTTTAAAAGTGGGAAGTTGAAAAGCTATTGCTTCTTTAGCATAACGAATAGGTGTGGCTCAAAAGGGTGCATATTCTCGCTCCGAGTGTAATGTCAAAATGTCACATCTAGGTGTAGAGCAATGCACCCTAGTCAGAAAGATGGAGTGAAAGAACATTGTCATTGGACCACTTTCGAAAACATATCTTAGAAAGCATATTCTAGTTGAAGAATGATATGTCATTGAGCGACTAGTTAAATAATATATTCCGCGGAATTAGGGGTGTAAACGAGTCGAGTCCGAGCTCGCTGAGGTTCTAGCTCGGCTCATTTTAGCCTTAGAACGCTCGAGCTCGGCTCGTTTTAACTTTAGAAAGCTCGAGCTCGAGGTCAGCTCGTTTGTAGTTTTATTTCCAAAGCTCAAGCTCGTCGGAAATTTTTCAAAAACTCGAGTTCGGCTCGGGCTCGACTTATTTATCAATAATTATTAAATTTTTATTTTTTATAATTACTTTCATATTTATTTATAATCATATTTATTATATGTATAATATAAATATAACTGATGTGGGCGACGACCCGGGTGGGTTTAGTCCGGGAGTTGAACCCGAACCGAGTTGGGATCCAAAGGAGCTGCTGATATTAATTAATTTTGCAATTTATTTGATTATTTCAATTTCGTATTTTTCAGTAATTATCTACGTTTGAATTTCTATTGTTTTCCTTGTCAGTAGGAGTTTGTTTCCTAAGTTTTAGGATCTGGAAATACTTTATGTTCGTTGTTTTCAGAATAAAAATTTGGTTGAATTTTTAGTTTTAAATCTATTTGCTGTTCTTGTTCTCCATTAAATTACGATCCAACTTGATTTGCAAGAGATATTGCATCAGTTGGTATCAGAGCGTAGCTGAGAGTCAATGGCAGACGGTGGAGGTTATCGGCGACGCAGCCCTCGTAGACACGCCGGCAGAGGCAACGAGAATGACGGTCGTGACCCACGTGATATCGAGGAGATCGCAAGGCTACAACAAAGGATCCGGGATCTGGAGTTGCAGCAAGAACCACAGTGGCAAGGGTCTGACAATGACTCTAATTCCCTGGACTTTGGAGAATTCGAAAATAACCCTTTTGGTCGACGGGGTCGACATCAGGTTGCTGATCCGCTCCGGAGCTTGGGAATCAAAGTTGAAATTCCAGAATTTGACGGCCGATTACAACCGGACGAATTCATCGATTGGGTTAGCACAGTGGAACGTGTCTTTGATCTCAAAGACATACCAGAATCTTACAAGGTAAAACTCGTTGCTATTAAATTACGAAAATCTGCTTCGTTATGGTGGGATCACATTAAAAACAAGCGGGCTCAAGAGGGTCGATCAAAGGTGAAAACTTGGGTAAAAATGAAGAAACTGTTACAAGAAAAATTTTTACCGATTAATTATCGTCAAGAAGCTTTTCTGGAGTACCATAACTTATCCCAACGGACATCTACCGTTGAGGAACTGGTTGCTGATTTTGACAGATTAAGAATGAGGTGTGGCGCTGAAGAAGAAGAAGAGCAAGTCATAGCTCGGTTTCTGGGAGCTTTACGTACTGACATTGCCGACGTCGTACAACTTCAGCAATATTGGAGCTTTAACGATGTGTGTCGCCTTGCATTGAAAGTAGAAAAACAACTGAAAGCAAAGTCCAAAACTACACCCCCGAGGGTCGGCCCAATCAAAGCCGATTCATCTCGAGGTTCTGGTCCTTCTTCACCTGGATCACAATTCAGCCCAATCAAAGCTGAACGTCCAGGAGGAACAGCCATCCCTCCCACGAGCTCATCCCGTGTCACGCGTTGTTTCAAATGCCATGGCCTTGGCCACTTCGCCCGTGATTGCCCAAACAAGCACCTGGTGACCCTAACAGAAGAGACTGTTCCACAATATGACACCGAACCTGATGAGGATCAGGATGTGGGGACTGAACTCGTTCACCCAAATACGGGAGACTCACTAGCATTAGTTATGCAGCGAGTTCTTAATGTTTCAGCTGCCCCACCCATTGATGACACGTTGTGGCTCCGGAACAATATTTTTCGAACCCGTTGTACCTCCCGTGGCAAGGTTTGTATGGTTATTATCGATGGGGGAAGCTGCGAGAATATGGTTTCAGCAAGTATGGTGGAAAAGCTAGGCCTCAAAACCGAACCGCACCCCGATCCCTATCAACTAACTTGGTTAAAAAAGGAAATTGGGTGAAGGTCAGCCATCGATGCCTCGTCAATTTCTCCATTGGCAACAAATATTCTGATGAAGTCTGGTGCGAGGTTATTCCAATGGATGCATGTCACCTGTTACTCGGTCGTCCATGGCAATATGATCGACATGCAAAACACGATGGCTTCCATAATACGTATTCCTTCAAAAAGGATGGCGTTAACATTGTCCTTACCCCTCTCAACAGCCGCGATTCGACCACGGAAGCTGTTGTTCTCACCAAGACAACTTTTATAGACTTTACACGAAGCACAAAACCCCCGCTGATGTACTCCTTGGTCATATTGGAAGCAGACCCGCAAACTGGTGACCCTCCAGCTGCGGTACAGCCTTTATTGGATGAATTCAGCACCATTTTTCCTGATGATGTACCTGCAGGCCTACCCCTCATGCGAGAAGTCCAACACTGTATTGATTTTGTTCCAGGGGCAGTTATTCCTAACAAGCCGGCTTATAGAATGAACCCGAAGGAGTTTGCAGAATTACAACGACAAGTAAATGAACTCTTGAGTAAAGGACTTATTAGAGAAAGTATGAGTCCTTGTGCAGTCCCTGCCTTATTAGTTCCAAAACCTGGGGGGGCGTACCATATGTGTATTGATAGTAGAGCAGTTAATAAAATCACTATCAAATACCGATTTCCGATACCCCGCTTTGACGACTTAATTGACCAATTACAGGGAGCTTCGATTTTTTCAAAAATAGATCTTCGTAGCGGTTATCATCAAATCCGCATTAGGCCCGGTGACGAGTGGAAGACAGCATTTAAAACCCGAGATGGCCTTTATGAGTGGATGGTTATGCCCTTCGGCCTCTCGAATGCTCCTAGCACCTTTATGCGGCTTATGAACCAGGTCTTCAAACCTCTTATTGGTCACTGCGTGGTTGTCTACTTTGATGACATCTTGGTATTTAGTCAGAATATTACTCAACATCTTGACCATCTGCGTCGGGTTTTTTCCATTCTACAGGAGCAGAAGTTATATGCCAACCGTGCAAAGTGCCATTTCTTGTCATCCGAAGTTATTTTCTTGGGATTTCTAATCTCACAGCAAGGTATTCGCATGGATGCGTCCAAAGTTACCGCTATCACGTCGTGGCCGACCCCCACATCAGTTCATGAGGTTCGTAGCTTTCATGGCTTAGCCTCCTTTTACCGGCGCTTTATCCGGAACTTTAGTTCCATTGTGGCCCCAATGACAGATTGTTTAAAAGAAAAGAAATTTGTATGGACTAAAGCCGCAAACCAATCATTTGAGGAACTAAAGAAACAAGTCACTCAAGCTCCTGTTCTGGCTTTACCCAACTTTCAGCTCATCTTTCAAGTAGATTGTGATGCGTCCGGGCAAGGTATAGGAGGCGTTTTGAGTCAAGAACATCGTCCCATTGCGTTCTTTAGCGAAAAGTTAAGTGATGCAAAACAGAAATACAACACCTATGATAAGGAATTCTATGCAATCATTCGAAGTCTTGAACATTGGAGGCACTATTTGCTATCGGGTGAGTTCGTTTTATATTCTGATCACCAAGCCTTACGCTTTATCAACGGACAACATAAACTAAACCCTCGACACGCCAAATGGGTGGAATACTTACAGGAGTTTACCTTTGTCATTAAACACAAAGCTGGCGTCACCAACACAGTTGCAGATGCTCTAAGCCGGCGTCGAGCACTTGTGACTTCACTCCGTGTTCAAGTAGAAGGATTTGATGTTTTTCGAAGTCTTTACCCAGACGATCCAGACTTCGCTGCTGCCTGGAAGGGCTGCCAAACAGGCCCTAACGAGGGGTATAGCCTATACGAGGGGTTCCTGTTTAAGGGGAGTCGGTTGTGTGTGCCTCGTTGTTCGTTACGTGACGCCATTATTTTGGAAAGTCACCAAGGGGGTTTAGCGGGTCATTTCGGGCGTGACAAGACACTTAAGTTAGTACAAGAACGGTTTGTATGGCCTCGAATGAGTATGGATGTTGCACGTATTGTAGAACGCTGTCGGACGTGTCACGTAGCCAAAACAAACCACTCCAACGCAGGTCTTTATACACCCTTGCCGGTACCTGAAGGGCCTTGGGAAGACATTAGTTTGGATTTTGTAGTGGGCCTCCCTCGCACACAACGCCAGAAGGATTCGATTATGGTAGTTGTTGACCGGTTTTCAAAAATGGCACATTTTGTTCCTTGTGCAAAGACGTATGATGCTAGTCAGATTGCCAAGCTATACTTTGCTGAAATTGTTAAGCTTCGTGGGGTACCAAGATCACTCACTTCAGATCGAGATGTTAAATTTGTCGGTCATTTTTGGCGTACATTGTGGAAACGTCTGGGTTCTCGCCTTCACTTTAGCAGTGCCCACCATCTACAAAGTGATGGGCAAACCGAGGTCACAAACAGAAGTCTGGGAAATCTCCTTCGCAGCCTCGTGGGCACCCATCCCCGTCAGTGGGACCTTGTGTTACCCCAAGCCGAGTTTGCCTATAATCGTTCCTCCCATCGAGCTACGGGTATGAGTCCTTTTTTTGTAGTCTATGGACGAAACCCATTTACACCTCTCGATCTTACACCATTACCGGCAGTTGAACACTTTAGTGTCGAGGGAGAGGAACGGTCTGAACAAATTAAGAGACTTCACAAGCAGGTGAAAGAAAAGATTGAGAACAATAACATCGTGTATCAGCGCCGAGCAAATTTGCGGAGGAAGAAAGTCGTATTCAAGGAAGGTGATTTGGTTTGGATCCACCTCAGCAAGGATCGTTTTCCAGGGGGACGTTTTGGGAAGTTACAACCAAGAGCTGATGGTCCTTTTCGGGTTCTCAAGCGCATCAATGACAATGCCTACAAGATTGACTTGCCTGGACACTATAATGTTTCTGCTACTTTTAATGTCGCCGATCTCTTACCGTTTGTGCCAGAAGATGACGACCCATTTGACTCGAGGACGAGTCCTTTCGAAGAAGGGGAGAATGATGTGGGCGACGACCCGGGTGGGTTTAGTCCGGGAGTTGAACCCGAACCCGAGTTGGGATCCAAAGGAGCTGCTGATATTAATTAATTTTGCAATTTATTTGATTATTTCAATTTCGTATTTTTCAGTAATTATCTACGTTTGAATTTCTATTGTTTTCCTTGTCAGTAGGAGTTTGTTTCCTAAGTTTTAGGATCTGGAAATACTTTATGTTCGTTGTTTTCAGAATAAAAATTTGGTTGAATTTTTAGTTTTAAATCTATTTGCTGTTCTTGTTCTCCATTAAATTACGATCCAACTTGATTTGCAAGAGATATTGCATCAATAACATTTAATTGTTTTTTCCTATTTTTATATAGAATACTAATATATATATATATATATATATATATATATATATTTATTTATTTATATAATATGTAAAAAATATTATAAATACACATAAACACACACACACATATATAAACAAAAGCTCGTTAGGCTCGAAGCCGGCTTGACCTCGATATATGAAGCTTGGACTCGAGCTCGATTAAGCTCGACTTGATTCTAGCTTTTTTCAAGCCAATCCTGAGTAGTTTGCGAATCGGCTTGACTCGTTTACACCCCTAGGCGGAACCTAGGTCATGGGTTTTAAGCTAGTGAAAATGGTGACATGTGTGGGTATGTCTACGAGCGGCCTCTCCTCAAAGACAAAAGGGAGGGGACGATATGTGCCGCTGACATTGTTGCTATTCTTTCATCATTAGTGATAACACGACTTGAACCCCACATAGTCAAATGTATATCATATACCATTCAAATACTTTGATGTCATCATAATCCAATATCTTCGTTGAGTTCTTATTACTTCATAATAATAGAAATTTTATTATAATTAATTACTTAAATTTCAAGAAAGACTTGCGTTCTTTTAGTTGATCACAAATGTGCAATTTACCTTTCAAAGTAAATAAATTGGTACCAAACTTAAAAGTTGAATGTGGACTGACAACGATATCTTTTCTTAAATATAAGTAAACCACATAAGTTGTTTTCTTCCTCCAAACACTTCTTTATTGTTTTATAAACCCAAAAAAAAAAATATTTAGACACTAAAAAATTGTAAATTAACACTCTAAATTTCTATACGTGTCGTATAGCTCCATACGCGTCGTATAGGGGTCGTATAGGGGGTCGTATAGCCATATACGGGGCGTATAACCTCTCTAACCCCTTGAATTTGTTTTCATAGTCAGTGTCAAAATTTGTTATTCGCGTCGTATAGCCTTATATATGTCGTATAGGGCTATATAGGGCGTATAGCCCTCTGACAACCCCCCTGAATTTTCCTCGTTTTCAATGTTTTCGACACTATACGCCGCGTATGGTGTCATATGAGGCATATAGGGGATTGTCGATTTATAATGTGAGATATCTGTATATTAAAATCCATAAGTATATAATTAAGATCATGGGATGTGATCTCATGTTCTTTCGTTTCATGAAAAAATCACATCTTTCACTTTAATTATTTTTACTTCGCCTTACTCATTCTTCAAATCAAAAAAATGATTTTACCTCCTTTCATCATTTTTTCTATTTATATATTAAAAACTATTAATTATGTGTGCTAAGGGGCATCCATAAACTTTTGTTAAAGATTCAATGTATGATAAGTTCACATCCTTTAATGCCCCATCAGGAGTGGTGTTTCACGCCCCTAACCTTGTCACATTGGCTCTTATGTTTGATTCATGACAGTATACCAGATAACCCAAGTTGAAATAAAACAATTTAATGTACCCTTAAATAATCGTTCGACTTTTGTGAAATAGACAAACATCTTAACTAAATTTTATAATACGAGCAATATTTTACGATATGGGCCAATATAAGCATGTTGTTTTAGCAAAAATCCTTCAATTAAACAACAAATGATGAAAAATGTAATGTAGTTATTATTCATATGTCAATAATATCAGACAACTAATTAAATGGTATTCTAGGATTGTATTCTTGTCTGAACACCTCCAATGTAGATCATATTATCACTTTCTAGCGTTATGATTAAAAATGAATTTCTAATTGTCATGATTAGTTGGTTGTTGGTTTATGTAACGGCTAGTTGTGGATTAGCTAATCAAAAGTATATATGGATGATTGGTGGTTTAAACCACCTTAGGTGGCCAATAGTTAAATTAATATTTTTTATACTATTATTACAAAAGATAATGTTATTTATGCCACTAGCACCTAGTGAATCAAAGGAAAAAATTATCTAACTAATTTTTACCAAATAACTAATTTTATGTTTTTATTCTTTAAACAACAACAGATTATTGATATTAATCCAACTAGTAAGAAACTAGATAGAACGAGATGATATCACAAACGGACCTCCCAAATGCAAATACAAGACTAGAAAATAAGAACACACGAACACCAACCACATGAAACAAAGCAAAAAAAAAAACGTCGAAAGGAAGCGAGACGAAAACAAATTCCTATGGACCGATCCGACAACCCTTTGTGGTAAACCGCATATGCAAAACGACCTAATTGCCATCATGACTTTTACCTTGCCCTTGCAAAACATCAGTTAAAAGAATACTTTTTTTTTGTTTTAAATTGCCTTCTGTATCTTTAAATCCATAGAAAATAATTTGGTCTATTTATACAACTAAGTTAAAGAAAACGCGTATGGAATTTTCCTTTTGGATCTTTGTATAGACATTTATATTTGTTTCTAAAACATTGTGTTTTGATAAACAAACAAAGTCTATCTATGAAAAACTAGAGTAAAAAACATGTGTACCACATTTACAAATCATACCCGATGAACAATCACTATCACACCCACAGTGACATTAACCCCTAGATCCAAAGCAAAATATTTAAAATTTGTGTTTTGAATTTTAAGTCTTCCACTGCCAAAGGCATAGAGGGAGATACGATCGGATTCGCTGTCATTTCTTAAGGTTCGTTCGCAATTTCAACCATAGTATCAACAGTGACCATATATATCACCTCCTGATCAACTAATTGGCCTTTGACTATTTTATATTATAGAGCTCCCCAATAACATTATAGCTAGAGAAAAGGTCACCTGATTCCTCTTTGTTAATTGGATCAGGTGTGACATTAGTGTCTAGTACCACGTCGCTTTAAGAAGACTCATCTAAAGAATAACGATAATCATTTTCATATTTATATCGAATCTACTGAATCATCTTCCATCAGTTGTTGAATGGTAGGAGCCCAACAGGCAGATTCATTGACCCAAACCTCATAATTAACATCCCTACTTGCATAGAGATCGATTTGATCATTAAGTGCAAGGTTTTTTTTTATTTAAATTTCATATATGGCAGAAGCGACAAACTCGATTAGAAACCACTTACCACCTACGTGTCTAATCTCTAACTTACATAAACCTTGTGCCATTGAGACCTTAATGTGGTGTTTTTTTCCTTTCAAAAAGCTCTTCTCCACCTCTTCATTTGCGCGCACGCAGAAGTGGGAATAGGTTTGGAGAGCGCATACTGTTTGATTTTTTGAAGACGTTTTATTAAAAAACATAAAACCGACGTCTACTTAGAGAAGATATGAACCTACCACTTTCTAAGTCTTCTAACATCTTCTCAACTTCACGATACATCCCATCCCCCATCGCTTGAACCTCCACTGCCCCACCTCCCCCAACCGGCCGGACCACCGTCCCCCCCCCCCACCCCACCCCACAACTGCGCCCACCTCCAAACAACAATATGGGGTGCATGAGATTGAGCAGGGTGTTCGAAAACAACCCCAAATACTGACCACCAACGGCCCCCAGTGGGTTGGTGACGTTGGACAACACAAACGTGATGCAAAGTTGGGGCTTGAGCTGATCTCCAGCAAGATGGAGAACAAGAATTGGGTGGAGAAGGTGGTGAGGTTGTCAGAATTGGGTCGGATGATCGGGATCTTGGTGGGGTAAAAGGCTCGACTGATGGACCATTGGTTGGAGTCGTTGGATAACCGGATGACCGGTAGTTCGATGCGGGTGTCTTGGACTAACAGGAGGTTGGTGGTGGTGTTGAAGGGTTGAAGAGGAAGTCCATGGCGGCGATTGACAGTGAGTGTGGTGGTAGAATGAAGAATAGGATGAGGATGAATGTTTGAGGTTGAAGATGCATTTTGGGGGTTAGAGCATTCACAGTCCATTCCTTATCTTTATCCATATAATTACACTAAAAATCACTACTTTTTCTCTCTCCTTTCAATTAAATAATATATTTTTATATCTTTTTCATTACCTTTTCTCTCTCCTTCACTCACAACCACTTTCAAAAATATTGAAAAATTTATAAGGATTGTACAGTGATTCTTCAAATATACCAATCCACAATAACATTTTCTCTCTCCTTCACTCACAACCACTCAAAATCATTCCATATAATATACCAAACACACTCACATGATTATAGGGCACGGGTTGTGAATGCTCTTAGGGTTTGAATTTTGATCGATTTGGGAATTGGGGTTATTTGGGGTTAAAAAACAAACAATTTTTTTCTTGCAGATTCCAGACGTTTGATCCACCTTTTCTGCTGCAGATGTCTGTAGACGTTTTAACCACATCTGCAGATGTTTTTTTGCAAAAAAACATACAACACCTAAGCAGATTTAGAAGTGAGTTTATGTCTTCTGCTATTAGATTGCAATAAACATGTGGATTGGAACTATTAGATGCAAGGTATATGCATCACAAATCTTTTAAGGCTTTTTGAATTCTCACTATCAATCCCCATGTTGATAAACCCCGGCTTCCATGCTAAAATTGTAGATTGAGACACAGTCGATGTAACACTAAGGGTTCCATGCTAATTTCTTACATGCAGGAAAGCACAACTGATCATCAGCTGAAAAAAAAACAATATCATTTTTATAAAGTTAAGGGTTTACATCTCCTGATAAAAAATTAAATTTAAATATAAAATTGAATTGCGTGATTCAATCGTTATAATAAAAAACTAATAGATTTTTGTGTATTGAGTTAAAAATGCAAGTGTGAAAGAGATGAAAACTAATTAATATTTTACCTTTTAAAAGAAAAAATGAAAAATAGCTAATATTATAAGCATATAATAGTTTGCAAGCTTAAAAAACATTTCTATTATCATAAGAGTTACAACTTCATCCTTTTCCTCAGAGAAAGTTATTTAGTAAATACTATAAAAATATTCTCTACATCCGTTCTTTTATCTTGAAAATCTTATAAAATCCATCTTTAGTTCATAATAACAATAAACATTTACATTTTATTCGTATCAAACAAATTTAATGCTTTCGAAACATCTACATTTAGATAGTCGTGATATAATACAATTGAGTTAAACCAGCAAACCGAATTAATAATTGAACCGGATTAGCTTTCTCCCCTTTCATAATCCCATCTACTCATTCATTACTACCTCATTCTATATATTTTCATTTTATCAACATTACAACTTCACAACAAAACATAAATCAATTGCATATTTCATTTCATACTTGTTGAAAATATGGATTAAACTTCAGGGACTGAATATGTCATTTACTCTATGTTACTTCTTGAGTTATTATGTTTATTAATAACTACAGGGACTAAACATGTTAATGTTTTTGTTAGAGGGTGTTAGTTGTAATAAAGTTGTTAGAGTTTGTTAAATTCGGAAGACATGCGGTAAGCTTCGGAAGTTCTAGTTTATCTTCAAAAGATATATATAGGACAGTCAGTTGATCATTTGAATGATGATTATTCTTGTTTCCAATGTATTCAAATCTTGTGTCTTCTTTGTAATCTTTCTTTTCATAATAAGTTTTGGTAGTTCTTGATTGTTAATTCATGAGTGATTTTCGATTTAGTGTTCATCAATAGATAGCAGAACCAAGTTACAGCTCGTAATCAAAATTCAGTGATCAAAATCGTGGAGGAAATTAAAATCAATCAAGGGTGGAATTGATTGATTGGAAGAATTCTGGTGAACATCATGGTGTCTACTAAGTTCGAATTGGAGAAATTTGATGGTAGGAATGATTTGGGATTATGGAGGTTGAAGATGAGGGCCCTGTTGGTGCATCAGGAAGTTGTAGACGCATAAAAAGGCGATGAAGCGATGATCCCTGCAAACATAACTCCTGAAAGGGCACTGGAGATTCAATAAAAGTGGAAAGAGATGATGGAAAAGGCACACAGTACGATCAACTTAAGTTTAGAAGGTCGGGTGTTAAGGAAGGTATCAAAAGAGACAACTGCTGCTGGTGTTTGGTTGAAATTGGAGGGTCTTTACATGACAAAGTCATTGGCCAATCGTCTATACTTAAAGAAGAGGTTGTATACGTTTAATATGACATCAGGTAAAACTATTAAAGATCATACATATGAATTTAATAAGTTGATACTGTATCTTAATAGCATTGATGTTACTTTAGATGAGGAAGATCAAGCTGTGATATTCTTGACTTCCTTGCCTCAGTCATATAAGCATTTTGCCGACACTCTGATGTATGGACAAGAGACGTTAACCATGGAGGAGGTATTGTCAGCTGTTAACTCAAGATAGTTTAAAGAAAAGATCAGAAAAAAGAAACAAGCAACATTGGACTTCTAGTCAGAGGAAGGTCTGAACAAAGAAGTAGATCCAAGAGCCAACACAGGTCAAAGTCCAAATTCAAAAAAAGATGTTATATCTATCAATCTAAGAAGCATCTCAAGAGGGAATGTCCAGAAAGAAAGAACAAGAAAAATGAAAGCCATGGATATAAGAACCAATACGGCTCATCCCTAGAACCAGCATCAGATGGGTATGAGAGTTCTGATGTGTTAAAGGTTTTAAAGGGAGTGGATAATGAGTCTTGGATAATGGACTCAGGGTGCTCATATCACATGAGTCCTCATAAAGGATACTTCAAAAATTTAAAATTAGAAGATCTTGGTGAAGTGAAGATGGGTGATGATAGAGCATTCATGATTCAAGGCTATGGTTTAATAGCTTTGAGTTTAAATAATAGCACCACGGTGGAATTACAGAATGTAAGGTATATTCCTGAATTAACCAAGAATTTGATTTCATTAGGAACCTTTGAGAAGTCTGGGGTGTAGTGTCAGTTTGAGAAATGGCAAGGCTAAGGTTATTAAAGGTTCTATGGTAGTGTTAACTGGGTCTAGGACTAGTAATAATCTGTATCCGATAGACGGTCATGCTAGTAATGGCCTTGTGTCTATGGTGGTAGCTTAGACTGAAAAACTATCAATGTTGTGGCATAGAAGGTTAGGCCATATAAGTGGTCAAGGTTTAGCAGAGTTATTCAAGTAAGATATAGTCAATGGTTTAAAAGAATGTGAGTTTGGTTTTTGTGTACATTGCATTATGGGCAAATATCATAGAGTAAAATTCAATAAGGGAAAACATTACACTAAGGGTATTTTGGAATATGTTCATGCAGAACTGTGGGGGCCAACTCAGACTGCATCATTAAGTATAGGTCACTATTTCTTGTCCATAATTGATGATTACTCTAGAAGTCTTTGAGTGTTCATACTAAAGCATAAGTATGAAACATTTGCAAAGTTTAAGGAGTGGAAAACCATGGTAGAAACTTGACTGGAAAGAAAGTAAGAAAACTAAGAACAGACAATTGTCTAGAGTTTTGTAATAATAAGTTTAATCAGTTATGTAAAGAACAAGGCTGGACAAGACACTTGACAGTTCCTGGCACCCTTCAACAGAATGGGTTAGTTGAGAGGATGAACATGACACTACTTGAGAAAGTAAGATGTATGTTACATGAGTCAGGACTGCCTAAGAAATTTTAGGCAGATGTATTAAGCACAACAACATATTTGTTTAACAGGTCACCTTTATCAGCATTGAACATGATGGTTCCTATAGAGAAATGGTCAGGGGTTAAAGTTGACTACAACAACTTGAAAATATTTGGTTCTCTCACCCATGCTCATGTTAAAAAGGATAAACTTGAGCCTAGAGCAATCAAATGCATATTCCTTGGGTACTCACATAAGGTAAAAGGATATAGATTATGGTCAATGGAGAAAGAAGGTGTGAAAATATTGGTGAGTAGAGATGTAACCTTTAATGAGGAAGTTTTGTATAATGACTTACTAAAGAATGCAGGTAACAGTAGTCAAGGTGTTGGTGACCATGAGGTAACAATTGAGGTGAAGAATGATGAGTCAATAGGAGACTAAATACCTGGTTCATCTAACAGTGACAAGTTAGGGTAACTCCGATGGCAATTCCGTAAGAGTTACAACTCAGACACCATCTAGTTCTGTTCCTTATAGCTTAGCTAAGAATAGAACTAGAAGGACTATCATTCCACCGGCTATATATAGATCAAGTGACACTGCAGACTTGTCTGTTTTTGTGTTTATGTCTGCACAACAAAAGAGCATGATAGAGCCTTTATCATTCCATGAAGCTGTAAGATCAGTGGATAAGGAAAGATGGATTGAGGCTATGAAGGATGAAATGAACTCTTTGTATGAGAATGAGACATGGGTTTTTGTTGATAAGCCTAAGGACAAAAGGTTGATATATTGCAAATAGTTGTACAAGTAGAAGGAAGGTATGCAGGGTGAATCACCCAGGTTCAAAGCAAGACTTGTAGCAAAGGGGTTCACACAAAAGGCAGGTCTGGACTACAATGAAATATTCTCACCAGTTGTTAAACATACATCCATCAGGTTGTTATTAGCATTAACTGCTCAGTTGGATTATGAATTAGAGCCACTAGATATTAAAACAATATTCTTACATGGGTCGTTGGATGAGACCATCTATATAAAGCAACCACCTGGATTTGAGGTGGAGGGTCAGGAAGATAAGGTGTGCTTGCTTAAGAGGTCATTGTATGGACTTAAGCAATCACCTAGGCAGTGGTATCCAGGTTTGATGAGTATATAGTAAGTCAGGGATTTAAGAAGAGTTGTTATGACAACTATGTGTACTACATGGAGTATACTAAAGGGGAATCTGTGTATTTTCTTTTATATGTTGATGATATGTTATTGGCTTGTAAAAGCAAGGATGAGATCCAAGTTACAAAGCAATTGGTGATGTGTGAGTTTGATATGAAGGAACTTGGAGTTGCCAGGAAGATTTTAGGCATGGAAATAAGTAGAGATAGAGGTTTGAGACAGTTGAAGTTAACTCAAACTGGTTATATCATCAAGGTTCTTAAGAGTTTTTGTATGGAAAAGTCTAAACCAGTGGTTACACCTCTAGCTCAATATTTCAAGTTGTCTAAAAGAGATTCACCAACATCTAAGGAAGAGAGAATTCAGATGGATAAGGTTCCATATGCTAATGCAGTTGGATGTTTCATGTATTTGATGGTCTGCACAAGGCCTGATATAGCTTATGCAGCTAGTATTATGAGCAGATACATTTCATGTCCTGGTAAGCTTCACTGGGAGGTAGTGAAATGGATGTTTAGATATATTAATGGTACTAAAGATGTTGGATTGGTATTCGAAAAAGATGTTAGTGCTGAAGGTGCTCTACTTGGCTATGTTGATAATGATTTTGCCAAGGATTTAGACAATGGAAGATCAATGACAGGGTATGTTTTCACTTTGTTTGGAAGTGTGGTTAGTTTGAAGGCAACTTTGCAATCAACAGTTGCTTTATCAACTACTGAAGCTGAGTTTGTAGCTCTTACAGAAGCTGTCAAGGACTCTATTTGGCTAAAGGGTATAATTACTGGGTTGGGTATTAACCTGTCTAGTAATGTGATTTTATGTGATAATAGAGGTGCAGTCCAGCTGGCTAAAAATCAAGTGCATAATGAAAGGACTAAACATAAAAGGGCTAAGTTATTTTTCATTAAAGATATGGTGAAGGCCAAAGAGGTTGAAATTAAAGAAGTTGATACTCTGGATAATGGTGTTGATATGCTTACTAAGTCTTTACCAAGTCCTAAGTTTGAGTATTGTTTAGAGATCTTAAACATTGAGTGAAGGTTAATCCAAGGTGGAGATTGT
The DNA here is from genome assembly GCA_024085815.1 of Flaveria linearis. Lineage (NCBI taxonomy): Eukaryota > Viridiplantae > Streptophyta > Magnoliopsida > Asterales > Asteraceae > Flaveria > Flaveria linearis. Next base: position 15,862,989 of record CM044005.1, on the reverse strand, counting down.
TGGAAATGTGGATTAAACTTCAGGGACTGAATAAGTCATTTACTCTAGTTACTTCTTGAGTTATTATGTCTATTAATAACTACAGGGACTAAACATGTTAATGTTTTTGTTAGAGGTGTTAGTTGTAATAAAGTTGTAAGAGTTTGTTAACTTCAGAAGATATGCAGTAAGCTTTGGAAGTTCCAGTTTAGCTTCGGAAGATATATATCTCGGAAGATATATATCTCGGAAGATATATATAGGACAATTATTTGATCATTTGAATGATGATCATTCTTGTTTCCACTATATTCAAATTTTGTGTCTTCTTTGTAATCTTTCTTTCATAATAAGTTTTGGTAATTCTTGATTGTTAATTCACGAGTGATTTTCGAATTAGTGCTCATCAATACTAGTTACATAAACGTATATGTTTTAAGTCTTAAATTATCGATGATGTCAACCAATTTTAAAAACCGTTAAAATTAACCCCACCAGTCGTCTAGTTTACTAATAAAATGGTTGGTTTAAGGTTTAATAACTGGTTTTCAATTATAAAACCATCAACTAGAAAGAATAGTTTAGCATGTAATCAAGATTTAAGATAAATAAAATCCAAAACACCAGTACACCACCGACCTACGCCTAATATATGATTTATCCTACTATATGATTTATCTATATTTTGTTGGTTGCTAGACCGATTTGTATAATAATAATAGGGAGAGGTTATGCTACAAATGCTATATATTCTAAAAAGGGTGAGAAGTAATTCTAGCCATTGGATCAACTCATTAAAATAGATCAATGGTTCAAAAAAACACGGTGGCATTCATGTAAATAAGTGGAAAACTGCTAACAGGTGGAGGGGCAAAAAAGTAATTTGACACAATGGTTGTTTGACACAATGGTTGTTTGACACAATGGTTGTTTGACACAATGGTTGTTTGACACAATGGTTGTTTGACACAATGGTTGTTTGACACAATGGTTGTTTGACACAATGGTTGTTTGACACAATGGTTGTTTGACACAATGATTGTTTGAAACAATGGTAGTTTGACACAATAGTAGTTTGACACAATGCTAGTTTGACACAATGGTAGTTTGATACAATGTTAATTTGAAACAATAGTAATTTGGTATGTTGGCATGTTGTTATATTTTGCTATGTGTTGGCATGTTAACATTTGTTGCTATATGTTGCTTTACATTACACAATAGTATTTTGATAACTTGTTTTTATCGTCAAAATCAAACGTAAACAAAACTCTTCAAATATGACACAATGAGTCTTATGACACAATGAATATAATGACACAATGAATATAATGACACAATGAATATAATGACACAATGAATATAATGACATAATGAATATAATGACATAATTAATCTTATAACATAATGAATCCTATTCTTGAATAGGCATAGAATCAACTGTTGAGGTGCTTGAAGCTTGTTTATCTTTAATGCTTTGAAGATATAAACTGCAATTGCGTATAAAATGTGACCAGTTTGTTTGCAAAACCCACAATTTCTCAACTTTTTCCCTGCTTGTTCGATAGCTAACTCATGAGCTGACTTCATTATTTTCGCCCTACCTTTTGTCTTTTGCTTAACAGGTACACGGAATTTTGCTTCATTTCGTTCGCTCCCTCCAGTTAACTCTGCAAACCTATCTCTCTTGCTTGGAGGTGGGGCGACCGTTTGAACTTCATCAGCCTTAGACTTGTAACTATTCAAATAATCAAGATAAAAACACAACTCGTCTTTGTTCGTAACCAATTGATTAACAATATTTGTTTTATTCAGACACAATGACAATACAAAAGACATAATGACGAACAAAAAGACACAATAATGATATATAAGACACAGTGATGATGTCAATCAATAACAAAATTCATATAACAAACACAATAACATAAAAGACACAACATATAGAGACTCACCTGATATTTATAAAATATGTTCAACAACAAATTGATAATGTCCAGAGTAATCTAACAGTATAGACACGATAACTGTTTTATTCAGACACAATGACAATACAAAAGACATAATGACGAACAAAAAGACACAATGATGATACCTATGACACAATGATGATACCTATAACACAATGATGATGTCAATTAATAACAAAATTTATAGAAATCAGATAGTATAGACATAATGATGATCCAAATGACAAAATTACGGTGCGAAAATTAACATACTATTTCAATTACAGTATATAATCGTCTTCATATGTACCAAACTGATGATCAATCGTCGACATCGGCTAAGTAATTGATGTAAAACAATCTTCAACAAATGAATTCGATCGTTTGAATCTTCAAAGATTGAAATTGATGTAAGCTGAAACTTCGTACGTTTAAATCTTCAACGATTGAAATTGATTTAAGATGAATTCGATCGTTTGATCGTTTGAAAACCTCAATCGTACAGAAAAAGTCAATATATCCCACATCTTCATCTTAATAAATTAGACTTCTAAAATACCCCTCCTTTCATTTTTAAAAATATGCCACATGTCACTCACCGATTGCTTCTCACATTTTTTACATAATGTTCCATTTGTATTTGAATTTTTCTCATAATAATAATAATCATAACGGTTGGCAAAATAATAATATGTCATAAACAATTCAAAACATTTCTTCCTCGAGAATATTATTTCAAACAAATATGTTTTGTCCTATTAACACTTCCTTAAATCTTAATTACCTTTGTTGCCACCACTCTGCTCCTATCTTTCAAATTCCCCCATCTTTCTCTCTCTAAAATCCTATACTTTCTCTCTCTAAAACTCTAGTATTCATAACACTTCACACCTCAAAGCTATTATCATCTTCACACAAATCTTCATCTTCATCTTCATCTGAAATCTCCGTTATCATTACATTAGTTTATGCTTGTGTTCTGTAAATGCGTTGATGAGTTTCAGTTTTTTCAAAAATGTGAAACCGAAAGGCGGTATGTTTACATTGCATTAGCGCCATTTCAGCTCGGTTTTCAGATCTGGAGCTGAAGGTGTTTGATTGAATGTATGCATTAGTTTATACGTAAGTTAGGGTTTTTGAAGTTTAGGATTTGGGCGCGTGCTTTGATTTTCGTGAATACGGTATGTGTTTTAGGGTTTAGGGGTTCGGAGGTGTGAGACGGTGGTGTTGTGTGTTGTGGCGATGAATCGGAGCTTCCGGGCGCCGGAGAAGGGAATGCCGGCACCGGCGGATGTGAAGCAACGGCAGCAGCAGATGATGGGGAGTTTTAGGAGGTCTGTGGTGAAAGAGAAAGAGGAGGAGCTAGGGTTGTTTATGGAAATGAGGAAGCGAGAGAAAGAGCGTGAGATTCTTCTTCAAAATACAGAAGATGAGTTCGATTCATCACTCGGTAATTCACTAATTTAATTTTATGATAGATAATTAGATATATTCCAATTATATTCGTCAGTTTGTTCAGAGAATCTTGTGTTATAGTTTATTGTATTGATTGGATGAAATTCCATTTCAAGTTGGGAAAAATTTATTACAAATTGAATTTTATGACAGTTGCTACAGGCAGATGGGATTATTAATAATTATTAATCTGTTACTGATGTATTGTTCATGATATTTAAATGCTCCTGTAAGTTAGGATGCTTAAAATGACCAGTTCACTTGCCTATGATTGATGATGCTCTTGTTTGTGTTCTGTTTGCAGGATCAATTGAAGGAAGTTCGCATATGTTCGGCATGCCTGCAGCAACGCCTGCTAGAAAGACTGGCGCAGATAGATTTCTTAACTCTGAAAATGATAAGAATGATTATGATTGGTACTTTGTTTGCATTGTATTTATTTCATAAATTTATTAACTTGTTATGCCTATTTATATTGTCACTGGATTCTTGTATGCAAATGTCGTGTGTTCTTCGGTTAACTTGGTTATTGTTTAGTGAACATTGTTATGCTTTCAGGCTTTTGACACCCCCTGGTACGCCTCTTTTCCCTCAACTAGAAATGGAATCACAGAAAACCGTTATGGCTAAAACAGGAAAGCCTAAAGCCCGCCCTACTGCATTAAAATCTCGAGTAAGAATTCTTGGATCTATAGACAGTAGCTTTATCTAAGTTTTTCATTTCATTGGTATCAATTTTTAGATGAATTTAGGCAGCAATATCATGACCATTAAACTTGTGAAGTAACAAAGTTGTTTACTTGCTTATGTTATAGCTATCAAATTCCCACCCGGAGGCTACAGGTAGGAATAATTTGATATCTAGACAGCCAGTGCCATCTCCGGGAATAAATACTTCAAGTACTGGACTCCGTAGGCCCTCCTCTTCTGGAGGCCCAGCTTCAAGGCCTGCTACTCCAACCGGAAGGCCTGCTACTCCGACGGGAAGGCCCACATTGGGCCAGTCCACTAGGTCCATATCGAATTCAACCAAAACAATTTCTACAACAACATCCAGATCCTCTTCAATGACAACATCTAGACCCAATTCAACGACAACAACTAGGCCTTCAAGATCCTCAACACCTACTTCTCGGTCCACCATGGGTTCTACCAAGCCCACATTACCAGCTAGATCTTCTACACCTACACCAAGGTCTACTGCAAGATCTTCAACTCCCACAAGTAGACCATCTTTACCTGTAACAAAACCTGCATCACGGGCCTCAACACCAACCCGTAGACAACCCACACTGACAAATGTAACAAAACCATCCACACCTGTGGTTAAATCTCCTACACTCACAAAGCCGGTTTCAAATACAACAAGAAGTGGTGGTGCAGCACAACCACGTGCTAGTTCTCCAAGTGTAAGACCAAGACCATGGAAACCTCAAGAGATGCCCGGTTACTCTCTTGAGGCACCGCCAAATTTACGTACCTCACTTGATGATAGACCCCCTTCAGTTACAAGGGGAAGGCCTGGGGCACCAAGTAGCCGGTCTTCATCTGTTGAGCCTGTGGGTACTGGAAGAGTTAGAAGGCAATCTTGTTCACCTTCAAGAGGACGGCTACCTAATGGTTTGATTCATAATAGTGGAAGCTCAGTCCCTGTTCCTGCACTGAACCGTGCGTATGCTAAAGCTAATGATAATTTGAGCCCAGGTTTGTATGGGACAAAGATGGTTGAAAGGGTGATAAATATGAGGAAATTGGTTCCACCAAAACAAGATGACAAGCATTCACCCCATAGTAACCTGTCTGCCAAGTCATCTCCTGATAGTTCTGGTTTTGGTAGATCACTTTCAAAGAAATCATTGGATATGGCTATACGACATATGGTATCTTTCTTTCTCCACATCTCACACAAAATGGGTTTCTATCTCTTTCATTTTTAGGTATTTCTTTGCAAAGTATGCCAAATACCATGCCAAGATTGATTGACTATGGAAATGTAAGTGGATAAAAAAGGCGGTACTTGGCACTTTAGTATATGATCCCTCATTCTTGCAAAAAGCCGTCTTTTGTATCCCATGAGTGTTTGTTTGCAATCCTTGCGAAAAATATGAAGGTGGTAATTTTGACCCATTTACTTATGAATGGATCGATTCAGGTTGATATTTAACCTCTAATAAGTATAATGAACCAAATGGTTTGAAAGTCGTCCAAACTGTATTCTTAATACATAAAACCTCCTCATTTGTTCTATTCCAACAGTCCGACAATGGACCTGGTTATCATAACTGACACACTAATTATTTATAAAATATATTAAATATTTGGAAAAAAAGTGTAGGTCAACCCAATCTGACTGCAGAGATCTGGCCACCTTCACAAAAATGGAAATGCAAAAAGCACACTAATTCTGTCTGATACCAAAGCTAAATTACTAGACGTTTGATCAGAATTTGGTTATAAACTGAGCATAAATTGTTGGTTTGTAACAGGATATAAGGAGAACAGTACCAGGTAATCTGAGACCATTGATGACTAATATTCCAGCATCATCAATGTACAGTGTGAGAACTGGCCACACAAGAAGTCGAACAATCAGTGTTTCCGATTCACCCCTTGCAACAAGCAGCAATGCGAGCTCTGAATTGAGCGTGAATAACAACGCTATGTGTTTGGATGGAAACATGGATGATGAAATCAGCAGCGAGGGGTGTCACGAACATCCGTGGAAGGTGAGCCTTGTGAGATATACTAATTACTAAGGTTATTCATAAACTATTATATCTGATTTTACTTGATTTGTATGTTAATCAATCTGCTTAACCCCTGAATGATAAAAACTTGTATCTTCTAATTTAGTTATTAGTTTGAACTAAAAACTGCCTTTTGAAAATTGGGTCGACCCAAGTCTTTTCTTGTCTCGTCTAAGCCTTATTTGTCACTTTGTTGGTTGATTTGGTTTGTACGGGCACATATGATTAGAAACATAAAAGAAATCAACAGCTCAAGCCCTGTATAATATTAAAAATGATTATACTAGATCCTAGATCATACTAATAGTTTTGTTGTGAGTGAATTTTTGTTAGGTATGTTTGTTTTTATAGCATTGCTAGCTTGAAGAAACAAAAAAATCACCCATCAAAAGCAATCAACACGTGAGTGTCGACCTATGATTGGTCAGTTTTAATTTTAATTGTCGTGTTTGTCGGAGATGTATTATTGTGTCCATGACAAGACGAGGTCTTGTGATTTTGGACGATTCTTGTTTGTCGTACGAGAAAAAGTGAAAATACATGATCAAGTGTGGAAACGAAAATGGTCCCAAGCACAACTAAAATCCAAAAGGTGGAATGCTTGGTTGTAGTGATTTGATTTTGGCTATCATAATGTTTTGAAATCTAGATAATAACCTGACCCAATGGAGTTTCACTGATTCTCCTAGTCTTTCTGAACCGGTCGATATTTTCATAATCATCCAGTCATAATGTGGTCGTAAATATCAACAAAGGAGCTAAGAGTGCTTAATGTCACGACTTGCCTAAAAGCAAGTCGTTTATCCCAACTTCCGGAAGTCCCCGGGCCTAAAACGTGCTTGACACTGAAGGGGCACAAAGGGCCACAAAGGGGCATCGAAAACAGCCTTGACACATCAATAATGACCAAGATATTTACCAGAAATATTAAGGTTTAGAGCTGTCAAGAGAGCTCTAGAAAAACCTTGAACAATCTATGAAAAAACCTTTAACAATCCATGAAAATATATGTAAAAATATCTTAGATATTATGGATATGAATATAAATAGATGTAGTAGGCTCATTTGCAAGGTACCCAAAACACATACAAGTTTTGTGTAAACACTTGTAACTCACTTTGTACTAACCTTTTAAGCATTACAAAACCATTCGTATTACTCACTTGCAAACGTTTTCGCATTATATCTTGAATTGCTACATCGTTTGGGTCACAAAAGACTGAACTTAGATCAAGTTTATGTGCCGCACGAGAGTCGAATAAATCACTACGTGACATTAAGCTCATTTTGAGATCTTTCTCTAAAGTAGTTCGACTTGTGAATGATGCTAAAAACTTGATCTCAACTTATTTATTATTTAACTATTGTTATTCAAGATTAACAGTGTTTTATTAAATATAGAGATGAACGGTAGCATGTTATCTATCTTTCACTCACATTCACTAGTAACCATTCTCTATAATATAAAGAACACACTCATATATTTATAGAGAATGGACTGTGAATACTTTAAATATACAAATATATGATTTTTATTTTATGGAAGTATTATAGTGTTTAAATAAATAATATGCTTATTTGGATGTGTGAGCCCAATGAAGCTTGATGTTTGAAGCTTTCTCTTGAGCTCGTTTATTAAATCAACTCTCGTTTATGTTTACGTCAAGCTTGTTCAAGTCCAAAGTAGTTTGAGTTTTCAAGGAGCGAGTTCAAATAGCTAACAAACAATACAGTTCATTTACACCTCTGGTACAAACATTAGTTTTCTTCACTTTTGTCGCACCACAACTAAGGGCGTACCCGGTGCAGGAAGCTCCCGCTTTGCGCAGGGTCCGGGGAGAGGCAGGATCACGAAGCGAATGGATGTCGCACCACAACTAAATATATGTAATTGTTAATGTCTAATTCATTCAATATTTTGAGATATGACTTGTGTATTTCAACTCGCTTCTTAGTCTTCTTGTTCGCGTTGGGTTGATTTTTCGTATACTAATAATATCTTCTACAAAAATCATGATCCTTTAGAATTATATTATGCAACATTGCTATCGAAAATTGTTAAAACTAGTTATAATTACTTGATGAGAGGGACAATTTAACTCACAAATTCAATATTGAATAAAATGAAATTAAAACAAAGGATAACATTAGTTAGTTGATTAATCAAAATTAACCATCATTGCGTGCAAAGGATTATAACTAATCCTTGAAGTTATCAACTAATGACATTTTATCGTATATTCCAAGAAACATACCATAAAGATAACATTAGTTCGGTAGTTCCCACGTAGACTTTACAAAATCTATGAAATTTCATAAATAAAGACTCCATATATATTTAACTTTCTATATTTATTGTCACCTAAGAAGGTTCACACACAAATGGTATGTTACTATGTTGTTACTTGCACTTTTTGCTTTTGATTAATCATACATTTGGTTCAATGTTTATCTACATGTGTTAAAGGAACCTAGGCTCGGAAACCCATGGCGAGGTGCGGTTAGAGGCATAGTCGACGCGCCTATAGAAAAAGTATGGTCCATAGTGTCTCAAACTGAGCGATTGCCCGAGTGGATGCCTATGGTTGAAACGTGCACGCGCCTACAAGGCACCGAGGGTGAACCTGGCTATGTTCGGTTAGTCTCAGGGTTTATGTTCCCTCAAGAGGATGGAGATCGTTCTTGGATCAAGGAACGACTAGTGTCCATGGACCCGTCGTCATATAGCTATGTGTATAGAATGGAGGCATGCAATGTGGGCTTGGATGGTTCGGTTAATTCACTCAAACTCATAGAATATGAGGTTGATTCGACCCTAGTCGATTGGTCATTTGAAATAAGCCCAGTTGAGGGTGCGTCGGAAGAGTATTTAGTAGATTATCTAGGATATTTGTATAAATCATGTATTAACAAGATCACGGGGGCTATAAGGGTACAAAAAGTGGAGTGCGGCTTCAGGGGAGAGGAAGGAGAAGCGACAAGTGAGATTGAGTGTAGCATCGAGTCACTATCTTCACTGGGTGTTTGTGAGTGACGGAAGAAGCTGATGGAGCCGTTGGTGAAGGCTGAGCGGGACGACTCCGTCCTCCCTAGGCTCATCATGAACATTTTGACATTCGATGGGAGTATTTCTTGTACTTATTGATGTCTTTAAGCACCATTTACACTAAAAGACTATGACTTGCGTTCTCAAAAACGGTTGCTAGCATTACTAGAAAACTATATAATTTCCCCAAAAAAAACACTTTGTTAGAAACACTAAAAAAAGTAGAAAAAGAAAAGAAAATAGCTTGTAATAATCTTGTTGGAAAGTGCTCGGAATAAATATTTCGGAAAACTTTGTTGCAAAATTGCAAGAAAAAGTCTCCAACAAGCATTTTTCCAGCAAAATCATTTTTTGTTGGAAAATTGACTCAAAACAAGCTTTTATACAAATTTTGAAAAATTACTTTGTTCGAACTTCAAAGTTTTCTAGTAGTGTACACAGAACAAATTGTGGCTAGCTAAATGATTTGTCAGGGTTATTTGTATAAATATTTAAACGACAAATAACCAAGTATCTTGGTTGAATCGTAAGTAAAAAATGTGTCGAATTCATGAAGAGTTAACGAATACAGGTTATGTGATGGGTAAATATAAAAGAAAACTCTGCATTCTTATTGATTTTGATAGTTTTGCGAACATTTAATTTGCAACCAAGAAATAAAAGTTGTAAGTTAAGAAAGTAAAATGTAATCTTAGGTCTAGGTTTAATAGCATGGTGTATAACTCAACTTGTTTAATCAATTTAGTCAACTCATAGACATAACATTGTTTAACTACATGTAAATGATGTACAACTATATGACACTATAATAGAGGATATGACACTACAATAGAGAATGTGATCAAAAGATAGTTGTCAACATACTATATGTGATCAATGACGTAATATACACCTTGTTATTAATTTAACCAATGTTAGAAACAATGCAATTATGTGATCAACACTAAATTGTCTTGTAATGTACCCATATATTAAACACATAAACATAGTTAAACAACGCAATGATGTGATCAACACTAGATTGTCTTGTAAGGTACCCAAACCGAACTTGCTTTAACTCAAACTGGTTTTCACTTGAAAACTATACCTATCGTTGGAATATATAGCTAAAGTTAAACATCACTAGAAGTTTAGGTTTTGTCGTATCAATATAGTATCAATCGACAATGATACGCTAGTACTGAGTAGTAACTATGGTGATCGGTAGTAACTAGTTTGTACCAACTAACGTGCATAGTTTTTCAATAGTAACTAAGTTGGTGACGAGAGGGACTAAGTTGCTTCTTCTCCTGTATCTTTTTTTTTCTTTTTTTCTTTTTGGTTAGGAACTATCTTTCAGCCAGATTTAGTATTTCTTGCATTATAATTGTATTCTACGATCTTACTTTCTTTAGCATTCATACCCATATCTATATATTCACATACAAAAATATAAATACCAACTATGACACATACATTTACATAATATTACATTTGAAACAAGAATTGCCATACCATACGTTAAAACGAGTTCTTATTAACTGATCAAAAGTATCTTTCATCGATGTATAAATCCATCGATGCGAGTTTATACAATTTGAAGCAAGTATCATATCATTATCTAGAAGGTCCAAATTAAATCTAAGTGTCAAATGAACAAGATGAAGAATACCCATCAAACCACACCTTTTCTGTTAATGAAAACCACTTCTTACCACAAAACTAATACGTCATTAGTTCACTCAATAACATTCAAACACCGCCACTAGCCACCACCGTAGCAATCGCCACAAACCCTTCTGAAGTTCTGTAGATGAAAACCATTTCTCATCTAAACAATGAAGTATTTTTTAGATTTCTAGGTGTTAGTATAGGAAAAATAATAGTTTTCAGGAAGTTTGTAAAAGCGTTTTGGTTGATTAGGACTTTACTATACTGGGTACACCACAACAATTCTGACCTATTGTGACGGAATTTGAAGGGATGTGACAACGACATGTCGCAGGACGATTATGCATATAGGTTTTAACTATCGTCACTATAAGTAAATTATAAGAGATTATTATTTAAACTCATTTACACCTACAACGACTACATGTGGTCGCCATAAGTAATTAAATTAATAGAAATTATTAATTGAACTCATGTATATCTGTAGTGACGATTGCTCAACGTTATGAATAATTAAAAGTTTTTATTTTAAGAAGATGTTGTTACGATTTGGTAACCAGAGAAACATGTTTTTGTGTTGATTGTTTTTTGATTGTCAAAGATATCCATACATATCATATGATTCTCTTTAAATACATCAAACAAAGCCAATTGAAAAATACAAAGACAAAAGCTTCAAACATGAAAGCACAAAACATGTAAACACAAAACATGGAAAAACTTCAACACAAAACATGGAAAAGGAAGGCAATGATGTAGGAGAAAATTAATATTCTTAATACTCCCCCTCAAGTTGAATAGTGGGATATCCATAATTCAACTTGAATTGGTTTGGTTTGAACTACCGTATTCATGACATGGCAGTTTGGTTTTGGTTGGAGACACCGTCGATAGACATGGTGCCTTGGTTTTGGTTTGATTTTGGGTTTTTGGTTTTGGTTTCGGTTTTCCCCTCAAGTTGAAAAATTCAACTTGGCCATTTGGGTTTTGGCATGTTTTGATTTGGGTTTTGATTTTTTTTTTTGAGCTTTGATTTTGTTTTAGCGGAAACGTTTTTTTTTTTTTTTTTATATTTTTTAGTGGGATCGCCAAAATCAAGTTAAAATGGTTTTCGTTTTGGATTTGTTTTGAGGAAAATTTTTTTAAAGGTTCTGTTTTGTTTTTGAGAATTTGGTTTTTGGATTTTTTTTGGTTTTAGAAAAAATTTTTAATTATGTTAAAAAGGATTTTTTTATTGTGTTTTTTTTCTTTTTAAGGCGATTCGCCTCTCAGCACTCAGTGCCAGGTCCAAAGATTTCCTTCGGAAGCTTCACAGCCACCAACCTTCTCGGCGCTGTCGTTGCTAGTAGCACTATTGTTGCCTATGGCAATGACAACCTTCCCTTCTTGATTAGGGTTCTTAGTTTTGTGGTTGTCACTCCACCAGTCAGGGAACCCCACGATTCTAAAGCACTCCTCTTTGGTGTGTCCCCTCATATCACAGTGGGTGCACTTGAGGTGCGATTATCTTTCTAATTGGTGTTCCGTTCTTCTTTTCTGTCCTGCAATATCCTTTGGTTGCGAGGCCTAAACCGTCAGATTCGGTGGCTAATAACCAACTCCAATGCTTGTGTATCACTAGGAGCCGTTCCTAGAATAGTTTGGTGGGCGGTTTCTTTCCTAACAGCAGCATAGGCCGTCTCTACTGATGGTAAAGGCTCCCACCGGAGGATTTCTCGCTTTATAGGATCATATTTTTGGTCTAGGGAATTTAGGAATTGAAAAAGTTTCTGTTCTGACCTGATTTTTGAGTATGTTTGGATGTCTTCCGGACACTTCATGGGATTCGGATCGATTCGGTCAATTCACCCCATATCCCCTGTAGGTAATCCAGAAGTTTTCAAGAGAGTCTTCATTTGTTTGATGTTGTTAGCTTTGACGTGAAGTTGAATGTCTGCAACTTGTCTCTTCCACTCCTGTAGGTGACCACCAGAGCATCCCATAGTGATTTCGCCGTGGGAAACTCGGTTAGGTTGCCGGCAATTTCTGGTTCAATGTTCTGTATTAGCCATGAAAACACGATCAAGTCTTCTTGTTCCCACTGCTCGAAACTTCATCGCTTGGATCTGGAGGTCAGAGGTAAGTGTTTCAATAGATTCTTGATTTTCCGCCTATGGCGACTCGAATCATTCGAGTCCATAAAGCGAAATTTTGACCATTAAGTTTGAGATTGATTGTAGGTTGTCGGATAACTTTGGGTTTTGGGGTTGGATGTTGAGGCCATTCTTGAAAAAGTTGGCTAGTTGGATTGATAAATCGGAACCGAGTTGTCGTCTCCGGACATGGTTGCTTGGTTTGAGTTTGGAATTTGGATTTTGGGGTTTTATTTGGAATTTCTTTGATGAGCAAAATTGTTCCAAGGATCAGGAACACCGCTCTGATACCATGTTACGATTTGGTAACCAGAGAAACATGTTTTTGTGTTGATTGTTTTTGATTATCAAAGAATCCATACATATCATATGATTCTCTTTAAATACATCAAACAAAGCCAATTGAAAAATACAAAGACAAAAGCTTCAAACATGAAAGCATAAAACATGTAAACACAAAACATGGAAAACTTCAACACAAAACATGGAAAAGGAAGGCAATGATTGTAGGAGAAAATTAATATTCTTAATAGATGTATGTACCATGACATGTCATCATATAACTAAATTAAAAGAGATTATTAGTTAAAACTTATATATCTGTAGCAATCATGCACCACTTGCCTTCGCGTTCCCGAAAACTCCCTCCCCACCCCCCTAACACTTGCTATAAAAGAAATTTTGAAAAAAAAAACCACTCCCTGACCTTATTCTCGAGTAGGAAGGGTTCTCGTACTAAAGAAATTTCTTCGGTTGGAAGTAGCTCTTTCCTGAGATGTCTTTCAAGCTGAAGAAGGAATGGCGCTTTCCTTCGTTGAACACAAGACATTCGGGGACAAATCCAACCCCTTATTTTTTAATCCCAATTCAATCAAGAGGATTTGTGGGATATAAATAATTAAAAGAATTTGTAATTAATTTAGTTTAGACCTATAACAAGGCATGCGTCCTGTAAGTATTCCCAAGTCTTTATATTTTTTCTTGTCTTCTTTTTTTCTTTAAGTTTTTTTCCATACCCAAGTATCATAAATTTAAATATCAAACGCATCAGACTAAATAACAAACATATCAAATATCAAAATATTAAATCTTTTTTGTACAATTATTCAAAATATCATCACATACACATTAAACTAAAGTAGCTAATCACTTCATCACATCTTGAAACTCCCGTTGCATTTGTTCGAGTTGTCTTTCAAAGTCTTTAATCCGCATTTGTTCATTTAATTCACCTATATGCTGTTGTTAGAGTTTGTTGTCGGACTTCTAAATATTGGAATTGGAGTTGTTATTTCATTTGTTCTCGTCGCGGTTGTCGTAAGGGATCATGGCGGTGTATGTACTCGACACATCGAGGGACGTTATACTTGTAACGAACTCTAAAAAGTACTAGATCTCGTTAAGTTCACTGTGCTGCAAACTCCCTAAAAACTAAAACACTTTCAAAACGTAACAAAACTAAATAATATTATGTTTCACACTGTTGTACATATCTTCTGAGTTGCATGGACTTAGAAATTGATCCTATTAAGGTGGGAAGTGTGTTTCATTACTTGTTTTTAGCTCAACACTAGTTTGGTAAAAATCAAACAACATATTGAAATCTAATAAAATGCATAGATACCTTCATTTTTAAGAAATGATCTAAGAGTTCAAATTCATGTTGTGTAGTATATCTCCACCTTTAGCTCACCTAACATAGTAAAATGACATTTGATCATTAACATCATCAACGTGCTTTATATATATAACCATGTAGACTCCACAAAGAAAGTAGAAAAAACCACAAGCCCGAGCCCACGAGAGCGAGAATGGCAAGTTGGGTTCGATCATTCGTGGTGGTTCTAGCCATATTTTTGCTTCCGATGATGGTTGAATCGAAGATTCGGCATTACAAGTTCACTGTAAGCGCGTTTTTGTTGGTGGTTTATTGAGCTTTATGCATTAAGGTTAATAGGTCTAAAGATTTTCTAACTTACAGGTTGTGATGAAGAACTTTACTAGGTTGTGTGCTAGTAAACCTATTGTTACTATAATGGAAAGTTCCCGGGCCCGACTTTGTACGCCAGGGAAGACGATACAGTCGTGGTTCGTCTAGTGAACAACGTGCCATACAACATTACAATCCATTGGTATGGTTTTAATTTAAGGGAGTTAAACGGGTCGTGTTTGCGGGTTGGTGGGTCCAACACATGACCCCGAACGCGACCTGCACTCGAAAATAGGGTGAGATGTAGGAACTTGAACACGACAAGAATATTCGTGGCGAACACAACCCGTTTAAGCTAATCTTTTTTTTTTTATTTTCCTTTTACATACTATTAATACTTTAAATTACTATTTTACAACAAAACTATATATATAAATTAAGTACAATACATTTTTAATATTTTATAAAACCCGATGGGTTGACCTGGAACACAACCTGTTTAGGTCCATGGGGTCACGGGTTCAACTCGAAACTAACCTTAACCCATTATATAAAAACCCAAACCATAAATTATGTCAGGTTCATGTCGTGTTTCGAATCATGTCAGAAATTCACACCTCTATTATAATCCTAGTAAAATTCCACATACAATAGTACCACTGACTCAGTGGAACGAATACAAACATTTCCTCTGTCCGGACTAAAAATACGTCTATTTTCTGTAATTTAGGCACGGAATCCGACAACTACGAACGGGGTGGTCAGACGGGCCCGCATATGTAACGCAATGCCCGATACAATCCGGTGAAAACTATATGTACAAGTTCAACGTTACGGGACAACGGGGTACACTTCTTTGGCATGCGCATATCACCTGGCTAAGAGCAACGTGCATGGAGCTATAGTCATTTTGCCTAAACACGGCGTTCTTATCCGTTCGCTAAGCCAGATCACGAAAAAATCATCGTTTTGGTATGATTAGAGTGCGATTCTGATTCGTGACGGTTTTGTGTAACGATTATGATGGTTTATTTGAAATGTTTGTAGGTGAATGGTGGAAATCTGATGTTGATGATGTGATGAAACCAGTGGGTGCAAACTGGTCTGCCACCTAATGTTTCTGATGCACACACCATAAATGGTTATCCTGGCCCTATGCCTAATTGCAGTACTTCTACAGGTACAATATACACATTTAGCGTAGATATAGCGACGAATAGCGCGCTAGCAAATTGATTTTGCGACGAATAATTCATTAGCATAGTTGAGCTAGCGACGAATAATTCGTTAGCGAGTTGATTTAGCGATGAAAATAGCGACTAATTGAAAGTTTTTTTGTGGGTAGGATATACATTCATGTGAAGCTGGGAAAACATACTTGCTACGCATAATCAACGCTGCTCTGAATGAAGATTTGTTTTTCAAGATCGCGAAACATCGTTTCACGGTTGTTGAAGTTGACGCGTGTTACGTGAAGCCATTCGAGACGGATACAATATACATCGCTCCAGGCCAAACAACAAACGTCCTTTTAACCGCGGATCAAAGACCGGAAAGTACTTGATGGCGATTTCGCCTTCATGGACACCATTGTGGCGGTTGATAACCAAACCGCAATATCCACCGTACGGTATAAAAGTATCGAAACCTACTCACCGATGACCCTCACCACGCTCCCAGCGACAAATGCTACCCCGGCGACAAATTCTTTCATCGAGTCTCTAAGAAGCTTGAATTCTGCAAAGTATCCCGCCCTCGTGCCTTTAGAAATCGACCACCCGTTATTGTTCGTTGCTGGTGTTGGAGTGAATAATGTTCTACATGTGTTAATGGAAGCAGAGTTGTTGCGGGCATCAACAATGTTACATTTGTGATGCCCACTACAGCTGTGCTTCAAGCACATTATTATAATATCAGTGGTGTTTTCACCACTGATTTTCCTGGAACTCCAATGACACGATACAACTACACAGGCAATAATACGCTCACAAACATACAAATTACCAACGGGACTAAAGTTTACCCATTGGCGTATAATTCTACTGTTCAAGTTGTGATACAAGGTAAACGGTCATAGCACCGGAGAGCCATCCGATACATCTTCATGGGTTTAACTTTTTCGTTGTCGGAAAGGGAGTAGGAATTTTGATCCGGTGAGTGACCCGAAGAAGTTTAATTTGGTTGATCCTGTTGAGAGAAATACTGTAAATGTACCTACTGCTGGATGGACTGCAATTAGATTTCGAGCTGATAATCCAGGTAATATTACAAAACTTTGACCAACGTACTTATAAGTTATGATTTATGTAGTTTATCTCTAACGATTAAATACGAGTCAAACATGTTGAATGAATAAACTTAAAAAATACTTCGAAAAAAATTACACTACAAGTCCAACATAAAAACCTTTGGAAAAAGGTTTTGGGCAACCTGATCTGACTATAGTAAAAAAAATTTGTTTTATTCCGAATTACTAATTTTACCTACATCAGGATAAAATATAGGGTATCGTCGCGTTTAATAAGTTATTCTAATCAACTTTCTTGCTTTTTTACAGGTGTGTGGTTTTGCATTGTCATTTAGAAGTACACACGACATGGGGGCTTAAGATGGCATTTCTAGTTGAGAATGGTAAAGGGCCAAACGAGTCGATTATACCACCACCGAAGGATCTTCCGACATGCTAGTCGACAGCATTTTGTGAAATCGCGACAACTAGAGTAATCGCCAACAAAAAAATCATTGAATTGTGGATATGATCATACAAACGAACAACCGTAAATCTACTTCGCATTTGAAAGAGAAATAAAGGTCGAATAGGTAGTTTGGGTGTTTAATTATTGATTCTGTGAGCACATAGCAATTTGTCAAATTTATTTTGGTTGTGAGAATATGTTGTGGTTTGAGTTATAATTTGAAGGGGTCATTATGTAATTTAATAAAATTATAAGGGGTTATTTGTAAAAAGATAAATGTTTTGAAAAAATATTATTAATACGCGCCAGGTAGGGGTGGAACCTACGACTCTGTGCTTAGGAAACAGACGCTCTATACACTGAGCTACAGGCGCTTTTGTTTATTTTTGATGTTTTAGTCATTTATATACACAATTATTTCTGTAGTTTTACATTAATTAAAAATTTTAATCTTGCATAAAAATATCAAAACTTAATACAGTAACAAGCTTCCTAAACTACTCCATGGTTTAAGGTACAAAAAACACACGTTTATATACAATATAAAATATACATTATGACAATATGGAGGTTCAATCAACAACACAAAAGACCTGCGATAATATCTTTTGCAGTCCCCATTTCGCGAATCTTTCCAATATTTCTTCATTCATCGACCAACGAAACCGTCCTGATAATCTCATCTCCATCACACCATTTGAAAAGATTCACAAGATATAATACAGAATGAAACATGTCGAAAAGCTAAAAGGCTAGAAGAAAAACAACTCTGTGGTTTACGACTTAGGTAACCTTGAAGTGGTATCTAAGTGGTATAACGGAAGCGGGGAAATCTGTTCTTGATTCAGTGAGAGAATAATAAGCAAGAACATGTGCAGGATGTTCAACCTCTTTATCTTCACCAACACTAACCTTTCTTGAAGGGATTATTCAATTTTCCAAAATGGTCTAGCCTGGTCAAAAAGTCAAACCCATTTGGAGACCCTCTAAATCCTTGAACCCAAAGGTACCTAAGTGATCTCAACTGCAAAACAGCACTAGCAAGTGCATGTTCACTAAAACAACAACCTCTAACTTCAAGTTTTTGTAAACTAGGGCACCCTTTTGAGAACCCTAAAAGACCCTTGTCAGATTCACCAACATACCCTAACAACATCCACCTTATGTTTTGACTGTATTGACCTATATAAGTCAAACCCAATCAGTCAACCCTCCTGGTCTTAGATACAGAGCAAATCTTCTAAGTTTATCGCAGCACTTAGTAGAGTTCGGACGCCGTTGTCAGGGGTAAATCAGTAATTACCTCTTCTCTGTCGAGTAACACGATGCGAAAATCATGGAGGTTTTTTAAGTGAAGTCCCATGGTTTCAAGTGCTGCATTTGTGATATCGGATACATATACCGCAATGTATTCTAGCTCTAAGCAGCCTTGTGCTATGGCTGTTATCCTCTTTGAGAAACAACACCCTCTTCAAATTCCATTTCTAATTCATCTGCCCCTCTTGCGATCCTTAAACGTTTTAATTTCTTGCAAGAATTCGCAAGAACTTCCATTCCTCGGTCTCCAATCACATTCTTGCCTGTTTATCAAGATAATACAAGGTTAAAAATAATGTTATTTTTGACAATTCTCATGCTTACAGTGACATGTTTGCCATTTTCATCATAACTAAACTCAAAACATAAAAACATGAAAAAAGATTGTACCTCAAGAACTTCAAGATTAGGACACTGCTGTAAGTACAATACATTTTTAATATTTTATAAAACCCGATGGGTTGACCTGGAACACAACCTGTTTAGGTCCATGGGGTCACGGGTTCAACTCGAAACTAACCTTAACCCATTTATATAAAAACCCAAACCCATAAATTTATGTCAGGTTCATGTCGTGTTTCGAATCATGTCAGAAATTCACACCTCTATTATAATCCTAGTAAAATTCCACATACAATAGTACCACTGACTCAGTGGAACGAATACAAACATTTCCTCTGTCCCGGACTAAAAAATACGTCTATTTTCTGTAATTTAGGCACGGAATCCGACAACTACGAACGGGGTGGTCAGACGGGCCCGCATATGTAACGCAATGCCCGATACAATCCGGTGAAAACTATATGTACAAGTTCAACGTTACGGGACAACGGGGTACACTTCTTTGGCATGCGCATATCACCTGGCTAAGAGCAACCGTGCATGGAGCTATAGTCATTTTGCCTAAACACGGCGTTCCTTATCCGTTCGCTAAGCCAGATCACGAAAAAATCATCGTTTTGGGTATGATTAGAGTGCGATTCTGAATTCGTGACGGTTTTGTAAACGATTATGATGGTTTATTTGAAATGTTTGTAGGTGAATGGTGGAAATCTGATGTTGATGATGTGATGAACCAGTGGGTGCAAACTGGTCTGCCACCTAATGTTTCTGATGCACACACCATAAATGGTTATCCTGGCCCTATGCCTAATTGCAGTACTTCTACAGGTACAATATACACATTTAGCGTAGATATAGCGACGAATAGCGCGCTAGCAAATTGATTTTGCGACGAATAATTCATTAGCATAGTTGAGCTAGCGACGAATAATTCGTTAGCGAGTTGATTTAGCGATGAAAATAGCGACTAATTGAAAGTTTTTTTTGGGTAGGATATACATTACATGTTGAAGCTGGGAAAACATACTTGCTACGCATAATCAACGCTGCTCTGAATGAAGATTTGTTTTTCAAGATCGCGAAACATCGTTTCACGGTTGTTGAAGTTGACGCGTGTTACGTGAAGCCATTCGAGACGGATACAATATACATCGCTCCAGGCCAAACAACAAACGTCCTTTTAACCGCGGATCAAAGACCCGGAAAGTACTTGATGGCGATTTCGCCTTTCATGGACACCATTGTGGCGGTTGATAACCAAACCGCAATATCCACCGTACGGTATAAAAGTATCGAACCCTACTCACCGATGACCCTCACCACGCTCCCAGCGACAAATGCTACCCCGGCGACAAATTCTTTCATCGAGTCTCTAAGAAGCTTGAATTCTGCAAAGTATCCCGCCCTCGTGCCTTTAGAAATCGACCACCCGTTATTGTTCGTTGCTGGTGTTGGAGTGAATAATTGTTCTACATGTGTTAATGGAAGCAGAGTTGTTGCGGGCATCAACAATGTTACATTTGTGATGCCCACTACAGCTGTGCTTCAAGCACATTATTATAATATCAGTGGTGTTTTCACCACTGGTTAGGTTGCCGGCAATTTCTGGTTCAATGTCTGTATTAGCCATGAAAACACGATCAAGTCTTCTTGTTCCCACTGCTCGAAACTTTCATCGCTTGGATATGGGGGCAGAGGTTAAGTGTTTCAATAGTCTTTGATTTTCCGCCTATGGCGACTCGAATCATTCGAGTCCATAAAGCGAAAATTTGACCCTTAAGTTTGAGATTGATTGTAGGTTGTCGGATAACTTTGGGTTTTGGGGTTGGATGTTGAGGCCATTCTTGAAAAAGTTGGTAGTTGGATTGAAAAATCGGACCCGAGTGTCGTCTGCCGGACATGGTTGCTGGTTTGAGTTTGGAATTTGGATTTTGGGTTTATTTGGAATTTCTTGATGAGCAAATTGTTCCAAGGATCAGGAACACCGCTCTGATACCATGTTACGATTTGGTAACCAGAGAAACATGTTTTTGTGTTGATTGTTTTTGATTATCAAAGATATCCATACATATCATATGATTCTCTTTAAATACATCAAACAAAGCCAATTGAAAAAAACAAAGACAAAAGCTTAAACATGAAAGCATAAAAATGTAAACACAAAACATGGAAAAACTTCAACACAAAACATGGAAAAGGAAGGCAATGATGTAGGAGAAAATAATATTTAATAGATGTATGTACACCTACGACATGTCATCAAATAAACTAAATTAAAAGAGATTATTAGTTAAACTTATTTATATCTGTAGCGATCATGCACCACCTGCTTCGCGTTCCCGAAAACTCCCTCCCACCCCCCTAACACTTGCTATAAAAGAAATTTTGAAAAACACTTCACTCCCTGACCTTATTCTCGAGTAGGAAGGGTTCTCGCTACTAAAGAAATTTCTTCGGTGAAGTAGCTCTTTCCTGAGATGTCTTTCAAGCTGAAGAAGGAATGGCGCTTTCCTTCGTTGAACACAAGACATTCGGGGACAAATCCAACCCTTAATTTTTTAATCCCAATTCAATCAAGAGGATTTGTGGGATATAAATAATTAAAAAGAATTGTAATTAATTTAGTTTAGACCTATAACAACGACATGCGTCCTGTAAGTATTCCCAGTCTTTATATTTTTCTTGTCTTCTTTTATTTCTTTTAAGTTTTTTCCATACCCAAGTATCATAAATTTTAAATATCAAACACATCAGACTAAATAAAAACATATCATACATATCAAAATATTAAATCTTTTTTGTACAATTATTCAAAATATCATCACATACACATTAAACTAAAGTAGCTAATCACTTTCATCACATCTTGAAACTCCCGTTGCATTTGTTCGAGTTGTCTTTCAAAGTCTTTAATCCGCATTTGTTCATTTAATTCACCTATATGCTGTTGTTAGAGTTGTTGTCGGACTTCTAAATTATTGGAATTGGAGTTGTTATTTCATTTGTTCTCGTCGCGGTTGTCGTAAGGGATCATGGCCGGTGTATGTACTCGACACATCGAGGGACGTTATACTTGTAACGAACTCTAAAAAGTACTAGATCTCGTTAAGTTCACTGTGCTGCAAACTCCCTAAAAACTAAAACACTTTCAAAAACGTAACAAAAACTAAATAATATTATGTTTCACACTGTTGTACATATCTTCTGAGTTGCATGGACTTAGAAATTTGATCCTATTAAGGTGGGAAGTGTGTTTCATTACTTGTTTTTAGCTCAACACTAGTTTTGGTAAAAATCAAACAACATATTGAAATCTAATAAAATGCATAGATACCTTCATTTTTAAGAAATGATCTAAGAGTTCAAATTCATGTTGTGGAGTATATCTCCACCTTTAGCTCACCTAACATAGTAAAATGACATTTGATCATTAACATCATCAATGTGCTTTATATATATAAACATGTAGACTCCACAAAGAAAGTAGAAAAAAACCACAAGCCCGAGCCCACGAGAGCGAGAATGGCAAGTTGGGTTCGATCATTCGTGGTGGTTCTAGCCATATTTTGCTTCCGATGATGGTTGAGTCGAAGATTCGGCATTACAAGTTCACTGTAAGCGCGTTTTTGTTGGTGGTTTATTGAGCTTTTATGCATTAAGGTTAATAGGTCTAAAGATTTTCTAACTTACAGGTTGTGATGAAGAACTTTACTAGGTTGTGTGCTAGTAAACCTATTGTTACTATAAATGGAAAGTTCCCGGGCCCGACTTTGTACGCCAGGGAAGACGATACAGTCGTGGTTCGTCTAGTGAACAACGTGCCATACAACATTACAATCCATTGGTATGGTTTTAATCTAAGGGAGTTAAACGGGTCGTGTTTGCGGGTTGGTGGGTCCAACACATGACCCCGAACGCGACCTGCACTCGAAAATAGGGTGAGATGTAGGAACTTGAACACGACAAGAATATTCGTGGCGAACACAACCCGTTTAAGCTAATCTTTTTTTTTTTTATTTTCCTTTTCACATACTAATATTAATACTTTAAATTACTATTTTACAACAAAAATATATATATAAATAAGTACAATACATTTTTAATATTTTTTTATAAAACCCGATGGGTTGACCTGGAACACAACCTGTTTAGGTCCATGGGGTCACGGGTTCAACTCGAAACTAACCTTAACCCATTTATATAAAAACCCAAACCCATAAATTTATGTTAGGTTCATGTCGTGTTTCGAATCATGTCAGAAATTCACACCTCTATTATAATCCTAGTAAAACTCCACATACAATAGTACCACTGACTCAGTGGAACGAATACAAACATTTCCTCTGTCCCGGACTAAAAATATGTCTATTTTCTGTATTTAGGCACGGAATCCGACAACTACGAACGGGGTGGTCAGACGGGCCCGCATATGTAACGCAATGCCCGATACAATCCGGTGAAAACTATGTACAAGTTCAACGTTACGGGACAACGGGGTACACTTCTTTGGCATGCGCATATCACCTGGCTAAGAGCAACCGTGCATGGAGCTATAGTCATTTTGCCTAAACACGGCGTTCCTTATCCGTTCGCTAAGCCAGATCACGAAAAAATCATCGTTTTGGGTATGATTAGAGTGCGATTCTGAATCGTGACGGTTTTGTAAACGATTATGATGGTTTATTTGAAATGTTTGTAGGTGAATGGTGGAAATCTGATGTTGATGATGTGATGAACCAGTGGGTGCAAACTGGTCTGCCACCTAATGTTTCTGATGCACACACCATAAATGGTTATCCTGGCCCTATGCCTAATTGCAGTACTTCTACAGGTACAATATACACATTTAGCGTAGATATAGCGACGAATAGCGCGCTAGCAAATTGATTTTGCGACGAATAATTCATTAGCATAGTTGAGCTAGCGACGAATAATTCGTTAGCGAGTTGATTTAGCGATGAAAATAGCGACTAATTGAAAGTTTTTTTGGGTAGGATATACATTACATGTTGAAGCTGGGAAAACATACTTGCTACGCATAATCAACGCTGCTCTGAATGAAGATTTGTTTTTCAAGATCGCGAAACATCGTTTCACGGTTGTTGAAGTTGACGCGTGTTACGTGAAGCCATTCGAGACGGATACAATATACATCGCTCCAGGCCAAACAACAAACGTCCTTTTAACCGCGGATCAAAGACCCGGAAAGTACTTGATGGCGATTTCGCCTTTCATGGACACCATTGTGGCGGTTGATAACCAAACCGCAATATCCACCGTACGGTATAAAAGTATCGAACCCTACTCACCGATGACCCTCACCACGCTCCCAGCGACAAATGCTACCCCGGCGACAAATTCTTTCATCGAGTCTCTAAGAAGCTTGAATTCTGCAAAGTATCCCGCCCTCGTGCCTTTAGAAATCGACCACCCGTTATTGTTCGTTGCTGGTGTTGGAGTGAATAATTGTTCTACATGTGTTAATGGAAGCAGAGTTGTTGCGGGCATCAACAATGTTACATTTGTGATGCCCACTACAGCTGTGCTTCAAGCACATTATTATAATATCAGTGGTGTTTTCACCACTGATTTTCCTGGAACTCCAATGACACGATACAACTACACAGGCAATAATACGCTCACAAACATACAAATTACCAACGGGACTAAAGTTTACCCATTGGCGTATAATTCTACTGTTCAAGTTGTGATACAAGGTAACACGGTCATAGCACCGGAGAGCCATCCGATACATCTTCATGGGTTTAACTTTTTCGTTGTCGGAAAGGGAGTAGGGAATTTTGATCCGGTGAGTGACCCGAAGAAGTTTAATTTGGTTGATCCTGTTGAGAGAAATACTGTAAATGTACCTACTGCTGGATGGACTGCAATTAGATTTCGAGCTGATAATCCAGGTAAATATTACAAAACTTTGACCAACGTACTTATAAGTTTATGATTTATGTAGTTTTATCTCTAACGATTAAATACGAGTCAAACATGTTGAATGAATCAAACTTAAAAAATACTTCGAAAAAAATTACACTCCATACAAGTCCAACATAAAAACCTTTGGAAAAAGGTTTTGGGCCAACCTGATCTGAACTATAGTAAAAAATCACCAATTGTTTTATTCCGAATACTAATTTTACCTTACATCAGGATAAAAATATAGGGTATCGTCGCGTTTAATAAGTTATTCTAAATCAACTTTCTTGCTTTTTTACAGGTGTGTGGTTTTTGCATTGTCATTTAGAAGTACACACGACATGGGGGCTTAAGATGGCATTTCTAGTTGAGAATGGTAAAGGGCCAAACGAGTCGATTATACCACCACCGAAGGATCTTCCGACATGCTAGTCGACAGCATTTTGTGAAATCGCGACAACTAGAGTAATCGCCAACAAAAAATCATTGAATTGTGGATATGATCATACAAACGAACAACCGTAAATCTACTTCGCATTTGAAAGAGAAATAAAGGTCGAATAGGTAGTTTGGGTGTTTAATTATTGATTCTGTGAGCACATAGCAATTTGTCAAATTTATTTTGGTTGTGAGAATATGTTGTGGGTTTGAGTTATAATTTGAAGGGGTCATTATGTAATTAATAAAATTATAGGGGTTTATTTGTAAAAAGATAAATGTTTTGAAAAAATATTATTAATACGCGCCAGGTAGGGGTGGAACCTACGACGCTCTGTGCTTAGGAAACAGACGCTCTATACACTGAGCTACAGGCGCTTTTGTTTTTGATGTTTTTAGTCATTTATATACACAATTATTTCTGTAGTTTTACATTAATTAAAAATTTTAATCTTGCATAAAAATATCAAAACTTAATACAGTAACAAGCATTCCTAAAACTCGCCATGGTTTTAAGGTACAAAAAACACACGTTTATTATACAATATAAATATACATTATGTACAATATGGATGGTTCAATCAACAACACAAGACCTGCGATAATATCTTCTTGCAGTCCCCATTTCGCGAATTCTTTCCAATATTTCTTCATTCATCGACTAACAGAACCGTCCTGATAATCTCATCTCCATCACACCATTTGAAAAGATCTCACAAGATATATACAGAATGAAACATGTCGAAAAGCTAAAAGGCTAGAAGAAAAACAACTCTGTGGTTTACGACTTAGGTAACCTTGAAGTGGTATCTAAGTGGTATAACGGAAGCGGGGAAATCTGTTCTTGATTCAGTGAGAAATAATAAGCAAGAACATGTGCAGGATGTTCAACCTCTTTATCTTCACCAACACTAACCTTTCTTGAAGGGATTATTTCAATTTTCCAAAATGGTCTAGCCATGGTCAAAAAGTCAAACCCATTTGGAGACCCTCTAAATCCTTGAACCCAAAGGTACCTAAGTGATCTCAACTGCAAAACAGCACTAGCAAGTGCATGTTCACTAAAACAACAACCTCTAACTTCAAGTTTTTGTAAACTAGGGCACCCTTTTGAGAACCCTAAAAGACCCTTGTCAGATTCACCAACATACCCTAACAACATCCACCTTATGTTTTGACTGTATTGACCTATATAAGTCAAACCCACATCAGTCAACCC
The DNA here is from genome assembly GCA_024085815.1 of Flaveria linearis. NCBI lineage: Eukaryota > Viridiplantae > Streptophyta > Magnoliopsida > Asterales > Asteraceae > Flaveria > Flaveria linearis. The sequence continues at coordinate 15,836,161 of CM044005.1, read as the reverse complement.
TCCTGGTCTTAGATACAGAGCAAATCTTCTAAGTTTATCGCAGCAACTTAGTAGAGTTCGGACGCCGTTGTCCAGGGGTAAATCAGTAATTACCTCTTCTCTGTCGAGTAACACGATGCGAAAATCATGGAGGTTTTTTAAGTGAAGTCCCATGGTTTCAAGTGCTGCATTTGTGATATCGGATACATATACCGCAATGTATTCTAGCTCTAAGCAGCCTTGTGCTATGGCTGTTAATCCTCTTTGAGAAACAACACCCTCTTCAAATTCCATTTCTAATTCATCTGCCCCTCTTTCGATCCTTAAACGTTTTAATTTCTTGCAAGAATTCGCAAGAACTTCCATTCCTCGGTCTCCAATCACATTTCTTGCCTGTTTATCAAGATAATACAAGGTTAAAAATGTTATATTTTTGACAATTCTCATGCTTACAGTGACATGTTTGCCATTTTCATCATAACCTACAAACTCAAAACATAAAAAACATGAAAAAAGATTGTACCTCAAGAACTTCAAGATTAGGACACTGCTGAAGCAATAGACAATGATCTTCCGTGTTAAGCAAGGCATATAAAAGATCTAGTTTCTTAAGACGTGATGCAGCAGGAAACACAATTGGTACCTCATAAGTACCCATGTAATTTAGACCCAATCCACACAATTTTGGGGGGTATACTACATTACCATAGTGTTCTGCTGTATCTTGAAACCAACTCCCGCCAAATTCTTGTAGCGAAGGAGTATCGCAAAAGAAAGAAACTAAGTCCAAGTTGTCACATTCACTAATTTTGACAGAAATCAAAGATTTGCATCGTCTGGCTATGAGTTGAAGATCTTCAAAACTTGCTTTGGATATATCGGTCATGTAAAAGTTTAATGTTTCAAGCACAGTGTTGTTCATAGCAAGCTCATGTAGCCACTCTCCATCCTTTTCAGTTACTTGGCTTTCTTCAAAAAATAAAGTTTTTAAATTCCTGAAATGACATAATACCATAGCTTTAACATCTAAGAGCAATGCAAAATCTTCTGTTTGAGGTGTCTCAAGGAAATTGCAGTGTTTTCTATAGAAAGTAGTTCAACTTAATACTTTCTTTAGTAGTAACATCTGCTGTTAACTACCCCTAACACCACCAAACCCGCACATTCCTGGGTATGAGTCACCAGTTGGTGAGAGCTGTTTGAGGTGTCTCAAGGAAATTGCAGTGTTTTCTATAGAAAGTAGTTCAACTTAATACTTTCTTTAGTGGTAACATCTGCTGTTAACTACCCCTAACACACCAAACCCGCACATTCCTGGGTATGAGTCACCAATTGGTGAGAGGAATACACTATTAATCACCTGTGATTACTTAAGTTACTTATTTGTCCTTGTGACTCCATAAAATGGTGATGTTGATACACACCCATAAGTTTCTAATATTAAGGTTGATGGATTCTTTAGACACTGACTAATAGTCACAAGTCTAAAACTTATAGCTAGTTATGCTATGATCATGAACATGCTTGAGGTCTATAGATTGGTCCATGAGTTTCTTAAAGTTTTATCAACATAAAGGGTAATTTAGACACTTGATCATCACAAGTCTAAAAGCTATAACAAGTTATTCTCCGATCATGAACAGTTGAACACACTTAAGTTTATTAAGTGGTCAATGAGTTTCTTAAGTTTATCGACATTAGGAATACTTTAGACATTTGGTCATGGTCCAAGGTCTAAAAACTTATAACAAGTTATTCTCCGATCATGAACACGCATAAGGTTTATAATTGGGTCCATGATCAAGTTTCTTCAGCAGAGGCAACCAACTGTATATAAAAAAATAAGGCGTCGCTCATGGCCCTCATGTATGAAGGCCTTAGTTTTTTTAGGTTTTTTTTTGTTTAACTTTTTTGTTTTCAGGTTTTGAAGAGGAGTAAAGATACCATGAAACGTCCTCAACTCAGCATATATAGCCCTAGAACCTGTACGCTTAATAGAGCTTTCTTTTCACTAAAAGTCACTTCAACTCTAATATGTGTGATTTAGTTTTTTAGAAATCATATACAAAAAAATGTGTTATCATATTCCCACGTGTTAAGATCTTAAACATAAATATATTTTTCACAAAAAGGACCCGATGTAAGATTCCACTTTAGGCTCCTATAAAGGTTTAGCCCGCCTATTATTTAGGTCTTAATGTCTTACTTGCATTAACAGTGGTTTAACATTTAATCAATGATCAAAAGTCTACAACTGTATTTACAACTATATTTGCTAAAGTACTAAGTGCATTTGTGGTCCTTGACCTATTCACAAATTGACATGTCAATGATGTGTCAGCTGTCACATCGGTTTTTGTCTCATCTAAATGTTCCATGGGCTTATATGGTGGACTTCTTCTCCGATCATAGACATGTTCAAGGTTTATTAACAGGTTCCACTTTTTCATTACTTATTTATATATAATATAAACAAAGTTTTATCTTTTTTATATTTACTAGAAGATCGTTCAATCAAGAAAAACATATGTTGAGAACTTGAGATCACAAGAAACCACTTTAACACATATATATAACTTAACCTGCGGTAATCAAACAAACAGAAATGGGTATTACTAGTATTTTACAACAACTCAATCTCTCTAAAATGCATAACTAACCACTTTCTTATTTTCTAGATTCACCTCTCGTTCTATAAATAGGTGTATATATGTGATTCTTGTTCATGCACATGGGAATATCATTAAAAATTATACGAAAGAATATATTACAAAAGAGAATCAAGAGAGAAACTAAGAGCTAATAGAGAAGAGAAAGAAAGAAAACAACTTTACAAAATAAATACAATTACAATGCGTCATGTCTAAGTGACAAAGCGTTTTTCGCTATTCGTAACATATTTATGGTTAACGTGTCTGCCTATGTACTATTTTAAGAATTATTCAAGTTTTCATCGATGCAATTATTGTTTCTGCAACGCAAGTTTAATAAAAAAACTTAGTACAAACAATATATTTTTAATTTTAATTTCCCTTGTGTTATTTGAAGATGAAGTGGTCAATAATTTTTTTCTAAATAGGACATGCCATATGGCATGGACCAGAGCAATGAGCCATCTTTAATTCTGGTCCCTTGGACCGGTCATTAAACCAAGATAACCCAACAATAATCACTACTGACAGCAAACCAATCTTTGGCTTTAATGTCAAACTTCATAATTAAACACGGTTACACAAATTTTCAATCAATTTATGTTAGGCATTCAATCCAGTAGCAAATGTAAGATGAATAGTTTATCTAGTGTTAACTTAGCTCCCATTTTATTCAATGTCCATAAAGAGCAGGATAACTTCACGATATGAAAGTTTGGCAAAAGGTTGTTTCCCACGATTTGGAGCAACTTATCAGTTGCTTCAAGGTCTGTCTTAAAGGCAAAATGAAGAAATTTATTGAAAGTCTTGTAGGAAAATTCAAGCACGTCTCTAGTTATGTATCTTTTGTCATTCAAGTCATTTTTCGACCAAAACTACATCAAATGACGACAATAAACCCATAGGTTCATTTAAAATTTAAATGAGGTGTTAAAATAACATACGTTGAAATGTTTGTCTTTCTGAAAAGTTAAAGGGCATTTTCATCATTCCCATATTTTTTAACCTAAACTAATATAAGTCTATAATAATATACGTACACATGTTATCTCCTGATTCATAAATCCAAAGTAAATAATTCTTTTTTAACTTTGTGCGATAGCATTTACTCACTCCTAAAATATTAGAATTTAGAGCTTCTACATATTTTGGTACTTTTTAGAACTTCTACATTAAATTGAGAGAAAAATGTTTGATTAGATTTTTTTATAAAACGAGAAAAGGTTGTATAACATAAGTTAGACGCTCGACATGTCAAACTTTCTATTAACAAAGTCGTAACAATTATTGTAAAGCGACTCAAAATAATATTATGAGTAAATTTAATTTTTTTATTTTAATTTAATAAATCTTTTATTTTTCTCTGAAAATTTAAAATCAATCAATTTCAGTTTAAAATTTATCATTTGTTTCAATAATGTTTCATATTTTTTCAAACTAGTATCAAAATTACACAAATGCCGAAATTGTGGACTAAATTAAACAAATAATAGAAAATTTTCAATGTAATTTAAAATTTTTTAATCTTTTAGAAATAGGGACAATTGCATATATTCTTCTAAACTTATAAAATTAAGTATTTCTCCACATAAAAACACTGTATTTTATGTATTAGAACTTGTATTTTAAAAAATATGTATTTTTTTAGGAAAGGGAATATGCGTAATTCTTCTGTAAAAAATATGATTTTTACCAAAACTCTCTCAATCTAACTCTAAAATCATTTCACCTCTGTCACTTCTGTATTGATGTTGCGACACATAAACATATATGCAAACAACAATAATCACAAACCCACAAACCGAAACTAACAAGTAACCAAACGCCAAAAAAGCGAGAATCACACACCTGCAAGAACGACAAATACTCAGAAGCCCATCGGTAGAAAACCCTGAGCATTTATCAAGCTTCAAAACCTGAAGAACATGCCCACGGCCACGAGCAAGCACCATCAGATCTTCATCAGTAACAATCATCCTCCTAAAGTGAACCACCTTCAAGCACCTAAACGATCTCGCGATCTCCTCCACCCACGGCTTCACGAACCCACCCCAATCCTCGGGAATCAGGTTATACATAGCGGCACGAGGCTTACCTTTCAGCTTCAACGACTCCAAATACGGAAACCTTCGGTGCAGCTGCTCCGGCGTCGACGAGTAACACAACGCAATCGTCACGTGCTTTCGCGTTTGCGAGTCCAAATCGTACCATCTCCGGCACACCAGCGATACGGATTGACGATCACGGGAGTCGTGTATGTACGGAATCACGCATTCGAACACCACGTCGGACATGCGGTGAGTCCGGTGGTGGATGGGGATCCGATCATCCATGGTGAAATCGAGCGATTTCAGTGATGATTAGCGATTGGAGGCGTCATTTACGTGGGGATTTGAGTGTGTGAGATTGAATTGAGTGAAGCCTAGGGTTTTGTGTGGGAATTAGGGTTTGATTGGGGGAATTTGGGGGTGAAGATGGAGGGATGAGAAAGGTGGAGAGTGTGAGGAAGAGAGGGTCTTGTTACTGGTAATAGGCGGCGTACAAGTGGTGAATGGAGATTTATTTATTCCAATTTGACAGCACATAGTATAGAGATTGTTAAATCTTTTTAAATGATTTTACTATTTCTAACAAAAACACGATAACAAAAGTGTGGTTATCAAACTTTTACATTTTTATACGAGTCGTATAATTTATATAAAGATTACAGTTTAACTCGAGTCTAAATGTAATTCATAAAACCAAGACATTTGGGACGAGGATGGAGTCGGGTAAGCGGGAATAAGACCGGGTATGAGATTTTTTTTTATAATTTTCACGGGTTTAAGATGAGTATGAGATTACATAACATCCGTTTACTCACCTTCTTTACTTACCTGATTATATACCCAAAATAATTTTTGATTGTTCTTTTGTTATTTTAAATATATTATATTTATTTTTATTTATTTTAAACATATATATTATTAATATATTATGTTTTAATTCCAATATATATTTTTAATTCCAATATTCCTTTTTATATCGGTTAATATCCTACTCAAATAATTCGACAATTAAACTTTTGATTTTTCTTCAAACCTAGCTGCTATCAAAGAGAGTTAGCAAGACATTAGAGAATAGATTTAGTCGAAAAATGATAGCGACAAAGAGATTCGACCGAAATGTTGAAGTGACTGAGGGTATACCCAATTATTCATGAAATAAATAGGTATACGCAATTACCCACGGTATCACGATACTTGATGGGTAAATACCCTATATATACCCGACGGGTTTTAGGCCGGGTATACGACACACTTTTCTAACCAGATATGGGGTTGGGATTACCTAAATCCATCCCAAACTCGCCTCATAGCCATCCCCAGTTTTATGCACGTCGATATGGGGTCATATAACTTTATATGGGGCGTATAACCCATTTGACATCTCTAGAATTTTTCTCGTAGTCAGTTTCAGATTTTTTTATACGCATCGTGTTGACTTATATATGTTGTAGATGGTCGTAAAGGGCTATATGGAGCGTATAGCCATCTGACAGCCCCATCTGACAGCCCCCATCTGACAGCCCCCCCCCCCCCCTAAAATTTCCTTGTTTTTAGTGTATTCAACCATATACGCCTCGTATAGGTCAAGGCGAAAACGTATTGGGCGTGTCGATTTATAATGATTGGTATCTTAATACTAGGACCCTATTCCATAACAATATGGCTCTCTTGCCGTTTACTGGTTAGATCGGTTGTAGCGGTTAAATCGAATAACATTATAAATAATAGTGGTATTAAAATTATTTACTTGTATATGATTTGTAATAAAATATATAAATACTATATTCTATATGAATTGTACTTTTAATACAATATAAATGCTTCGAAAATAAAAAATAGATTCTATAGTATTAAACTGATAAAATAATAAGATGTTGAGAAAGAAAACAATTTAATAATAGTTGAATTTGATCCAACTACCAGGATTAATTGAACTAATTTACTGGTCCAACAAAAACCGGTTGTTGCTGGTTCAAATGACAACAATCTAAACAAACATAACCTGACCAGTTCCCGATCAACGTGCTAGTCCGGTCCGATTCTTAAAACCCTGATAATAGGTTCATAGTTTATTAAGTTTTCCTTCTCCTCCTCTAACATTTTATAAGAGAACTTCACAGTAAACTCAAAAGATTTGTCCATACTCTACTGATATTTGATGAGGTGTTTATCATAGAAATTAGTAAAAGTATGAATCAAACTTTAAGTTGTTTAGAGCATTCAAAATCCGTTTTTAATTTTTATGTGAATGGATGTCTTATATTATGGGAGATGGTTGTGAGTTAAGAATATGAAAATTCTATGGGGGTTGTACAGTGTCCGGTATTTGAGCAAACACTGTACAATCCCCATAATTTTTTAATATTTTTAAAAGTAGTTGTGAGTGGATGGGAAAAAGTTAATGATAAAGGTATAAAATAATATTATTTATTTAAAAGAAAAAAAAATAATTTTTAGTGTAATTATAAAGATGGAGATGAGAGATGAATTGTGAATAGTCTTACTAGAAAAGAATAGATGTCAATTGTTTTGTGTCACTCCTTGAAAGTTTTTTCTAGTATAAAGTTAATTTTAAAATTTTCACATCTCATTATATATACTAGAAGGGTGCCCGCGCAATGCAGTGGAACGACATTTTACATTTGACACGTACATTTAATATTTTGTTTATTCTTGTAGTAGTTTTACAAAAGTTTATTATGTTTTTTTCTAAGCTAAAATTTAAAACAACAGATAAATGAGTTCTGCATGACGACTTGTATATACGCATTAACTTATTGTACCTCACAAAATACAGATCGTTTCAGCAAAACGTTTACACCAAAATGATTAAAAATAAAAATAAGTTAAGTTGTAGTCTCAAAACGTTTTTTAATGTGATAGATAAAAGATAGAGCTGAAATCTTAAAACATATTAAGTTTTTTTTGGTGTATGGGTAGATAATATAAAATTTTATGCAAATATTAGTAAGTGTAAGGTTATTGTGTAACTAATTATAAGGGGTAATGTGTAAATAATGTTATAAATACTATTTTACCCTTAAAAGTGGTTGTATCTAATGCATTGAATATACTAAGTGTTGTTAATTTTATGGTATCTTAAAATACCCCTCTTATATGCTATTATATATATATATATATATATATATATATATATATATATATATATATATATATATATATATATATATTCAGTTTTCATAATAGTTGTTTAAAAACTTTTTGTTCACTTTCTTCTTCATGCGATGACAGTTCAACTGAATTCAATGTGAATACTCATAAACCAAGACATTAAGGACGCATATGGGGTGGTGTGTATGAGACCGGGTATGAGGTTACTTATTAGAGGGTTGGGACGTCCACGCTAGACACCCGCAACGAGAGTCGGCGTCGCACTGCAACGTTGCCATCGGTCTCCCATGATGCAAAACATTCACACCAAACAGCATGTACTAGTTGTGCCACCACCCACATTTTGACCATTCGAATTGGACTGTTACACCCACCCGCACCCCCAACCCCTCACTGTACTGAATTGAGCGAGATCGACTTGTTGGCTTTGTCAGCGGTCAACAGCTATGCGCAGATAATGAAGTGGCGCTTGGCATCGTGGCTTGATCGGGTTTGTGGCGGAATTTGGTGAGGAGGTTTTGGGGATTTTTTTGCATCCAAAGGAAGACTGTGAGGAGGATGAAAGCAACTTGCGTTGTTAGATCATTT